>VXBT01014143.1:2995968-3159964 GCA_013400235.1 Oriolus oriolus
GAGTTCCCGGGAGGGGGGGGCGGGCGCGGAGCCTGCGGGGCGCCGCGGGGTCTGCCGGGAGTGGTAGTTCGCAGCTGTGCGCGCGGGGCCTGCCGGGAGCGGGCCTGAGGGGCGGGAGGCGGGACGGGACGGGATGGAATTGAACAGAGAGGGAGCGGGATGTCCCGGCCGTGTTCTGAGGGCTTCACGGGCGATCACACACGGCGGGGGCACCGAGGGCTTGTGCCCGTCTGGGGGGCAGGTACAGCCCGGCTCAAACCCGCCCTCAGAGCCTCCCTCACACCTGTGCAGCATCCAGCCTTGACGCACAGCCCGGCGAGGCACAGGAGGGGAAAAGGCTGTGAAATAGGTGGATGAAGTCAAAGCACTGGCGTAAAACGCATGTCGGACCAGAATGTGGTTTTATACTCTGCTTTTAGCGCGAAGAACTCGTTTAAGAGCAGCATTCTGTCCTTACGGCCGCCCATCTGCTGATCATGGTGTACGGTGTGGCGTGAATTGCCGCTGGAATTTCCAGATCCCCAAGACCCAGATTTCGGAAAGAAATGGCTCACTGGGAAGCAGATGGAAATGTGCAGCATGTGGGCTGCCCCATCGTCCACTGAGGCACTGCACAGGCAGGAACCTTGTCTGCGCGTCTTGGGAAAGACCAAGTTGATTGACAAAACCCAGCAAACAATCACCTACATTAAAGCTGCGTCAGGAGAATATTGACTGTTTTAACACTCTTACCAACAGGCAAGACCATCTTCAAATATTGTCCATGCAGGTATTGAGCAGGAATCACAGTTACAATGAAAACAGGGAAGTCATCAAAGTGATTTTATAATCGGGATTGTCAGACAGTTTCACTATATACATTTATTTTCTTACAAATTGTATTTAATGTGAGTTTTAAATGACCCAGTTTCATTCTTGATGTATATTTCTTATTTGTGTCATAAATAAATATATTTTGCCAAAAGGCAATATACATCTGCAAACCTTTATCCAAAGACAAATGCAAAATAATTCATTCTAGTTATTCTATCAGAGCCAATAAAAAAAGGCGTAAGGAAGACCAGTTGCAATGACACTTCCTGCTCAAATAAGTCACTTCTTTTAAAAGTTGATGGTTCTCTGAACTTGTCAGGAAAGCTGAACAGCTGCACACCTGGCCATTTTCTGACATCCCATTGTATTGTTTCACACAGGTACTTTCATGGCTTCTGTCTCCTGAACATCTACATGAGATCTGTTTGAAGACAAGAACTTCCTGAACAGATCATCAAATGCAGCATCCTCTTCCTAACAACAGTGTTAGATGTTCATGAATGTAAGAACTGGTGGATGTGGATGGATCTGTCCTCAGGTGCATCTTTCAATTTTTCAGTTTTCTGTGGCTTAGGGACTCAGTTCTGGAGCGTTCATGCTAAAACTTTCCCTTTAGGAGCGCTGGATGGACTTTTGTTTTATGAATTTAACTGATTGCTTTTTGAGCCTTTTTAGATGAACTTACACTGCACCTCGTAGTAATGAATTCAGTGTTCTGTCACATGACAAAATGGTTCCTTTTGTATGTTTTAAATTGTCTGCTTCATAGCATTACCAGTTCAAGTAGTATGAGAATTAGTACATAACAATTCCCTAGTGCTCCTTTCCTTGTCAGTTGCAAATTTAGAAATCTGTAGATTTCTTACTACACTGTTTATTGCTGCCTAAGAGTTGCAATATACTTAATTTCTGCAGAGGACACTGACCAGCCTAGCAATGGTTTATGGCTTTTTTTCTCAGTTCCCTTCATAAGAGTTCTTAACAGAGTTTTCATTTTTGAATGCTACTGAACCCTGAGATGATATTTTAACCTGCAGCACAATATCTGTGGTGACTGTTTGTGCTTGGTGTGTAACTGAACTCAGCACCAGTTTTGCTGCCCCCACAAAAGTGAGGCACGTGGCCACTGTGGACTGGGAGGAGGCAAATCCTTCATTTCGTATTGTAACACCTGGCAAATCAAGCCGGGAGAGGACTCTTGCTATTTAATATCAGCCTTTTGGTTTTTTCTGTGAATACACTGACATTTGTCTTCAGGAGCAGATTATTATAACCTCTGTTGAATGAAGAAATAACATGAAGTATAATAACTGGAGCTTGCAGAAACACACCTTTTCTGATTGGCTGGAAGTGTTGTTATTTTTAAGTGTGGCTTCAGTCCCTATTGGATCAGGATCAAATTTCTAAATACATTTCTGATGAGCTGCAAATTCCCCAGATTCTGCTGTGGTGCAATGAAACTGATGTTCTTGTTAGAGCTGGTTTCCTTGAGCAGCTGCAGAGTTCTGAGTGCTGGGACAGAGCTGCCAGCTCATGGGGGGCTGCCAGGGGCAGATTCCAGAGTCAGCCACGCCTCAAGGTGCACATATCCCCAAAATCAAATGCACCCGTTCCTCACTATTTTCCCATCAGGGATAACATTTGAACTGAAACAGTTAAGGGTCAATAAGCCATCAGGGGTTGGCTGATTTGTTTGTTTTATAGAAATTGTTGTTTCCACGTGAAAAAAAAATTACGACCCATTGTAATTGCACGTTTCAGAAAAAGAGAGAATTGTAAAGAGTATTTTAGGTGCAGGCATAGGAGAGCAACAATATATGCAGAAGAAAGAAAGGCTGAAGCAGGGATTTGAAAGATGAAGGTGAGTATCTTCTAAGCATTGCTTGCTATGTCTGGATGCAGTAATGGGGCAAGGAGAGATGACTGGCATTTATTGTCAATTTTAAGGTATAGTAAAAAGCAGGTCTTTATGTGACATTGAATGCAACATGACTGACAGTAATTTTGCCATCCCCATTCTGTCAGCTGCTGATAAAGTGCGTGAGCGTATGTATAATTTCTGAATGATGTGAAGACACTTTCTGGTTCATAAGTAATTCCTTAAAAAAAAAAAAGATCTGATCAGTGAAGGGAGAGGGTAATGCAGTTTCAAAGCAATGCAATATTCAGCATAACAGGTAGTAGTTGTAACATATATCATGTAGAGGAACTGTACTTTATTATAATTTGAGCCATCAATTACAGGAGAAGCAGTTAGAGAAATTGAACTAATTTGAGCACTGCAATAGAGTTTGCACCTGGCTATTCCAGAAGTTAATATGGGCCATTTGGTGCACAAAAAGTCTTGCACATTCCAAATGCCTGGAGAGCAATATTGTTGTTAATATCAACCATATTAATGCACAGTAGAGACATGTCCAAGTCAGTGATTAATTCATAATTAAAATGCAAGGGGGGAAAGAGGAATGTCAAGGAAAATCACATTGTGGCAGGGTAGGGAGGCGATGGCACAGACTGAGAAAAACTTTTTATTTAAAGCAGTATTTGTTTCCATGATTTCATAAAGCTCCACTTTTTACCCACTTACACAGCTGAAATCTGAATTTCATAAAGTTTGTTTGTTCTAAGAATTAGTCAGTAGGGCAGAAGCAACACTGGAATAATGTTGCCTGTCTGTAGGCTGGTTTCCATCCAGGCTTTTCTGAAAACTTGCAGCTTCTCTGAGTCCAAATGTGTCTTTCTGTAACATGTCCCATCCACACAAACATACCATATTTCCCCCAGAGGGTCCCTAAGTGGGCTGTTTCAGAACCTGTCTTCCTGCTCTGCCACAGAATGGTTTTGCCTCTGGCAAAATTCTCCAGTCCCTTCCATGGACGTAGAAATGATTGTGAAGCTTCCACCACCCTGCACCTGAGCCCATATCTCACACTCATTTCAGGAGAGAATCTCGAGGGCCAGGCAGTAACAGGGAATATTAGCTGGGAATATCCCCTGTGGAAGATGTGGGGGAAATGAAGAGAAGACTGTGAGTGTTGTTCCAGTGTTACCCTTCCTCACACTGCCCTGCTGAGATGATCCACCCATTTACTAACAGCCTTTGCATGGCCAGGACCTGTCTGACTCACTATAAAGGAACGTGGGTAGCAAACTTCAAAGTTTTTTCAGAAGTGAAGATGATTCTATTTTCAGCTTTAGAGCCAGGACTACGAGTGCTCGTGTTATGCTTGTGGAAGACTGGGAGTGCCAGGCAGAGGTGTTGATTTATCTCAGGAACTGGGAGGACAACCCTGCCCTTCAGACAGCTTCTTCTGCCAGCAGAACATGGGCAGAAGTCCTTGCAGGGAGGCTGTGCTGAATGTTAACATCAGGCTGCATCCAGCCCAGTGCTGCTTTTTTTTCTAGCCTGAAGAAATGAAGGTTGATTCTGTACTGTGGATTTTCACTCTGTCTCCTCACAATCTTTTGAAACAGCTGAACCAGTTCACTTAGATGATGCAGAGGTGGTTTGCTCTCAAAGTGAATTACAAATTTATGCAGAATTCTTACAAGGTGCCTCAAAATAAATGACTGAATAGGAGAGACTTTATTGTTACTGCTCCTGAAAAGATGTGCTTAGCCTTTAATGAAAAACATTTAAGGTCAAAGTTCTCAGGGTTCTCCATTGTCCAGTAAGCAGTAAATTCTGGCTTTTCCTGTGCCTGGGGCATTCGCAGTGTTGCTTTTTTGTTGTGGATTCCCTGATGTCTAGAAAGGGGTGAATTCCCGCTGCCAAAATATTACCATTTAATTATCAAACCAATCAACTGTGAGACAAATGTCCCCAGGGAAGCAATCTTCATTAGTTCATTAGCTACTTGGGGTTTTTTTGGTTTTTCATTTTCTCCCACATTAGTAACTGGCAGTGTGTGCATGTCTCCAAATTAGGATGGAAACGTGGGGTTTGGGGATTGCCAATTAATGGATAATATTAGATGTTCTGAGCTTTCCTTCAGGCTGATGATGTGATCTGATCTGACACTGTTCTTGGGGAGGCTTTGGAGATACAGTTTTTAAAATGTTACCACTGTTAGAAGTTTAAAATACAGGTAAACCCCGTGTGAATTATGTCCTGATGTCACAGCTATCTCTGTCATGCCCCTAGACACCTCCTTTAAGTGGATATGGTACTTTCCATGGGAGATTTAGGAATTTTGTATTTCAGAACTGATCCTCAGTAGAATTCTCTCGTATGAACTACACATGATCTTTATTCTTCTCCCAGAAACTCGTGTCCGGATTCCTCAGGCTTTTGTTACAGCTCCAGTATATTCTAAGACTCTAGAGCCTGGATTGTTGCTGATCGCTGTTGTGCAGCTGTTCCAGTAAGTTCGTTTGTCCACTGACAAGAATTCACCTCTCTGGCATTTAAACTATACGGGAGGAGGAGAAAAGGACAGGTCACTGTCTGCTTTTTGTCACAGTCAGCCACTGACAGATCTGTCTTGGTTAGCAGTCTGGGTTTCAAGTTCCAAAATGCCTGTGACAGTGGCCAGAGTTAGAAAACTGGTAGCAGAACAGGGCTGAACCAGAAGCACATGCCAGACTAGTGAGGTCAGAATTCTTGGGGATGGTTGCAGCCTGTAAGTGTTCCCATTTGTTACACTGTCAGTTTGATTGTAGTCCAAGTCACTCAGCTTTGTGCCAGATCCCTGAGCCAGAAATGTCTTGTTTGCCTGATTTCCTAAGGACACAAATCTTATGAGATCTCCCTGTCTCTGTATTTGTGTCTTTCAGTCGCCTTGCAATTACTGTTGGGCCAATTTCAATCAGATGAGATACAGGGGGGACCGGCTTAAGGATTTGAAGTTGTGTTTTGTGAAAATGCAGGGCTGTGTGGAGAGAGATTTGGAATGCTCTGTAAGGATGTGGTAGGAGTGGAAAGGCTTTAGTAGGAGTTCAATTGGATAACTAAGGATCCCCCTGGAGAGCGTTCTTACCAGTGTTCCTGAGGGAGTTTGTCTTACACACAGGAGAATCCAGCCACAAGACACAAACAGGAAAACAGGTCTCCTTTACTGCTCTCTGAAGACCTCATTTCACTTTGGCTATTCTCATGTAGATTAACTGGTGCCATAAATGCCTTACATAACCCATCAGATAAAGCCCTACTATGGCTTTCCATCAGCTGTGAACACGAGAGGACAGAGCTGTAGTCTTCCTTTGTGATGCATCTAAATAGCCCCAAAACAGCTGAAAGAAATGGCAAATCAAAGTCATCTTCAAGCTGTGGTCCAGGGCAGCTGCTCTTTGGTAAGCCAGTGAAACATGGTCAAAGAAATCACTGCTACTTTTTCTCTAAAAGGTCATAGTACATGTTTTCGTGGATGCAAGCTAACAAACAAACCCAGGGAGATGTGAAAGCAGTGCTTGAACAGACAAAAATTAGTCTAATTTTCATTTTGGCTGGAAATTAAAACTGCCATGGTAACACTTCACAGGACGGTCTTCAAATTCCCTTTTTCAGAATATTTGGCTGGACTTGGATGGAAGCACGGTAGATGGAGACATTTTCACAGACTGGCAAGACTGGGACTTTCCAGGCTGGAATTATCCGGCCAGTTTTAGTCAGAGGAACTGGCTTTCTATCTCAAAGTGGGAGACAATGCCTTAAAATGCTGCTCTTTTTTTTGTTTTTCACCCACCGCAGTTTTTAATTAGGTCATGTTTCAAAGAAAAGAATGGGAAAAAGTGCTGCTGATTTTTCTACATTCAAATAATAATCAAGAAAGTGCTGTTTAATGAGTTTCTTTTCTCTGTATCAGTTCACGTAATAATTTATATGCATCAACAGGGAAACAGTGCAAATGCAAGTCTTGTCACGAAGGGTTCCCACCTGTGTAACTTCTGTTAGGGGGAAGAAATGGTGTTTTAACAACTTTGACTTCCATGCTTCCTCTCATCCTTCTTCTCTATTTCCATTGCTTGCATGGAATGTGGTTGGTTTTGTTCATATCATGTAACAAAAATAAGGCTTTAAAAGCTGCTGTTGACTATTAGTATTTTACAAAAGCAGACTGCAAACACCATCACCAGCATAAAAGCTACTGAAGTTTTAATGAAATAAAAGGAAAGCTGAAAGAGCAGACTAAGTTTCAAAGGTGAAACTGATGAGGTTTATTGTCAAGTTGGGAGAAATTTCAGTTGGAAACAAATATAAATTAACAGCGTGAATTTCTTGTCTAGAAGAACCAGATCTGTTCGACTGGGATTCAAGTGGACATTTTTTGCAGCACTGAGTAACCTTATCCAGTCTTTTACTACAGCTTCTTTCTTAGGATTATTTGGCCACCATCAGGTAAAAGACAGTGAATTGAACATACTCATCATCTCCTGGTCCAAAGTTCTTCTGTGAAGTTCCTGACAATTCTTTCAGCTTCATTCAGATGTACTGTGTCTGGACCTTCAATTCTTAGATCCCATCAAAGCAAGAGAGAGCCATCATCTACTGTTTCTCTGATGCTTAGGATCACTTTGGGAACAAAGTGATGCTCGTTTCCAGCTGTCTGTCTCCTCCTCCTGGAATAATTGCCAGACACATCTAAAATTTTGCCTTGCATGCAGTACCACCCAGTAAAACAAACATGTTGCACAAGACCATAATACAGTGGCTGGGTTAATTTTGTGATAATTCTTCTGCTTTCTTGATTTACAATATTTCCAGTTCCTCTGGTTCCCATTGGTGTGACTTTTATTTACTGTCTCCACTCATGTCATGAACTTAATGCATACCTTTGGATGGAGGCTGAGGGCTGAGTTGAGAGAGGAGATATTGGCAGCCCTTAAGCTTTGAGGTGCTTCTTCATTAGAGTTCATCAGTTTGGGGACTCCTTGCTGTTTTGGAAGACAGGAACAGAAAAAAGACACCATAAATGCTGCTAGACTGAATAAAAGGTTCTGTTACTGGGAAAAGGAAAAAAAAAACCAACCTACCACAGAAACAAAGAGGTAAGAGCTCTAGAGAGGCAGGAGTTGTCAAAAAGCCTTCCCCATCAAACAGACTTCAGAGAACCGTAGCAGACGGATTTTCAGTACCAGTCAAATGTAAGAGTGTAGGAAGTTGACATGCTGTCCCTTGGAGAGCCGAGGTATTGACAAAAGACATGCAAACTTGAAAAATGTACATTTGTGGAAAAATCCATCCTGACAAGTGACTGCACTTAAGTCGCCAAATGGACTTCACCCCTGGGATGAAACTCAATTATTGTTGCACATCCAATGAATCCATCCATGGAGAAAGCACATGGCCAATAAAAGGGAACCGTTCAGTAATCAGATCTTTCAAAAACTATTTAGCTCTTTGCCACTGAGTCCCTGCTCTAAGTGACGTGGGCTTCCCTGCAAACCTGCTTGGCTCCTCGACTGGCTGGTTAGGAGTGCTGAGCCACTGGGAGCTCTTCTGCAGCACAAACACATCCTGCACAAGCCACTCAAAATCATTTCTTGAATCCTTCCGAGTTGTCCAACATCAAAGCTTTTTCAACTGCAGCTTGTATTTACATATGAAAGATGCTTTTGTGTTTGGAGATATTTTTACAATACTGTGAGTAGAAGCTATTTACTGCCTAAAGGATTGTGTTAAAAGGTTTAGCCCAGTCAAGGATCCATTAAGTAGGAGCTTGCAAGCTGCAAGTCATTAAGACAGTCTTCCATTCTGAGTGAGGAAGTGTCTCCTGTGCATCTGCTGCTCAGAGTTTAGCTTTCCATACCAATATTTACTAGGTGCCATCTCTCTTCTTTTGAGATTACATTATACTTCGCACAATCTGTGTACTTTTTATTTGTCATCTTCTTGATTTCAGCAGGTCCACAGTTATTATCGTGCGTAAATCCCTCTTAGTAAAAAGTCTATTTTGGGTAATTTTTATTTTCTGATTCACAAATGAAAGCCAGCCCCACTGTTTGCCTTGAAGCCATTTGTTTTAGCATGCACCTGCACACATATTTGTTTCATAATAAAAACATCTTTGTGAAACTGAAACACTGCAACTGTTGTTTGGGAAAACAGGCAACAGTGGCTGACAACAGAGGCTTTTAAGAACATGTGTATTATGTGCAAGTGTTTCATAAGTTTACTTAGTTGCCATGGCCAGATTTGAAACCTTTGTCTCTTGTACCAGCCATCTAGTTCACTGCTGTGTCTGTTCTCATAGATCTGTTGTGGTGCTTCTTAGAAGCTGTCGTTCTCTAGAATGAATTGAATATCCAGTTTTTCATGACAATTCAGAAAGCAGTTTCCCTCAGATATGTGAAATTCCAGTACCAACACTGTGTGCCCAGATATATGTAACATGAACACAGACATCTCCCCTTCCAGCCGTCAATAAGAGGAAAAACGTCCTGATGACTAAACTAGACAGTTTTTTTGTCTTTATTTCTGTTTTACTCCCATTGTTTCAAGCATTTAATAATCTGTCTGCCTTTCTCTTTCTCTTTACAAGCTGGCAATTTGGTCTTGGAACATTCTCTGGGCTGCCAAGCAACAAGCTTCTCCTTATTCAGATTTTCAGGGAAAAATGTAGCACATCTGTTTACACTGTCACCCTGACGTAAGTTTGAGCCCACTCTCAAGAGTTATCAGGCACTATTATGTCAAGCAACAGTGATGAAGGAGCATCAGCCATCAAGTCTTGCATCGTTCCAGCCTCAGAGAAAACTGTTGAGCGCAATTTTGTTCATATGCTGTGAGTGGATATGAACAGGGTACTGGATTTAACTCTTGTTCCAGCCAAAGGCTGTTTAACATTTCTAGCAATGACATTAGCGGTTTTATCTCAAGAAGGAAAAAATCCACATTCTTTGAAGAATCTCCTTGGGGAACTGAAAAAAACCTGCCTTCAAACCCAGTAACACATTTTCATGAAAACACCCCATATTTGCTTCATATTTATGACAAGTCTTCATCACACTCGAAGTCTGTCTAGCGAAGTTTTTTCTCTATCTAACATTATTTTCAGCATTTGTCTTCACTGATACAGTGACTCAGCACAACATGAGCATGGTATGCAAGTCTACCATTAAGCAAATATTTCTCATTGTTTGCAGAATCCCTAGAATTCAGCAGAGGAATAGACTGGTATTTGAGCCAAGAAACATCTGAATGTCATGTAAAGTTCAGTTAATTATTTTCTAAATAGTCACCAGCACTGCTCTAGCTTAGAGTAGAGTTCAACTGGTATTGTTGTGATCACACTGGGGCCTTTCAGAGCGGGGGAATGTTTGCTTTCATTTTGACCTGCCTGGTTCCACGTTGTGACGGAGCCATTTCAGTAAAGGATGCCTTTGCAAAGACTTAGAAAAACCGTGGCCATGGTCTTTTAAAAATTGCACCATTGTGCTTCCAGGGAATCGGCTTAGTCTGATTAGCACCCTGCACATATTCCTTGTGCCACTCAGCCAGGAGCACACAAACCAGCTGTAGCCACAGCAAAATTTAAGTGAACTGTGCTGTCGTTGTAATCTGTATCTGTGTTTATGGCACCATAAAATAAAGAGGAAGCATTTTTGAGTGTTTAGGTTCAACTCTACAAGGTTTGGGCTTTCTGGCTCTGCTCTGGGCTCTCTGACCTGTTCTGGTAGTGCTGAAGGGATTGGGAGCTGATGATAAAACAGTTACTCTAGGAGCAATGAGTCAACACTGCTGAGCAACCTCTGAACACATCTCTGCAGGAGTTCTCTAACGTCAGAGGTTCCAAAGGTAGCAAAACATCACCTGATTTGCGATTCATACTCCAAATCTTGACTTCTACAAGATAAGTTAGAAGGTCTGACTTTGTTCTATTACCAAAACCCTGGAAAACAACATGAGGAGCATGGGAACACACCCTTGCTCAGGTTTACAAAGGAACTTAAACATACAAAGATGCAGACAGACACCTAATAGGATTTATAAAAGTGCCTAAGGGAGTTTGGGACCTAATTCCCATTGGCTGTCAATGGGAATTAGATGTGTAATCTACTTAGGCAATTTGAAAATCCCACTGGCTGCATCTTTTCATGGCTAAGTACCATTACAAGCCTTAGCCTTAATGAATAGAATTATTATTATACTTGGTTTCATTTCCTTAAACTCTGATCTTGGTATGAAGGCTCAGTGGAAAACTGCTTGAATCCAAGCATAGATGTGTGCCATGGATATGAAGTGTCAGGAAGGAATAACTGAGCTGCTGAAACCATCTTCATATCAGCACTGGATCTACAGCCAGCCCAGAGAGCTCCCAAGGGGTTGTGTGTTGGTCAGCTTGGCTTTAATGCGTGTCATGTAAAAAATGCAAGTGACTTGGTGAAGGAAAATTCTGCTCACTCACAGCAAAGTAGTAAAGAAAACAAAATCATAAGTGCCCAGAGGCTGTGACCAGCCAGTTGAAAGGGTTTCATCTTTCCTGCAAGGAACAGCATTGGAATCTTCTCACTATTCCATGGACTGAATTAAGTCCCATCTGGTGCTGGAGAGAATTTACAGCTTTGGGCAGTACAAGGACTCTTTGGTTACCCTCTTTTGCTCAGGCAACCCAGACACAGGCTGCAGTGCAGAGTTTAACCAAACAACACACTTTTCCTTTCCCTTTTTCTTGCCAGGCTTGAACTCAAACAATAACCAGAATTTCCCTATCCATACAACTTTGCAAAAGCTGTGAAAAGCTTGATTTCCCTGGATTTCTGCATGATGTACTTTTCATTAAACCCAACTTGAACTTCTTGTAATTGTTTATCCGCTTAACTTTACATGCTTAGGGTTGTGTTGTGCAAGTCAGTCAGCATACAAAAGAGTCAGAATGAGAAATGGGGATAGGAAAAAGTTGAGATGGGTTTCTACACTGTCTGAAGCTGCAAAAACTTACTAATTAGTTACAGGGCTTCAGTAAATGTGTATGAACAAAACAAGGTTGTTGAAATGCTCTTTGAGCTTGGTGGAATTTGAAAATACTGTTTGTGTTCAGTAAGAATAATTTGACACTGAAAACTTTAACAACCAAAACTCTTAAAAATGTCACATGTATTTCTGGGTGAGACCCTTGCTGGGCATCACAGATGACACCAAGCTGGGCAGGGGTGTTGATGTGCTGGAGGGCAGGAAGGCTCTGCGGAGAGATCTGGACAGGCTGGATCCATGGGCCGAGGCCAACGGTGTGAGGTTCAACAAGGCCAAATGCTGGGTCCTGCACTTTGGCCACAACAAGCCCCTGAATGCTCCAGGCTTGGGGCAGAGAGGCTGGAAAGTGTCCCAGTAGAAGAGCTGGGGGGACTGGTGAACAGCAGCTGAACATGTCCAGGTGTGCCCAGGTGGCACCTGATGGCACGTGGCCTGTATCAAAAATAGTGTGGCCAGCAGTACGAGGGAAGGGATTGTCCCTCTGTACTGGGCACACTTCGAGTCTTGTGCTCAGTTCCGGACCCCTCAATTCAGGAAGGACATTGAGGTGCCGGAGCATGTCCAGAGAAAGGCAGTGGAGCTGGGGAAAGATCTGGAGAATAAGACTGGTGAGGCTGAGGGAGCTGCTGGGGCTCAGCCTGGAGAAAAGGAGGCTAAGAGGAGACCTTATCTCTCTCTACAACTCCCTGACAGGAGGGTGTAGTGGGGTGGGGGTTGGCCACTTCTAGAAAACTAGTGACAGGACAAGGGGAAATCATGTCAAGCTGTGCCAGGGGAGGTTCAGGTTGGACAGCAAGAAGAATTTCTTCACGGGAAAGGTTGTCAAGCATTGGAACAGACTGTAAGTAGTGGAGCCACCATCCCTTAAAGTGTTGAAGGAATGCCTGAATGTGGCCCTCAGTGCTCTGCTCTGGTTGATAAGGTATGGATTGGTCACAGGTTGGACTTGATGATCTTGGGGGTCTTTTCCAACCTTAATGACTCTGTGAGTCTTAGCAAAATTTCTTCATCTTCTGGCAAGAACTCGTATTGTTCTGGCACATCTGCACATGCACAGAGCTGAGCAGTCAGTTTGGTGCAGGATGGTCTCACTTGAGGTTCAGTTTGGTTTTCTGAATCAGACAGAAAAGGTCACACACTGAGGGTGGCTGTAATACCCGCTGACAAAGCTCAAGATGAGGGAAGAATGTCCTGTAAGAATGGGTCAGTGCCCAGGTGCAGTCAGCACTGGGATCCGGGAGTGAAGTGGCACCGGGAACACACACAAGCCTTGGCTGTAGCCAGCTGAATTCAGTTTTACTGCAGACAGCAACAGCCTGCTGAAATCTTGCCACAGCTAGAATTTCTTCCCAGCACACCCATTGCTGAGCAACAATGCGTGTCCTTTTCCAGAGAATGGGATCAGCCCAGACTGGCTCTTGAGAAACACGCCAGCTGCACTTGAGAGAGCGCTGGGATGAATGTTCAAGGAGCTGCGCAGCCCAGCAGAACGCTGGGTTTCCATAGCTCAGGGCACTTAGGCAGTGTAATCCCTCATGTGAAAGAGACACCCTCTGCCAGAGGCACTGGCATTGAGGTGCACGGGGGATACACCATTGCAGGGAGGAGAGGGGGTTTGTATGTTGAGAAACCAACTGATCAGGAATAAGGACAGTGAGCTTTGGGGTTTTTTTTCCTTTTTCTTTTTTTTTTTTTTTTCTGGTAAGTCGATTTGATGCTAATGAACTGGAGGGGCATTAGGACTAACTGCTTCTGGCACAGACTACACAGACATTGTGCAAGATTCCTTTCAGCTCAGCTTTGCTGACATGTTTGGTTCTGACCTCAAATATCTCAAGTTTTTCCAGTTCTGAGTCCCTCTGCAAGTGAAAAGGCCTCCGTCAGTGAACTTGTGCCAAATTACCTGGGGAGCTGGGGCAGACTGGAAAGACTGGGTTGTTCTGCCTGTGATCTCAGGCAGGGGGTTGAGCTGCTCTGCAGCTCTGGGAGGCCAGTCTGCAGAAGAGGGAAGAGGCATCAGGTGGGATGTGGAGGGTTAGTTCCAGTGGGATGAGTGAGCACACTGACAGCCAGCAGGCAAATGGCTCAGTTCCTTATTTCCACTGGAAAATGTTTCAATTACAGTTTTTCTTTTTCGTTTCATCAACATTTTTCTAAGATCCTTTTTCATTTTCTGAATAAAAGGAAATCATCCTTGGCATAATAATGGGTGAACATTGTCATGAAAAAGCCAGTTCCCACTAAATGCCCCCTGCTCCTCCAGTAGACTTTTTCCAACAAAAGGCTCTGAAATTTCAGCTGTCCTTGTATGTGCTCCAGATGAGTTTTACTTGGGGTGGTTCATGTGCCTTCCAGTCTCTGCATGTTCTGTTTTCAGTGTTAGTCTGATTCAGCATCCCTTGACAAGAACAGACATCATCCTGGTGGCTCCATCAAGACTGAGCTGTATTCACATCACAGAGGAGATACAGGTTCTAGTTTCACCTCATCTCTTCCCCTCCTGATAATGATCACAGCAATGATTTTCACTCTACCTGACTTTTGCCTGTCTAGACTGGCAAACCAGGGAACTAATTCTCCTGCCTCACAAGAGGTTTATAACCGTCCCTCTGAATATACCTCTTAAATGCCACACTTGAGATATTTCCTAAATTGTTTTATTATTTTTAAATTCACTTACTCCTTTAATTGGTGAGAGAAAGTTAGCTAACAGTTGGGGAAACCTAAGTGTACAGTTTTATTTCCCTGTGTTTTCTCAGTTCTGGGGATTTTTCATCATTTTATTTGGAAAATATCCTTGGAAGTGCTTATTTGCCCACCCAGTTCCAGGCAGGGATCTGTATCTTTGTGAGAATGTGGGCATGCATGTGAAGAGAGTAGGATGTCCATGAAACATCTCTCTTCCTTGGCTCTGCAGTTTTATAAACTTGCTTACCTGTAGCTGTAAAGAGCAGTCTTAAATCCACTGCTGGAGAGATTGAGGGGGAGTTTGACAACGCTGAGAGTCCTGCATTGTCTTTGATCTCTGTGTGGCCGTCCGTAATTATCAATTTTACTCACTATTTCTTGATCATGTTTTCCCTCTTAAAGCACTGCAATGATTTTAATGCTTTTTACTCAGATTGATCTGAGAGAAAATTTAGTCTGTTTGGAGAAGGGAGCACTGAGAAGCTTTACAAGACCTGATGCTCAGTAGTTTTTAACTGCTGGAGCTCTACCCAGTAGCTGAAGGGCTGTGTGACATAGAGGAGACTTCACTCAACTTGAGCTCAAGGGGCCTGGGATTCATCTGGAAGTCTATTTTTGACTAGCTGGATTTAGCTGGTCAAAATTGACACAGCTGTGAACAAATGCAGCTGTGCTGGTAGAAGATGTTGCTGTTCCCAGGAGATCGTCATCACCTACCTTGCCAGGGGTTACTGCCCCAGCCCTTCTGCCAGTGAAACAGCCCATGGGAGATCCTGAATTCAGGCACTACCAGGGGGATGGATGGATGAACTGATCCAAATGATTCTGCAGGAAGCAAACTGTAGCCCTCTCACATGAGCCTGGTCTATCAGCATGTTTAGAGGGAAAGGTGCTGTAGTCTGGTGGGCAGGTCATTGTCACAGAGGTGGGGACAGGGTCTCACAGTGGTACAACTACAGAGAGAAGAGGAAATCTCTCCCTGGCTTAAGTCATAACAAACCTTCCTCACTCCTCGCCCTGTGTCACAGAACAGAACTTGTGGAAGTGTCTCTCAGTCTATGCACACAAAGTGTGTAATGCTCATCCCACCCAGCAGAGTACAATGGAAGTACAAACCCTAGAGATAGGAAAAATTTGTATCTTTTGAGAATAAGTGGCAGAGTCTGACCAAGGGTCAGAGAGTGACATGGAAACCAGCCAGAATGAGAATTGATTATTTTTAGTAGGCAGCTTCATTTTCAAATGTTGCTCTATCTGGGTTGTTGTAGCCTTGGAGCCACTCCTCCTAAACACAAACAGGGAAGGTTGCTCTTGAAGAATGAGGGTGGAAAGGGATTGATCAGTGCTCCCAGCAAACATAACATGGTACAGAAGAGAGGAAGGATTTGTCAGGCTTTAAAGTACCCCAAAATTGGCAGCAGTAACAAAAAAAGCTTTAAACTGATGGGCAAATATGGAAAGCAAACATATTTGCTCTGCTGAGCAGGGACAAATAGTATCTAGATAATCTAAGAGAAAGATTTCACTTTTGATTAATCCTCATGGCATTTCCAGCCCAAAGATTTCTGGGAATCTGATGGAGTCCAAATCGCATGACATTTCTAGCCAGCTTTGCTGACCAAGGACTTTGGGATCAGCCCTGAACTTTGGACGATTAGTCAAAATGAAATGCTTTGGGCTTAGCTATTAACAGTGTGTCTGTCTGGAGCTCTGTGCTGTGAGTGGAGCACCAATCATCTCCATGAAAACCCAGGAAGCCTGACTAATGCCCTTGTCCACAGCAGGCTCAACCTAGACCATCAGACCTGGGGCTGAGATGTTTATTCTGTGCTTTACTCATTTTTAGGGTCAGTGGGGTTAATGAAAGAAGCTGCCAAGTATATGGTTCCCTGAAACTGTGCTGCTACAGAAGTATCTGCTGTCATCTGCTCTTCACCCTGGGATTTACCAACCACTCCCTCTTCTTTTCTTGCTCCACACCTTCAACATTGCTCCTTCCTCCCTTCTTGCCTCATTCCCAGCCCTGAGGAGTGAAGGCTGTGGTTTCATTTTGTCTTCTTCCAGATTTGAAATTGCAGCTCCTGCCTCCACTTCCAGGGCCACCACTGGGGCTGGGCATGGTCTGGGCTGTTGCTACCCAGAGCTGCTCCACTGTTCCTGTGTTAGGCTTTCCAGCAGCACGGGCTCTCTCACACAGCACAGAGCTCCTGCTCGGACCTGCAGGAGCTGGCTCATGCCTGGCAGGACTTGGGCTCCGTGGTGGGAAGAAGCGGCTGCAGCACTGGAGCCCGACCGTCCTTGGAAGTGCTGTAGCCAACAGCTGCATTTTAGGAAATGCCTGTGGCTCAGGTTATGTGCAGTAGCCTTCCTCTGGACATCTTGGAGTGCACCGTGCTTGCCTGGGCACCTGCCGCAGATCCACAGAAGGGATCTCGGTGGGAGTTGCCAGAGTGAGTCGGATTCAGGCTCGCAGCGTTCAGCAGGCTCCAGAGTACTTGGCACGGGGTCAAGGCTCTCACAACAGCTGTGCCCCTTTGCTAATGGCTTGACAAATATGAGCATTTTTGCATTTGTCACAAAATCCCCAGGCCTGTCGCTTTCAAGTTTCTCAAGGCTTTAATTCCATGCCAGTATATTGGGCTGGGGGGAGAGAGGGAGAAGCAATGCTCCGCAGATGTCCAAGGCTGGAATATCCTGGGAAGCATTAATCCTCTGAAGACAAATATTCCGTGAAGAGAGAGATTTTAAATATGTGCTGCATTGCTACAAACACTTTAAGCTGGCATGAGCCAGCTCTGCAATAACCCACTTCGGAGGGCAGTCCACCATTCCCATTCCTCTGCCTTCTTCTCCCTAGCCCAGGACTGCTCCTTTCCCCATGCTGGCACCAGCACACACATGATTGTGCAGTGAACCAGGCCAGGGAACTCTGCCAGCTTAAAACTAAACTATTTCCTTTTCCCCAGGTTAGTTTCGACCTGGATGAGTTCCCTGATCTGGTTCATTGCGGGGCCACAAGAACACTTGTGCTGGCACAAGGTAGGGAGTAGCAGAGGGAGTGAGGAGAAATGTGGGCTGCGGGTGTGGGGAAGGAAGGGCCATTTCCTTCAGCAGCAGTGCTGGTTTATGCTGGCTTAGAGACTTGGTGTATCTGTGGTGTTAATTGCTGAAAATTATGTGCTCCAAACTGTGTGTCACAGCTGAGAGATTTTCAGGAATAAAAGCCTCTCTCTCTTTGAAAACGGGACCTTATTTCTTAAGTTCTTCTTAGATTGAAGTTTGGTGAGTCAGAGTCAAAACCAAGTTCATGATGTTTTTATGCCAAATAATTGTCAGTCTACCTAGGCATGATAAAAAGGGAGATGGAGGCATGGGGCAGGGAAAAACTGCTTCTAAAATTAAACAGCAGATTAGGAGAAGAGGCACAATGACCTGGCATGTCTCCTTGCAGCCTGGTTCCCACCAGTGGCTTCTCTGTCTCTCTGTACGGCAAGGAGAAAACCAAGTCAGTTGGCTGCCACGCTGCACTCAGTTCCCATGTGCATTGATGGTGCACATTTATTATGTGTTTATTTAAATATCAGGGAGAATAAATCATCTGAGTGTCAGCTTGGTGAATGATTTGTCAGAAGTTGTCTCATTTATCCTAATAAAATGTGAACTAATTCATTTATCCAAGTGAAGCTTTCTCTGGATTTACAGTGGTGTAGCTGAAAGCAGGATTGTCCCCATGACTCTGGAGCAGCATTAGTGAGTATTCTGCTTCCAAATATTACTTGCGTTCTACTGAGTTCATCTGAGGCATCCAATAAATTCTGGGGCACAACTCTGCCTTTCATTTATAGCTGTAACCAACAGGAAGATACCAAAATCGGACCCATTAATGGAATAATGAACATCAGCAAAAGCTCCCTGTGTTTGCTCCCCTGCAGTTCCACTGGGCGAGGGACTCATTTCAACCATGCTGGGCAGTGCTGGGGTCTCTCTCGCTGCTCTGGCTTTACAAGGGTTTTTCTGACATTGAGATAGGAGATGTTCATTATGCTTCTCATGCATGTAATTCACACTGAATCAGCCCATCAGTTGGATTTTGAAGGTGAGGTTCTTGTGCATAAGAAATTCCCCTTTTTAAGAAAAAAACCCCTTAATTTCAGTTCCTTTCTTCCTCTTTTGTTTGGTTCCTTAGAATGTTATTGTTTTCAACTGAGAGGATAATTTAAAGTGAATCTTGACCATATTCCCATACCTTTTCCCACCTGAAGAGAGAGGTACTTGGAATGATTTGCATATTTATTGAATATATGCTCCTAGGATGGCCACACTGCGACGTCGTATCTCATTTACAGCTTGTTCCTGCTGGCTCTCCAGCTTGTTAAAGGAAGACACTGTAAAAAGAAAACAAGTGCACTGTGTTATATGTGGACTACAAACATAAAAGTGACTGAAGTATGGAGGGAAAGGGATAGATTGGCAGCCTGAAAATATAATAAACCATTAAAGCATTAAAGCATTAAAGGGAGGCGTGCTGAGCTTGTTGTTTAATTACTTTTAGTGATGAAGAGTATCAATAATTATGATTTTCAACCCTCTATGACATTTACATTTGTAAAAGTTTCAGAGGTTGGCTTTACTGAAACCTGCTGAGGCTACACTTGAGGAGCTAAGATGAGGCTTGCAGTGCTACTTTTTACGAAAAGAATGCCTTTTATGCATCTGTGCTCAGCCTATTGGATGCCCACAGCCTATAGCCAACACTTCCAGCCCGAGCCAGTCAAAGCAATGGGATGGTCCGGTCACACATTTATGACAGAGCCTGAGATGAGTGGTAGAAATGGCAGTTCAAAGAGTGGGTTTGTTGGAGTGCCTTTGGCATCTCTCATTTTACAGGTGTATCACTAATGAGAACTGAAGTGGCCCCAGATGTTTGCAGTGGTAGGATTTCTGTGATAAGGCAAGGTTAAAGGATTAGTAAACTCTCAGTTTCTAGAGGTTCTCCGTGATAAGTTTGTGTAATTTCGCAACCCATTTTGATAGCCCTTTTAACTCAATGGAGATGACAAAAAAATTAAGATTATAAAAATAAGAGAGAAATTAGGGTCATTTTAAAATGCCGTGTGGTAACTTATCTGAAGGATCTCATCATTCCAGATTAATTTCCTATGCACTGTAATAATACTGTCCTTATGTCTTTGGTATTCAGATGGATTAAATTTTAGCATAAGTTATTAGAAACTATAAATAAGATCTCAGTCTGATTAAAATCCTGCAGAGAAATGTAAAATAATAATCTGGAGGAAAAAATCACATCTTAATTACAATATCAAATAAGATTAATTTGTAACAACAGTGATACTTACACTGTTTTGTTTTAGTGTCAGACAAAATGTGTATATTTAATGAAAAGATGACATCCAGGTGGTTTTTATACGCACCAATATAACATAGCTATTATTCCTTATTTATGCTGGTACAGGTGAGAGTAGAAGCTGATCCCAAATTCTGAAAGGCTTACTGCATATTATATCATCTCACAAAAGTATGCTTGTGAAAAAAATCTAACATTTGAAAACCTTCACTTCAAGGAGTTTGAAGAGATTATTTTTGTTTCTTATACACCTCCACAAATATTATTTTTCAATTTTTTTTACCAGAATGCTTACGAAGACTTTATTCTTATTTTGGCTCGCCAACACCCAGAGAATAAGTATTGTTGCAGAGACAAGAAGACATTTTTGTTTCACCAGAAAATGCTTAAAAATATTTTTAAAGGGCATGAGATGTTTTGTGTTAAATATTGCCAATGCTGAAAGATGCTGAAGGTTTCATTTGAACGGTTTGGTGCAAGGTTCCCTCTTTCAACAAGTCTGTGTCTCAAACTCTGTTGTGTAATAAAACCAGCTGCCAACTATTTGGAAAACTAAACTGCCTAAGTTGGATTCCTGTTAAGCAATCAGCTTTAATCCTCTGGAGAAAGGGTGAGCAGCTTTGTTCCTCTTTGTTGAAGTCTGGGTTAACCTCCTTCATTTCTTGGGCTGTAATAACTTGGTTTTATGGAGAAAGCCTTCCATGTGCTAAAAGCTCTGCTTGGACACAGGGCACATCCCAGCTCCCAGGGCGGTTGGTTTGTGTGTTTGGATACTTCTTTAACCACCCAACTCTGACCTTTATGAAGATGCTGAATACCACAGAAGAGCAGCTGCACTTGGAGAGCAGTTTCACAGTTACCCTGAGCTGACCTAAGTCAGCCCAGCATCCTGCCCTCCTACCTCTGTCTGGAGACAGGTCTTTTGGAAGAGTGAGGATCATTTGGAGCATGGTTTCACAACAACCTAAGCTAGTCTGTGCTGGCACTGGCACAGCTTCTAGCTGTGCGTTCCCTCCATGCTCGTCGTTGGATCAGAGTTCACAAACTAATGATTTTTTTCTTTTTATAGTGTTAATTTTCTGCCACCTTCGTGACCTCCACTGAGTGATGCAGGAGGGAGTCCAAAGAGTGCCTTTTCTTGTGCCAAGAATGAAATGGAATGTGCACAGGAGTTCAATAACTATTAGGACAGACCTTGACAAAGAGGGTATGAGACTGTCAGCAAGAGAAACACGTCTGATCCAGTCAGCTGGGCTAGGACTTTCCTGTTTTGATTTTCCAGTATATTTGCAAACACACTTGTATTTACTTTTTCGTTGTTTAAACACCTCTCTTTCTTGTCTGGGACAGGTCTGCTCCCTGCTCTGGCAGCTGACAATGCATTTCCTTCTGCTAAAGTCCTCACAGACTCCCCAGGGTTGCCGGTACACAGAAAAGAGGGTTGCTGGAGGCACTTTCACACCTACTAATGGAAGAGTCATCAAAACTGGTCTCTGGGGGGAATGATTTCTCCTTGAAAGTGAAAAGAGTTAAATCATGGTGGCTTCCTGGCATTTCGTGGCTTCCTGACACGAAATTCAGTCCATGAGAGAGACTGCTGGAGGGGAGGGAGTTGTCTCTTTTTAGGACTATACCCACCTTCTGAACACTCTATCTCTGCTTGCTTCTTTCTGTCTTACACGAATATGCAAAAGATGACAAGTATCTTTTGCAAGACTTGTAGCTATTTACTACAGGATTTGTAGACAAAAACAGTACAGCCTCCCTGTTTCCCCTCCAAACCCAGGACTGTGAGATTATTGCTGCAGCAAAAGAATTAAGGCTCTTGCTGGAAGAGGAAAACTCTCTCGTTTGCACGGGAGTTACAGGCAGGACTTGGGTAACAGGCTAATACCCATCAACACATTTTTGATGTCACTGTGCTGTTCCCCTCTACTTGAGCTGACAGCTGATGGCAGGACTTGGCTGCATCTCCCCTGCTTTGAGAGGAGTTTGGATGTCAGATGCAGGGAGATGGGGCAAGCTTGAGCAGCCAGCCGTGAGCAGAGCGAAGCAGTGAGGAATGACTCTCTGCTCCAGGGCGTGAGGTGCCATTGCGAGCCTGACCTTTTGAATACAAAGCATTTGTCAGAAATCCAGAGAAAAACGAGCCGAACCAGTCAGAGTGGCTGTGCCGTGCTTTTAAGGGGAACTCATGTATTTAAGCAGACACACCTACCCCCAGGCCTGACCCAGACACTGTATGCAAGGATCTCTGATGATAATGGGAGCCCCCCGGTGTTCACTCCAGTTAGCAGGAGAAACAAACCTCACACCCTTGTGTGGGCTCTTTGCTCATTCCAGCTGGGAATTCCAGCCCACTCCAGCCAGGGCAAGCTGTGAAAGGGTAACAAGATGTTAAAGGCACCATGAGATGGGTGCAGGCAGCTCTGCTAAAAGGTGTGTGAATCCTAAATGTCCTGTCCTGCATCTGGGAGTTTCAGTGCTCAGTGTCTGGCACACAGCCTGCCTCTCTCACAGTGTCTCCCAAAATCTCTGTGACTCCCTGAACCACCACTTTCCAATGCAGATCTCCCAAAGTCTCATGCCTGGAGCTCTGGACTCCCGTGACTGAATTCTCCATGATGTTCTCCCACAGGCAGCCCCGTGTAGCAGGGCCTCACAGCCATGTAGGTTCTCAGCCTCACACCTTGGTGGTCATGGCAGGAGGATGAGGATGTGAATGGCAGCTCAGGGTGAGGAGTGGGCAGTGAAGTTTATGCACCCTATAATCCCCATCAGAGGCACTTTCATGCACCACAGCTGAGAGTTCTGTCCATCCAGATCTGGAGATGTGATACATGACATGCATCTTCCCGTGTGTGAGAGGTCACAGGCTGCTCTGTGTGGCAGAATGAGTAGGATGAACCCTCCTTACACTCCACTGTGCCAAGTATGCTTTTCCCAGGAGCATTTCTTCCCTCCTTTATTAGATCTGCTTTCAGCTGCTGCAGACCTGCACCCTCAGTAACCTCCCAGGGGCGCTTGGAAACCTTCACAGGTCGCACACCATGGAATAACACATCAGCACATTCCAGAGTCACTCTTAACTCTGCTCTCCGCCCTAAGCCATTCACGCACACAAATCTCCTCTGCGGATTAAGGAAGGCAGAACTCCAACTGGGAAGGACCCCCTCCTGTTTCCTGAGCCTTTCTGCAGCAGCAGACAGAACAATTTGCCTTCCGAGCGACCCTCGAGTCCCGCAGGGCTGCCTGGGCGGTGCGGGATGCAGAACCAGCGGGATGATGAACCGGCGGAACGCGGAGTCGGGTCCTGGCTGTCGCTCCGTGCTCGGCCCTGACATCTAGTGGAACGACTCCTCTAAAGCACCTCAAGCTGAGCAGGAAAGATCAGGGTTTGCTTCCCTGCAAGGCTCGATGGAGCAACCATTCGTCTGTATGATCGTTTCTTTTATTGCACTTTACACTGCCAAAGGATTTGTTGCGGGAAAAAGGAGGAGGTCGCTGCATGAACAAGGAGGAGGCACTTTGGGTAGTAGTTTTCACCTTTTCCTCCAAATCTGAACTTCTTTTTGCTGTCAGGTGAATGGTCTTCTCGTTGCAGCAGTGACAAACATCAGTTTCACAGTTACTTCTTGATTAACACCATTAAATGAAAACCAACTGTGACACAATCCCAAGAGACCATAGGGTAAAACTGTCAGGGAGCTCATAATAAACCCTGTGAAAGATGCAAAATTGCTATGGGCTAAATTTTCCACCCGGCTTCTCTGAACACAGCTGTGCCACTTGTAAGTGCCACTGTCTGCACATGCGACCCTCGCTCTGTTTTCACAGATGAGAAAGGAGTTCTCAGTGCACAGAAACATTTTGTCCATATAAACCAGATTTTTCAACTGCTCAGCTGGAAGTGATGCACGTAATTGTCTTTCATAAGGAAATGCATAAAAACCTCATTACAGCTGAGAGGGCAAATGTAGTTTTTTGCTCTTGGAAAGTTGTTGAATGTTTGTGATGCACTTTGTGTAGGAGCTGAAAGCATTACGGTGACAGTGATGACAAAGATGATCAGCTGTTGTTGAGGTACAACAGGAATCTTTATTTATAAGATTTAGAGACTCTGCATTTGTGGTGCTTGATCACCAGCACAGACAAACTGAGTTTTCCATGGCCAGACAGCCCTGCACGGGGTTGGGTCTGAGAGGTTCATCCCCTCCCACATGCAAGTCAGATCTTTACAAAGGCCAAACTTCACTCTTTTACATTCTTCCAACGGGGGCACAGAGAAAGGGGCAGGAATGCCTTAAATGGCCCCAGGAGTTTCCATCCCAGGGTTGGAGTACTGCTCAGAGATGTGCTCCAAGGTGCCTGGCCAAGTCACTGACTGACCCTGGCACAAGTTACTGCCCATCAGCTGACTCTGCCTGTGAGGCACACCTTACTTCATCTCTAATGCCTACAGAGTTGGTTACTGAGCTGTGCTGATTGTTGTCAACTTATTGGACTGCTTTTGGTTGCATGTCTGGACCTTACAAGTCTGATCTGAGACAACTGAAGTAGAATCCGAGCCAAAGCTTTTGTACTCTTTGAGTCTGCTACTTGATTCTTCATCAAATTCAGGGGAGAGGCAGTGTCAGAGAGCTCCTGCAGAACAGGGGCATCTCTGCTGTTAATGTGCTGGGCAGTGCCTCTGTCTCAGGGCCAGGGCTTCTCCTGGTGGGTTTATTTAGAATTTGCACAGTTTGATCACTGCACAAGTCTTAAACAAGGAATTAATTGAGATTTTAATAAATGGTCACTGCATGCTAATTGAGTACCCACTTGATTATTTAAAGATATTATGTGAAGTTTGTGTAATTGGTTACATTGGTATTAAATTAGCATATAAAATCTCCTGCAACTCTCATATGATTTAATGAGGCTGTTATCGTGCGTGAGTAAAACGGTGATTGATGAGTGAAAACCTCTTTTCCGAGCACCGAGATTGTTTAATAAGGTCAGAAATATTTCTGACATGTACTGAGTTACTCATGTTATGCAGGTCACTTTTTGACAACAGAGTGACCCATGTGTATAATGAGGACTTTGGGATTGAAGTGGATTCCTAACTAACCCAGCATGTGACTGGATTTGGACCTGCAGTCTCACAGCAGTTCATGAAAAAAAGAGAGGTCACTACTCTGTCCTGGCTGAACTCCTCTCTTTTTAATTGTCAAGCACTGAAATGAACTGAGCTGTATTTCAGGGCACAAAAGAATAGAAAATATAAAAGGCAAACAGTAATCTGGAAAAGGAGGATTTGAAGCTTCTTCTCACATTACTGTAATGCTGATGCCACTTCCTTCTGACAGCTCAGAGCTGCCTCATGTGTGGTCTGTCTTGGGTGTGCTGAAAACCCAAAATCAGCCCAGGGACAGCCCAGGCAAATCTCCTTTCCTCTGGCTATAACTCCCATCTCCTACTGTTCTGGCAACAGAAAGGTGCAGTGTCTTAAGGGAATCTTTGATGGCCATTACAGGAACTGGTCTTGTGGCGTGTTGCACTGATTTGGGGCTGGAGTTGGTGGATAAAATGGCACCAGCAGATGCATTTGAGCAGAGCCACTCCAGCAGTATGGGGGGAGAGGGGACAATACCCCGCAGTGAACTGCTTTGCTGGAGTGCTTTGGGGCTCACTGGCAATTGGTGTAAGGAAGAACAGCCACACTGGCAGGAACTGAGGGGTGTTTGCAGGGGGTGTGGAGTCACTCCTGCTCCAGCGTTCCTGAGCTGATGGCAGTGTAGTCAGCCGCATAAGGTGAAAATATGGATGCTAGGATTTGATGTAACTGAGCCTTGGTCTGCCCGTGTGGAAAGCAGATGTTCTCAAGTTTCCAGGTGTTGAGAAATGCTGTGTCAAGCTCATGGAAAAGCTTGCCAGGTAGTTTGAAGATTGCTAGTTTTCTCATCTCCTGGCCACGCTCCCAAGCTGGTGTTCAATGCCTGATACAAGGCAGACAAACATCTGTCAAGAGTGATGTAGGCAGGCAGAGCTGCTCCTGCCTTGGGGCAGTCAGATAGTCTAGGTGATCTTTTGAAATCCTTTCCAGCCCTTATCTGAGACTGATTTCCTGGAGAAACAGGACTTGTACAGACCTTCTGCTTGTATGTCCTCCCCCTCCCCAACAGTTTTGGAGCCAGTTGGCCAATTTTAAGCATGTGAAGAATGAAGGAGAACAGATATCTAAGGTTGTGTGCCTGTGCATGTCCAGGATTCCTGGGAATCATGCTACCTGTGCTCACAGTGGGAAGGAAGCAGAAGATGTGCCCAGGCTGGTGTTTTTTGTTGCCACGTTTCCATTCTGTGCTCCGGGCTCTGCAGCAGGATGAATGTGCAGGATCCTGGTGTCTGTGTGTGAACAGACTGCCCAGGCCTTCCACTGCTCTAAAGATACAGGGACAAATTTTGAAAACAAGGTTCATTGCGTTCCTTCCAGAGGTCTGATTCCTTATCTCTTTCCCTCCTGCTCACTGGCTTGATTTTGCATGCTTATCTGTTACATCCTCTTCCTGCCCAATAAAAAGCCATTTTTGGAGCCGGATGTGCACATGTGCCTGAGCACTGACCTCTACAAAGCTTTTTAAATATCCCAAGCTGCAAGAACACATTTAATTGACTGTTGTTTGAGTCAGTATTCTCATTTATTTGCACTTATGGCAGAACCCTGCAACCTAGCAGACCTAATGAAGCTGGATATCAGGAGTACTGGGGTGGCTGGTTTGCTTCTGATTGTGGAGGGTCTGTGGGGTGCAGCCAGATCATGCTTCTTTCTGCCACAGAGCCTCCAGGCAGATTCTTGTCTGAGACTTGTACCAAGGTCTGCTCAAACATGTAAGGTCAGATCACAAGCTGTGCTTTTGATTATGCCAGAGTTCATTCCAAGGAGGAGAAAACTCAGTTGTGTGTTGATTCTTCATTGAAAACTCTCCGTCAGTTTGCCACCACAGCTCTCCAGTCAGCATCAGAGAAGTAATCCCAAAGTGTCTCAGCCCAGAGAACCACAGGGAATATCTGGCACCAGTATCTACAGAAAGGGTGATGGGCACTGTGAGAGAGGATCATATTTCCCTGGGTGCACATGCAGAGCCTGCAGACAGGGCAGTAACGTGCCCCTGCGGGCAAACAACACCCATTTCCCTGTGTGCTGGGGCACTGTGTACGGTGGCAGCTGACAGGCAGCCTGGAAACCACTGCCTGACAGGCAAAGCTGAGGGGGAAGCTAAAATGAGCACGGAGACCAAGGTGTGGCTCACTGAAAACACACTCCAGGCTGGGGCTGGCTCATGCTGCAAAGAGAGAAAACAAAGATGGTAAGAAATAAGGTAGAAAGCCACAAAGTGATGAAGTAGCTTGCTTAGGGTTGCACAACAGGATGGTGGCAGGAGTTGAACTGGGCTTTCTTGGTGCCTGGTTTAGTGCTAGTTCAGCTCAGCTGCCTGGCTTCCAGCATGCTGTGACGGCAGAGCCCACAGTCACTTAGGCCTGTTGTTATTTGTACGTCTCTTGGAGCAGGTTTCTGGATTTCACCCATGCTGGTCTATCCTCCTGGGAAGTCAAGTGGAAATGCTGCAGCCTATAACGATTTCATTCCCCTGCCAGTGCACTGGAATCACAAGCGTTTGCCTTCACTAAATATAGCAAAGAGGGACCTGTGGTTGATCAGTATTTCTCCCATTAGTGCTGTAGGTGGAACTGCACTTAATAGGAATTACACTAAATGGATATAGGAGACATGGGGATAATTGACCAAACTTGTCTTAAATGTGTTTGTGGAGAGAAAGAAGCCGCAAAATGACAGGCATTTTCCCCATTAGCCTCTCTAGAGAAGTTGCAGGCGCTGTAGGCCAGATTCTCAGCTAGAGGGATTTGCCATTGCCTTTTTGTCTTCCCTGGAATCAGGCTGATTTACCCCAGATGCAAACAGTTTATTGGAGTCGCCTGGAATATTAAATGTCTTAGACTCGTGGAAAAGTGAGGAAAAGACATAACTACTACAACCACAGGTTTATTGTCATGAGTCTGAGCTTTTAAAATAGGAATAACTGAGCCTGCTGAATAGTAGAATTAAGGCCAATATGCCCACTGGTGTAAATGAGCATGCAGCTGTATGGCCAGAAATAGGATTCCACACATTATGCCAGGAAGTAATTTAACACTGAATATATTATTTCCTTAATATACAATGCATGCAAGTTGACAGGCTCATTTCCCAGAAGGTATATTTTAGTACCAGTACACCTGAAACTGCAAAATAGATATGTCTTTTGTCTTTCCTCTTCACAAACACAAAGCTGTTTATTTAAATGAAAGGGGACTTAATGCACCATTTATAGACGTGCATTTTGTTCTGGTATTTGCATTCAATGTTGATTCCCTTTTATTTCAAAGGAAGCAGTGGAAGGATTTGTAAATTATCCCCAGCCACTCTACACATCAGTCTAAAAACGAGAGGTTGTGTTTTTTTCACAATCACCGCTGGGGATTGTGCTACACAGTAACCTCCATGTAATGGTTCTGGTCTCTGACCCCACCTCCAGTGAAGTCTTCTGCCAACATCTCTTTATACCACTGCATTCATCTTCTGGTGACACACGGATTTCTCAGGCCTTGGAAAGATCTTCCTTTGAGGGGACATTATACTGCAATGCACTGACATGCTTCATGGGTCTAATTCAGGAAAAAAATCTTGAAGTTAAATGTGCCACAAAGATTGAAGGAAGAAGCTTTATTTTTAAAAAATTTTCTAGCCAGCATAGTGACAGGAAAGAAAAAATAACATCTAGGGATGCTTTTTTTCCCCAGTGTCATGCCAGTCTAATGATTCTAGGACCTGAGTCATGATTTTGGAATGCTCCATTGACTCCACTAGAAATTAAGCACTTCAGGTTGAAGTGCTTGTATAAGTCTTGTCTTGAGTAAGATTAGATTTATACTTGTGTTTAAGTGCTTTGCTGAACAAGGGCACAATTAAGTTAGATACGATTATTTTGTTTCCAGAGACAATCTCCTTTCACGAGTCTGCAGGAAACAGCTCCTGCAAATGCATTCATCCTTAGGAACGAACACAAACGCCTTTACCAAGACTCAAATAAAAATAGAACAGTTTATTTTAAAGAGAGGCTGGATTTTCGTCTTTTCTAATAAAAAAAGAAAACCTGATTAAACTCTTTACACTTATAAGTGCCCTACTTTCAAATCAGACCTGACACTAAGTAGGTTAGTGGGAGGGAGCTTTAACAAATTTCCTTTAACAGAACTTGATGTGATCCTCTGACCTGAATTTTCAGGCTTAATCTGCTTTAAAGAACATGCTTGAACCTAAACCAACAGCAAACTCACAAAAGAGCTAAGCTGTTAATTTAAAACAACAACACCACCACCACAGCAATAACAACCCCCCAAACAAACACAGAACCCCAGCCTAGGACCGTGCACATTCAGCCTGTGATGATTTAACTTGTGCACGTGTGTGCATGAGTGTGCTTGTGGGCTCTTGTGTGCTTCTTTTTCTTGCTTTTTTTTTAAAGGAAGAAAAGTGGCTATTGAAAGTGTTAAAGAAGCAAATCTGGGACTAAGCCCAATGCTACTGAAAGGGGCTTTTGATGATACATCCCCTGAAAAACTACAGTCCTCCCATAAGTCATCAGATATGGTATTGCAAAGGCATTTAAATGTGAGGTCCTGTCAAGTTATGCGAAAGCCCCATGATATATGGCCCAGAGGAGTTTATCTTGCTCTGGGAAAAAAAGACCTTGGAACTGACACTTTATATTCCAAAGCCAATAAAAACATCTTAAAATAACGCCCCCTCCCTTCCTCAAAGAGCAACTGACAGTGAGAGAGAGAGCAGGGGTGGGAGAGCAGTGATCAGCAGTGATTCGGTTTCTGGGTCTGAGAACTTTGTTGTGGGCAGTGCAACTCTGATGATTTATAATTAACTCCAACATGAAGAAGAAAATGCCAGGCTTTCATAACAGCACTACAAAAATAACCACATTCTCAGTGTTTGCAAAATTGGAAACAAATGTCCCAAGGAAAACAAGAGCTCTTTACAACCCTATCCATGCTTTGGAGCAAGGAAAATGCTGGAATTCAATCAGGACCACAGATGATGAGCCAATATCATTTGTCATGGGAAATTCATCTGGGTAAAACAGGATTGCTCCATTACCCTTCCATCACTAACAAATAACTGGATTGAAATCTCTTAAATTAAAAGCAGTTAAGACCTTTTCTTCTTTTTGGCAGAGAAATATTGTCATCCTCTGTACCCCAAGGACCTGAAAGTGAAAAGTGATAGACTAAAATATATACATTTCTTGCATCCAGCTGGTGACACAAGATTCCTGAGTTCTGGCTGAGCACATGAGTGATCTCAGATAGTAGCAGTTGCTTAAAGACACCTGATGGTTTTGGGGTTTGGACCCAGCACATTCTGGTTTATGGGATTTTAAGTAGGGCATGTTATTTCAATTTAGCAAGATATTACTTTTAAAGATGGGAGTAATCCCAGTACAGCCAGTGGGGCTACCAGGCAGAGATGTAAAGTATCTTGCTGACTCAGGACCCGAATTAGACAAGTAGCAGTGGCGTAAAAGCCCCCAGAGGATCACAGTGAAAATCCTGAACTGGGTCATGAGGAAATAGTAAAGATGAAAAGTTTCTCTAAGGAGGATTCATAAGGGAAGTCCCAAACAGATCATTGCTGGCTTCCATTATGTTAGCAGTACTCTTGTGCTAATGGATCTTTTTTCTTAAAAATTAATCTCCAGGGTCCTGGGATTTTAGAAACCTCTCTATTTCTGCATCTTTATCTATCTCTATCTCTATCTTTAAAAAACTTATAATTCTTAGAGTCGAAGGTTAAAAAAAGCTGATATAATCATGACTCCTTTTTTTCCCAAATGCCAATGCCTGTCCGTATGCACAGAGGAGCAGATACATTCAGAAAGGAACACAGAGCAAAATGTTCTTTTTGAATTCCTTTGTGAGTCCTTATTTTGTGGATCCTGAGGTGAGATGTGTCAGGGACATACTCAGCAATCCACAGCTGAATCCTCTGGGGGCTCCCCCATTTTTATTGATACATTTCATGCTAAGTATGATACAGAAAGTAGTCACGCCAGGCAGTGATGACAGCCCCTGACCAGGAGCGTTTACAGTATAAAAAACACAAATCAATAAAAGTCACTGCTACTACACAACAGAGCAAATGCAACACTAACCTGACAAAGGAAGACAAAAGCAAATGTGTAATGAAAACATCCTCTCAATGTGTTTTTTCTACTCCAGTGACTCTATAGCCAGCATTTATAACTACAGCCACCTATATAGCTGTCACTCCATTCCTGATAAGATGTATCCCTGTTTAAGATGACAGTTTCTTTGGAGCTACTTGAAAGGAAAGCACTGTGATTCTCAGTCATTATTATTTCGGTCCAGACTTAACATTTTTCTTTTTTTTTTTTTTTTTTTGACTTTTCCTTCTCTGCTCCGGCTGAACTCCTGTCAAATGCACCCATTGGAAACAATAAGATAAACCACCTCTGTCATTTACTTCCAATGCAGGAAGTCTTAACTGTGCTCTCTGTTCATTAGCACTCGCGGCTTCCCGAGCAGCCATCCGCAGAGCTGCTGCAGGATTCACCGACTATGAGCCTCTGAATCCTAATTTTGATTCATGAGCTGGAATGTCTCTAGCACAGCCCTTGTGGAGCTCCAAATTTAGCTGGTTTTTACCTGGCCTTGTGTGTGCCAAGCTGATATTTGGCCATATTCAGAAGATTTTGCTGAAGTCATCTAAGATCTTTTGCTGGAGAGGTTTTGCAGTGTGGGAGCTTGACAAGATGGTTTTTGTGTGCTGTAATTTGGAGGTTGCTGTCAGACTTCTGCAGAATCTCACCAGTTTGCTGTTTTGCTGTCTAGTACAAATCTTGTTGTTTTGCTGAATGTAATCAAACATCTCTCAAATTAACAGTTATCAGAGGCACTGCGTACTTTTTGCTTTTATAAAAGAAGAACTTCAGTGTTAGGTCTGTCTTACTCTGAAAGATATTTCTGTGTGGCAAGTGCACTAGAATTAGTCCACCGGAAAATATCCATGTAACAAAACTCAAATATTTTCACAACTGTAACAGCTTCATCAACATTTGTATGGGAAGATATTTCAAAATTCACTTAGATAAGACTGAAATGCTTCATTTGATAAGAAAGGACCTTTAATTCCAAAAGGGTCAAAATGTTTCATTTTGATTTCAATATAATTTCTTATAATGTATGAATTAAATTAAAAAGAAATACAGTGTGAACACATTTTGACCTTTCTGACAGAAAACATGGTTATGCAGCATAAATGACTGTTTCAACAGAAAGTTCAAAGTTCTTAGTTTTCTTCCAAATTCAGAATGAAACACAGCTTCAAAAATGTTGATTTTCCTTTTCACATTTTTATGGTTAGAACAATTTAGATTTTCTCCAAGAGCTGCAGATGTTTACTATACTGGCATCTACATGTTCAAGATGTTACTACTTCAGTTTTTCCTAGAGTTACGTCCATGATTGTCTTTAAAATGATATTAATATTGCATTTGCTGGCATGTAGCCTTATCTGTGAATTCTTGAGAAAGCTCTATTGTAATAAATGGATTATAACACTGATTGGTGATAGTGAAAATTCCCATAAACACTGGCTGACTAAAATTCAGGTAAGGTAAGTATTATACTAATTTAATGGGTGGAGAACCCGCTGTAAAAAACGGTCTCGTGTCACCCCAGTGTCTGTGGCAGTATCACGAGTCCTGACCGGGTGAAATTGCAGTGGCTACTTGGCCATGCAGGAGCTGACTGTGGGCTCCGTCTGGCCAGCCAGCCTTTCCTTCTCCATTTCCCCAGAACTTAGACATCAGTACTTGGGAAATTCTTGTGTCTTCCCCAAATTTTTCTCGAGTACATTGTTGTGCAACACCCTGGCAGCTTCCAGTGCTTCTGTAACTACACATCGATGGGAGAGTTTTTGTCTGGGAGGAATTTGCTAGGTTGAGGGAAAAATAAAGGAGACTGTATTCCCTCTTCCTTTAGGATCTCACAGTGCACAGCATTTTTCTGGCTGTGGGATGGAGGATTGTCCATATTTCTGCAAAGTCCTTCATGCACATGATTTCCAGTCCTGCTCCCCGAGGTGTCACTGATTTACCTCTGTGTTCTCTAAACTGGTTAAAGCAGCCCCTCCCTGCTGCTCCTGTCTCTGCTGAGCTGCCTGTCAAGGACTCCAGTCCTAAGGTCCCTCTTCCCGATGAAGAAATGCTCCTCCTGGAACTTGTGGGATTTAACCAGCTCTAAGCCCTCGACAGTTTTGTGTATTAGCCAATGCTAGCATGAACTGTGCTACAAACTAATGTAGCCTCCTGTATGTCTCTTCTGAATTTTTACCTGTATTTCCTAGATGAGAATTGGCCCATTTTTTATTCCCCTATGCAAAATTTATTCTTCTATTTTAGACCTTAGAGATGCTTGCATTGAAGCAACAAGGGAGGAGCTTGGCTGTAAAAGACTATCCCAAAAATGCCAAATAAAACTGGTCTTTGTTTTGTGCCATTTCCGGACTCTGCAACATTTTAATAACAAATCCTGGAACCATATGACAGTAATATGGAGCATCTTTTTATGATAAACATAAGTAATGAGCCTTGTCAAGGAGACACGGGAATGAGTAATACATAGCAATCTCCATTCAAAGAAAAAGAAAGAACAACTTTTGGGTAAAAAAAAAGTGACATTTTCCCAAATCTCTGCATATCGGTGGCCATAAAGCAATAAAATTCCAGGACACTGTGAGCTTAGGCACACAGAGAAGTAAATGGGAAAAAATGTTTGGGAAGACAATGTAACATTGTCTCATAATTTACAAACCCCTAATGATTTCCAAAGCTGGTATGCGAGATTTACCCTCCTTTTTTGGCATTCAAATTGACGCAGGGGCTTTTTCCTGCCAACTGGAACATTCTTTAGGTGTTTTTTTTCTTCGCATGAAGTTCCTTGTGATCCCATGCTTGCTATTATTCATAAATTAATTTCTGGCATTGCAATAAATTCTAGGAAAACCAATAAACCACAAACGTACAGCTAATTCTTTGTCATTTTTCTTTCTTTCTTTCTTTTTTTTTTTTTTAAAAACATTCTGTGGGAAAGAAAAAAAAAAGAAGCAGTAAATGTTTGCCGAGGTGCTGGATCCACAGCAGGAATTTATGTTTCCAATTGTTCTTCCTAACTTGTCAAAAAAGTTTTATTGCAGTCGACAATCTTTATTGGGTCTGTTTGGGCAGGGCCAGCTTCAGAACGTATCTTAGAGCGAGTCTGTGTAATACATGGAAACACATTTCCAGTGCCTGGTGAAACTGGGGCAGATCCTAAAACTTGGACTTGGTTTCTGCTCAGTCCTTACTATGGGATCAACAGGGTGGGTTTTTTCTGTGGAAAAACTCACCTCTGAAAAAGTTATGGGGTCCTTAACTATCACATGAGGTGAATGTTCACAGCTGCATTTAAGCGAAATTTCAGCTCACCAGGAATTTTCATTTCAGAAGTAGAAGGGGTTGCTCACCAAAGTGTGCATCTGGCCTTGCACATTGCCCACGTGTGCACCAACTGCTTTGGGGTGGAAAATGGTGCTTCTCGCAGCAGCTGTACCAAGCAGGCTGACATGGGCCAGGCAACAGAAGAAAACATCATTAACAACCAGGGGAGAGCCTGTCACTTGCAGCTCATTCCCCAAGACAAAGGAAAATGTGTGTCTAGTCCATTAGGCAACTGAGATGTGAAAATAGCTCCATTTTTCTTGGTGCGATAATACAGATTTAGAGCCTCATTTCCATTAAAATTACTGGGTTGAAATGTCCCCACCAGATCCTTATTATGATTAATCTATATACAGGCAGGTATGTACATATAGTAGCTCTAACTCATCTATCTGTCTCTTTTGGCCAAGCTGGGTTCAGATTCAAGTTTCCTTTGGGAAACAACAGGCAGAGATTGTGGAGTCCTTCCCTGCTTGAAGACTTTTTTCCAGAACTTAATGAGATTTAGGCACCAGCTTCCCACTGAAGTATTAGGAGTATCTAAGCACCCTGAGGAGCTGGGCATCCCAGCTTCAGCTCTAGGAAAGCTTCAAGAACTTCAGCTGCTTAAAGGGTGCTACATCACTGGAGATCATAGGAGTTTTCTTGGTCATCTGGAAGCTGAGCTCCAGCACCTGCAAGTTTTTCTCTTTGAGGCTTTCATGCTACAGCTTGGGAAAGCTTGCATGAGCTGCCATGTCCTGCCCTTGAAAGCGTGGAGGTTCCTTCAGGCTTGAGGGGCATTGTTGGCAAAAAGAGCAGATTTACGAACAGAAGGGATGAATGAACTCTCAGTATCCTTCTAAATGAGGAATAGCCCTGCCTGAACTTTTCTTATGTGAGCTGACTAGCTTCAGTTCAAGTACTACAGCAATTAGGAAAATCTTGCTTTTTGCCAACAGGGAATGATTAACAGAAAATTGTTTGTTTTTTTCTTTTAACCACTCTTCTTTCCAAGTGAGTCCTGTCAAGACTCAACCAGGCCTGCAACAGCACTTGGAATTGCCAGCATGCCAGGTGGTAATACTAAGAGGTAAAACTCCAGCAAAGTGTTTTTTCTTGGAGTTCCTCACCTTTCTCACTAGAGTCAAGTGCACACAGGCAGGATGTTTGCACAGGTCTGTAGATCCCTTTCAGCTGCTGGTAAAGAATGGTAAATAATATGCAGTACATGCACATGTATGACACCCACAGCATGTGGGGTGACGTGGGAAGGATGCTGCTGGGGGAACTGCTACACAGGTCAAGTAGAAGCTACAGGTTTTCCCTTCCAGCCCTGTGTGGTGTGTGGGCATGCTTGGGCTTTGCTCTGATCTGATTAGCTGTCTTCAGTTGCAGAGTCTTTGGATTCAGTGATGTGCCAGAGCTGTGGTCACTTCACTTCAGACATAACCCATCAGCTGAGCTCCAGTAATGTCTCTGTGTGCACTCTTGGCTTGCTCCAGCAGCAAAGGAGCCCAGTTTAGTGTCAGTGCCTTTCCCTAAGGTCAAATTATGGGGGTCAAATTTATGGTGGCGTCAAATTATGTCACAGGTGATGCTGCCTGGAGTTCGTGTGAGCTGGGCTTGTAGTTCAGCAGAACGCAGTAATTTGTGGTGTGAATGTATATCTGAGCCTCTTGTCTGTTTTGGTTTTTGGGAGATGATTGTGAAAGCTTTTGGAAGGAGATGCCACCTATGAGTAGCTCTTGGGTAGTGTGGAAGAAATGGACGTGAGTGTGACATGAGGAAGACCAAGGGAAAAAACCTCAATTGTGGATGAGGAGACTGGGCAGTCATATGTCTCCTCACCAGGATCATACATGCCCAGGTCTGGAAAAGAATCCTTCCTTTCCCCATCTTCCTCCAGTCCATTTCTTGTGCTCTTCATCCTAGAGAGAACAAAACGTGATGGTATCCAGTTCACTGCAGGACTGCGAGCAGTGGACAGTCAGCTGTGGGTTGGCAAGAAATGATTAATTTTTCCAGGACACTGCACCGCTCTTTTATAAAACATATCAGTGTTGTTATAAATCAATGAACATGGTTTATAATAGCAATGATGCCCTTGAAATCTGTTAATACTGCAGTCAGTGGTGGTTTGCCAGAGCATTTAGTGCCCTTGGTTTCACCTTGGGCTATTAACTAACAAATCGGTTATTAGCCAGTGGTAATGACCAATTTTCTAGGGATGATTGCTTAAATATTGCCCACCTTGAAAAGAGAATTATTGCTCAACTGAAAACTGAACCCTTATTTTCAACTCGACAGAGCTAATGATCTTATCTGATTTCTTTATCTTCCTCCACCTACTCGAAGGTGGTCCGAGACCGTATTACCAGAGAATGGCTTCGCCTTCTGCCTTCTGTGACTTGAGTCCAGGAAAAGTTCCATATTTAATATTTATTCCCTAAGCATCGGTGGATGAAGACAGATGGTAATGAAACCAGCGTTGCTGAAAGTGACCACAATGATAATAGATTCTTTATGATGTCCAGAAATTCTGGACTCTCAGTCTCGGCTTAAATGTAGCGTGGCGCCAAGCCCGTCACCTTAAGCTTAGTATTCCTGTCATCTCCCTGACCTATCTTTAGACCTGATGAGTGCAGGCTGCACTAAAGGCATCAATCTGTCTTTCTCCTCCTATAAATGTTTTAAATACCCAAAGCTGGTCACAAATGACACATTCTGCAAGAAAACCTGTGTGAGCTGGGGGCTGGGAAGCAAAATATCTAGGGTAAAAAAAAAATTAAAAAAGAGAATCTTTACCTTGGAGCTCATTGGATGTATATGTTTGTTAACATGCTATACATTGGAAGGACATGCCTGTGGTTTGTGCTGTCTGCTTCTTACAGTCGTCTTCCCAAAGCAGCATGTTTTAGATGCTTTTGGAATCATGAACCTATCCAGTTTTTCAGAAGTGCAAACATCTACATATGAATTTAGTATATGGAGAGTGGAATTTTGGTTGTTAACTTTTGAGGATCCCTTAGGACTCACCTAGGTGAGTGAATGAAAGGGTTTTGACTAGAAGCTGAATTTGCCTCTCTTCTCAGGCTAATTCTGCTGCTAAATAAAACCTCTGCATTTCAGAAATGAAAACACCTAAGTGTGGTTGTAACCAGCAATAGTTTGGACCTTGCATGGATGGGGTGGGCTTGGAACAAGGAGTTAGAGGACGAATTTGGGCAGCATGTTTGGGTCCTTGGACCTCTGGTGCCAGGCAATGCTCTCTTGCAGCTCACACAAACTGTCCTGTAGGATGCAGTTCCTGCACTGTGATTCCTGCCCAGCGGCAGGGCCAGACCCACCCATGGTAAGCTTAAAAGAGAGGTCCATGATTTCCACAGGCATGGAGCATATGGTATGCTCACCTCTCTGTTCCTCCATCAGGAATGTGTAGATGGGAGTTTAAACCAGCGCTATGGCACCAGATGGACTCAGCTTCTCCCTGCCCAGAAGTCTCTCTCTCTTAGGAAAAAGGAAAACCAGCCAAGAAAGCAAACAACAGTGTTCTGTGCACAAGCAACTTCTTTTTTCATACCATCTTCTACTTTTATTTTGCTTCATTTACCTTATCCTTGAAGGCTGTGCAGTTTGTGCTGTTATAATGGAAGTTGTAGATGCAAGTGAGCTCAGGAAAATCAATGGCAAAAATCCCTGAGTCCTAAAAGTTGAGATGTACATGGCAAATATTTGAGGAGGAATGGAGATGAATTCTTAGCTAAAACTGGAAAAGCTTGTATGCCTACGGAGGAATTTGATGTCTTTGTGAGTATTGCGCTGCTTCATTTTTTTACAGTTGGACTGGATGATCTTAAAGGTCTTTTGCAACCTAAATGATTCTGTGAGTCTATTATCTAAAATAATAACATTTGAATCACTACAAAAATAGTGCAGCATGGGTGTAAGAAACTGGATCTTACAGGGCAGCAATGGAAAATCAGGCCCACTGAGCAGGAATGGAATCTTCTAAGATGCTGCTGGATAAATAAATAAATAGACTTGCCTTTTTCTTACTTTCCAAACAAGAGCAACACGCGGTGCTCTTCATCTGTCTGAGACAGCAGGAACAGTCTGCTGCGGACATTGGGGAGCATCTTTCTTGCCTCCACTCTCTGTGCTGCCAGTGTCAGGTCGCTGGTGCTGGGTCTTGTTGAGATTCCCAGTCCAACAGGAGTAAATAATGGATGTTGCACCAGCTGGCTGGTTGGCCTGTAAAATTCTGTTTCTAAACACAGGATAAAAGGAGAGAACAAAAAAAAACTTGCACTCCTGTCCATATCCCTAATACTGCTTCACTCCAAGGTATATAATGTTACTTTTACCTAGCAGTGTTTTTAGAAGACTTTTCTGAGTGCATTAGGATGAAGCATAGTCATTGTGTATGGTAGGGCTCTGCATTTATATTTGTATTAGTTAAATTAGGTATGTTACTGTTTTACACCAGCTAAAACACTCGCAGCCTGATAACCATTGAGAATGCTCTAAAAATCCAGAACTAACAAAGCAGAAGGGTTCTCTGGGGTGGGTGCAGGCAGGATAGGAAGGGGAAAGGAGCCATGCAATTGTGTGGCCCCTCTTCAAAAGCTGACTGCTGTCACTCTGCCCTCACTGAGAGCTCAGAACCATTCCTGCAGAAGGCAGATTTATGCCAATACCAGCAGCACTGGAACCACTCCTCCTTGAACTAAATATCTTGAGGACAGACACTCAGGGAGAGACATCTGAAGTGACTTCCTTGTCCAGCTGGAAATACTTGAAAAATGCCTACATTTCAGAAAATGGGTGCTGGACTGCTTGAAAACTCACTGAGTGGTTTGAGCCCTCAGAATAAAAGTCCTCATGATCACCAGACATTTTGAAAAGCCTGGTGATTGTTGTGCTGTCAAACTTTTGAGGAACTATATGAAACAGGTAAAGCTCAACAATAATTAGATCTTTGCTTTCAAGACAGAACATGAAGTCTCAGGAGAGGCACTAAAATTTGGCATGACAAAGTGCAGAACAAATTAAATCATCATTATGCAGTTGAAATTCCCTCCTTTCAATAATCCACAATACAAACAAATGCACCTTTAATTTGCAAAATTTATTGCCACCAGCAGTTGCAACCAGCAATTTTGACATAGCCTCAAGAAACAGTGATTTTCTTTCTGCTTTTGACTGACTTCTTGCAAGTCTCTACGACACTTTCTATGTGCCCCAGACCCCAAAGAATAAATTAGCCCAGTAGGTCAGTAGAGAAAAGGTTAACACTGTTCCTCTGGGGAGGGAGTCTGCTCACAGCTGGGAAGAGGCATCAGGCAGCTGTAGGGCCTTTTCTGCCCAATGCAGATGAGACTCTGTGAGACAAACAGCCTAAAAAAAAATGAACCAAAGAGGTCAGGGGCTTTGTCAGAACTCTTCTACCGTGGCAAGGGTTTTGTTTCTCTTTCTGATTTTACTTGTCTTTCCTCAAGGTATGTCTAAGATGCTATGGATAATTTCCTTTTAGAAGCACTAAGGGCTGTGGTTCGAGTACTCTGTATCTCTGTTCTTCTGAGGGTCCTCTACAGAGTGCAGAGAGGGAATTTCCCCTAATTCTTTTTGATCTGGGGGGTTGGCTGCATTTCTCTAGGGATTCTAGGTAGGTAGGAACTCTTATCCAAAGTCAGGTTGACTTCTTAAGGGCTACGGGCTGCAATAACTTCCTCATGGGAACAGCAAGGTTGGAGCTTTCTGGAAGTGTCTGGATTGCTGTACGGGGTGCAAACACCACACATGCAGTGAGGTTGTCCAAGAAATCCTGGACAGATGGTGTTCTGTGATGTGGTATGTTCTCCATCACTGGAAACTTTCCTATTGCAATTGGATGGCTTTCTGAAAGATAGTTGAATTCATCTGCAGCTATTGGACTCAGTGTGGAATTTAATTTAGAGAAGCCCTATGGCCCGTGTTGTGCAGGAGATTAGATTGGGTGATCAGTAGTACCTTCTGGCCTGAAATCACAACTGCCTAAATCTCTAATATATCTAGTTAAAAGCTGGGTTTGGCTTTTACAATGGCCAGGTTGCCCTCAGCAGTGTGAGTTTTTCTAAGCCTTACACTAGAAAGGACTGCCAAAACCTTCTGCTACAAGGAGCACAGGCGTGTACGCAATGTGCTATACGTCTGCTCCATATATTTGTGGTGAGCGAAATATAAATCTTTCCAGCAAAAGAACTCAGAAGAAGTCTGTTTGCCAAGTTACTTTCCTCCTTGGCTGGGAATTTAAGGGAACTTTTTATTTTTTTGTCGTATAAGCGAGAAAACAATGGAGTAGATTCTCTAGTTCTGACCCCTGTTCTCCAAGGCACATGCTCCCACCACTCTGAGTTTTGCACAGCTTCACAGGGGAAATCAGGAGCAAAAAGTGCAACTCTTGGGGCTTATCTGAGCAGGAAGTTAGTACAGAATAAGTTTGGGGATATGTTTTAGGCACTGTAACTGTTCTGTGTTAAATCCCAGAGCGGATGTTCCTCTAATAAAGTGCCTTTGTGCAACTTGGCTTGATCCACTTTCCAAGGGGATTAATTTAAACTGCAGAAATGGCATTTGTGACTCAGGAGTTTGTGAAATGGCTACTGTGTTTTAGATTTTAGTCCTCATTTATTTAATGCTCCTTTGCTCTATGGTCAGGTCTTTACTAGAGCAACCTTGAAACTTTTTAGAGTAGCTGCAAAGAACCATATTGCATTTTTTCCTCTTTTAGAAGGCCAGAATAATGTTGATACATTATTCTCTTTTAGTAGATAGAGAGGTATTGCACAGTTCCCAGGCTTCAAAAAATCCCACCTTGTGGGCAGCATCTACTGCAAACCTGTTGTCAAAGCAATACCTTGAAAGCAGGAAGGATTATGAGCAAACCAAGCCTGAAAATGTCTGGATGGGAACATCCAACCTGAATGACACTTGCAGGAAATATTCCTAAGTCTGAAGAAACAAATCTGTAATCATTCTGTTTCTAACCTAGTAAATGTTAATTATAGCCATGTCAGGGGTATGCTCTGTCTTTGAGAAGCTCTGGCTTAAGCAGTGCAGGTGCAAAGCTGGGAAGGATCCCTACAATATCATGTTGTGGAACAACTTTGCTATTACAGCATGGAAGGTGTAGGTGCAAGTGACCTATTGATGGAATTTTCTCCAACAAAGTGGTAAATTATTCCTTCTGGTATTTCTCGCGTTGATTTATCGATATTTGTTGTGAAACTCTTCCTGGCAACGCACATCCCAGCAGTGATAACTGAGGTGTGTGCACTGAAAGTTGACCAGTATTAAACAGAAGCTGTATGGAAATGGGGTGATGCAGCCCTTAGATACTTCAGCACACCCGTTACTGTCTGCAAGACAGTTCTACTGGTGTGAACTCCAGTAACGAAGGCTCAGTCATCCCTGCCTGCACCAGGCTTTCCTCTGGCTGAGATTCTGGCGCTTTCTGCTGCGGAGTGCGAAGTTTTGATGCATGTCCAATGCCAGGGCTGAGACACAGGAGATCAGAACTGAAGGAGCAGATCCAGAATGACACAGACACCAGAATGATGTGAACATCTGGAAACTCCATTAGGAGTGTGGATTCCCAGATGGTGTTGAGAGAAGGGGGGAGGAAATTGGGCTGCAGATGCCAGACGGTCTCACCTTGCCTTGGCTGCTTGGAGGGAAAGGAGATGGAGGGGTCAGAACCTTCAACAGCAGCAAAAAAACAATGAGGAAGGAAGATCTACTGGAGCTTGTCTCCATTCTCTCATCTCTTTCCACTGCCTTCCGCTGCCTTGGCCAAGTTGTCTGATGAATTTTCCTACTCTCAGCTCTTGGCTTTTTTTCTTTGAAGTCATGCTGTGCTCCGGTCCCAGGTGGCTTCTCCTGTGCCCCTGTGCTTCCCCTCTGTCAAGCACATCATTAAAACTCATTCCCTCCAAAAGGTAATTTATACACTCATAAGACTCCACATTAAATATCTGGGGATTTTCAAAGGGAAACAGTAGAAATCATTTCCAAACATGCTAACTTTGCTATCATTTCTAGTTCTACCGTTCTCCCTCCCCTTCCCCCATGTTTCTGCTGGTTTTACTCTGATTCAAGGATACCAGCCCCAAGGTGACACTTATTGCTTAAGAGCCTGGAAGACTGACAAAGATTATATTCAAGTAAATATGATAAATTGCTCATTTATAACAGCTAAAGAACTGATGAAACCGCCAGGTAGAGTTTTGTCTTAACAACCTGACTTGAGAACAGATTTTGATCTCCCCCTTCAGCACTGAAGGCGTTAGCACCCATGCTGGTAGATTCTGCAAAAGGCAGCACATTCTATCCTTTGTGCTAATGGGGAACCCACTGTTTCTGTAAAGACCTTCCTAACAACCAGGAAGAGGTAAACAGCGAACTTGCCTTCCTCTGGTATTACTTTCTTCTCCACCTGCCTGTATGGATTCTAACATACTACTTGCATTATGTAGGTCATGAATAATAAAGTGTTTTGGCTGGAGCTAAACAAAGGCAACAGGTAGGAGGGTCAGGTTTGCTATTTCCTTTGCAGACACTTGCAGGTTTTTTACAGCACAGATGACCAACAAAAACACCAATACTCTTGCAGGGCTTGTGGGGCCAAAGAACCCTTTGTCTCTTTGCTATGTGGCTGTGTTGTCAGGGTAATATTTTCAGTGATTTCAGGTGAAAAAACCTTCCCACTGACATATGATGGTGGTGGTTCTTATCTTTTATGATAAAGCTTGGTGATGATCTGCACGTCTCCCTATTGTTTGAGCTGACTGTAAGCCTTCTCCCCACAGCCTAGGAAACCTCTGCTAGTTTACTTAATACTTTTCCCTCCAGTGTCCTTTTGTGGTGGTCTCAGCAAAACCTTGAAAGGTGAAGGTGAAACACATCAAATAAAATACTCTTGCAGCAGTGCTGGTTCAGCCAGGGGGAGAGCAGTAATGAAAATAGCATGAAAACACCTGATTATGTTTTCAGCTCTGTTTGGTAGCTCAAAAGACCTTAGAGGGAACACAAAGAGACACCAAATACTGTAGTAATCTTGAGCTACATAATAATAGAGTATTCATTAGTCATTAAAAACAAATAATAATTTTAATAACAGCATGAAACGGTAAATAGTTCCAAAGTGGAAAGATATGCAGCCGTTGTTTCCCTTATAAACAGAAGACAAAACAACAAATACGGTGTGTAACCAAGCAATAATATTCTGTTTTATAGTCTCTGGCAGTAAGTTAATAATGGTTCTGTGGTGTTAAGGGCTCAGCACAATTTTAAAGGAATTTGATATTTTGGTCATCCAGGGAACCATTTTTAAAGTGAGACTGGTCTTATTCATGTGATGAAGCTCTGAAATCGTAGAAGTTGACCTGCAACAAAAGCAAACAAAACAAAAAAAAGCCTTTTTGATTCTATCATAAACATTTGGCTGTAAATCACCACTAGCCTCAGAACCCACTTAAAAATATATGATGTTATTTGACATTTTCTTAGCAGTCAAGCAGAAAGCTCCAGCTCCTGGATCATACACATTTAGTTTAATGTAGGGGTACAGTAAGTTACCCAGTACCTTTCATGATTATATCAACAGCACTTTCTGTTGGCTGACACATCAGGCTTGTTTAAAATCATTAGACCAAAGCAGATGTACTTCCCTTCACCTTTTTTTTTCTGTTTTCTTGTAATTTCTGAACTGATCGATTATGGGAGATTTTGAGAAAGTAATAAAAACCAAACAGAAGACAGTTTAAGAGCCAACTGTTAAATCATCATTATTAGCAGCAAAATGGTGTTTTATGACTTTGGCATAAACAAATTTACTAATCTGAAAACTGTCTCTCTTGCTCCTTAGTCTTTTCTTCACAACTGCAATTTATAAGAAGAAGCTGTCCGGCTGCATTTCAGGGATACAGGAGAAAGCAGCTTCTGTGTGTAAATTAGAAATAGATTTCAATTTTCTTGCTGCTGTTGTAACTAAACAGCCTGTTAACCTATTTAAATAGGAGAACATACTCTCTACTCCTGTTCTAGAATACATAAAAAATAATGTGATTATGTCTGTTTTGATACAACCCTATCTTACTGCTACCTATATGCTTTTACATGAATGATACATGGAATTAGTTCCACGTTTCTTCTCTTACAATTAGCATATTAATGTGCCAGACAGATAATGCTAAAAGCCTGGATGCTTGAGCACACACAGTGCCTTCTTCATGGAGCTGCAACACTCAGCCCCTGTGAGTCCTCAGGAATGTGTCTGTACACTCTCTGCCTCCTGCTCGTCCTGAGAGCAGCCCTGACCTATGGACCACAGCTGAGATACTTTAGGCGCTTATTTACTTTGCTGGCCTCAGAAATTCCACTAAAAAAGAAAGGCTCAGTGTCAGGCTGCCCACAATGGGGCCTTTGCTTCTCCTGGGGACGTGTGTGGATGCGTTTGCGTGCGCACGTCACGGCTGCGCGCATTCCTCGATATCTCGGACAGTCGAGGGGATTTCTAAATGCCCAGAGCTCACACACGTGGTTTTGCTATGTGCCTGTCTGTATGTTTACACCTCTGCACACAGGCCATGCATTTCTGTGTTTATGTATGCAGTGTGGAGGCTCAGACAGTCTCCCATGGCTTTATATGTCAGGGATCCAGCACGGCTGGTGAAAGTCCCTAATCTTTAGTCTATCTTGGTGAAACACTAATGAACTTGTAAAAACAGGAAGCAGTGGAAAACAAATGAATTTCAGCTGGTGTTTGAAGAGCTGTCAGATCCCCTCGCTGAAATGTTTCAGAGGAACATCTTTCTGATAAAACCTCTGAGAAAAGTGGAGGAGTTTCAGAAGAGTGATTGGAAAAACAGGATGCCGACTGGCAGGCTTTGCTAATGCATTGCATCTGTAAAGACTCCAGCAACTGAACACAGCATTAGCTATGTGAGAGCCACGGAACCAGGGAAAGTTATTACATCTGAGCGTGATGGGAAGAAGGGGGAAGGGGAAAAGCAGCTGCTCCGTTTATGCATCTTGAAGTTTGCAGTTTTTTTGAGCCTTTGACATTTCTCGTTCCATCTACTTTGCTGTCAGCACACAGCCTTAATTCTAACACCAATGAACAATGCTGCTTTGCTGTCTAGTATCATCTTTCCTCTGAGGCTCTCCCAGAATTTCACGAATGTTAGGGAAGCTTTGCCATACCATGAGACACAGTGAGGGCTTGCTGGCTTCACGTAGGATGCTGCACCTCCTTGCAAAGGTGTCTGCACATCTTTGGCAGATGTTATCCTCATTTTATATCATGGGATTACAGGATCCTTGAGTTTCTACTAATTTCCCCTTTTCTCTACTCCAGAGTTTCTGGTGACTGTTAAACTGACCTTCTGGTGCTGGCAACTGTTTTTGGGGGGCTGCTTCTTCCACTCCTGTCTAGGACAGGAGCCTGTTTCTTTGTCTTAAATCCTGCTTGACTCATGCTCTTGAAAATCAGGGTGTGGGAGTATGACTGGAGCAGAGCCCATACAGATAAAGGAGCTCAAGGATATTCTTGCTTCCTCCAGTTTGGACATAGCTGTGCTTCAGAAAGCTAGGAGTTGGATCCTGATAGCCAGGAGAGTGTTAAAATTGTAGAGTGAATTGACTTGACAGAGTGTGAAGCAAATTGTAGCAGAACTATTGATTACCCAGAACCAGTCCTGGCTCTGTGGCTTTACCCACATCCTTCCAGTTCTGCTTTCGCCAGAGCTGTCCCTCGGAGCTGAACTGCCATCCAAGGAACCCGTGTGAGAGCAGGAGCTGTCTGTAGGGTCTCACTGACAAGTCTCTAACACAACACACCAGCCCTACAACATACAACTCTGTGTGTTCTCCCTCCTGCAGGGAGTTATTTCTTGTTTCTTTGCATTTAATCAATCTGCAACTCAATGAAACACTTACACATGGGCCCTCCTTACTCAGCAAAGCACTGAAACTTCCGTCTGCAAGAAACTCTTCAGAGAATGCCTCTGAGGACATGCATGTGCCCTGTTTGGAGTTGGTGCACCCAGAGCATCGTTATGGAGCTGAGAGCAGCCTTTGGATGTCCTTCTGGGGCTGTCACAGCCCTCTTTGGGGGAGTGACTCTGAAGGTTGTAGGATTTGTTTATGCCTAAGTGGTTTCTAACATCCGAGTCGTGGCAGCACAACTGCAATTCCAAACATCCTGATCGCTGCAAGAGGATCTAACAGTGGTCCCAGGAAAGCCAAGGACGGAGCAGTGACTGAAACAATGTAAACAGGAATACATTTAAAACAACAAGATGCAGAAAAATATCTGACAAAGCTGGTCTTCATTAAACCCTTCCTCAGCTGTCTCTCTCAGCCGTTCCCACTGCTGCTTCAGTGCATCCTAGTTCCGTCTGCTCCTGCAGCCCTCCCCTGGAAGGCAGATGCTTTTGTGGGTGAAGCATCAGGCTGGGAGTTGGGAGACTTAATTTTGCTACTGAGTTGGGCAAAAGCAGTGTCACGTTTCCTTTTTCAGTGCCTGTCCCATGATTCTTATCACCCCGACCTCCCAAAGGCCCGAGTTCATGCTCAGTTTCATGTACATGAATCATGGCAGCTGTGGTTGATGGGTTTCCATGTGTGTGGAAGGGTTTGGGAGGATTGTGGGGGCAGGCTGAGAGTAGATCTTGCAGGCAGATGCTCTCTTTGAGGAGACTATTCAGGGCATAGCTCAAACAGTCTCTGCTCTCCTTTCTGAATATCAGGCAGTGTTTACAGAGATATAAAAATATTTTTCAATCACATAAAAATATCTGCTCCTCAATTTCTGTATGCTGTGCTCCTTCCATAACTAATTAATCATCATGATGTCCTATGAAAAATGTAATTATCTCAGTTGTTGCTGTCCCATTTCACAGGCAAGGAAAACCCTGGGGACACCTCGCTGTATTGTAGTGGTGTTTGGCTGATCCCAGGAAGCCTGGGTGCCTCTTAAGCCCAAGACAGGGTTTACAAATCCTACCTTGGTTCTGGAAGGAAATATATGATGACATTTATCATGTGCTTTAACTTACAGAGAAGAACTATTTTCACATTTCTGACTTAATGCTTGCTTGTCTTTTTGTTGCTTTGCTTTGATCTGCTTCATCTTTTTGAGGCAACTGGCTTCCTAGGGTAAGGGGGCTGCTGTCTGTTAGCTGATTACATCCTGAGTTTGAACACCCACTCTAACCCTGGCAGGCCCTTCACCTTCTGCATTATCTGTTATTTTTGACTGGATAAATACTTCAGCGTTGTGGGGTGTTTTGTTTGCTTGTTTGTTTTTTATTTGTGTAATCACTGGGTTATTTAAAAGAGATATCATAATGATGAGTTGCAATTTTTTTCATTCAGATTGCCGATATTTTTATGGTAAAGAGTTCACTTCTATGACTCACATTTTGTTAATTTGCCAAAATTAAGGTAGATTTTTAGGCTGTGTTGTAGAACAGTGATAGAAATGTTCAGTCACAGCTGTAGCTAATGTGTGCTTCTAACAGGAGTCAGTGCAAAAATGGAAATTGGGAACAATGGAAAATCCTACTTGGCCTGAGATTCTAGACATCTGAGTTTAGAAAGAATTTTTATTTTGGAACCCGGTAATTCAGTATCTGTCACACACATCCAGCTTCACGCTATCATATTCATCAGTGTTATCCAATGCCAGCTTTGACTGGAAATCAGATATTGGATGAGAAGGACTCTGTGCTTGGGTGCCTGTGGGGTTGTGTCCCTTGGTGTTGGCTTCAGCCCCATCGCAAGTGCTGGACCCCAGTGAACTCAGACTCCCACAAATGTGCAACGTTGACTCTGCAAATCTGTTTCTCTGTGAAATCCTCTATTGTTCTGTGTTCAAGGCCTTGAGAATTCTCTCCATCAGAAAAAATAATTTGCCAGATGTCTTAATAAGCCCTGTGCATTTATAGTTCTATATAAGGAGGATTTTTTAAAGCAGCGGATGTTTATTTTTGGCAGCTTCTATCGTTTAACGATTTTCCTGCTCCAGCTACCCTCCAGAAAACTGATAAGTGTATCCTCTTCCCATCTTTCAAATTAAGAGATGAGCATCAGGTCTGGGTCCAGTCTATATGTTTGGCCTAAGTCCAAACACTGTCTGATCATGGCAGATCTGGGGAAAGTTCCAGTCCAGGTTATAGAATCTTTGGGTCTGCTGTTTTGTTCTTCATCATTCAAATGAAATAGATTTAAAGGTTTAGCCTATATTTCTATTACTTAAGAAAGCGTCTATGTGTGTACGTAACGGGAAAGAGAAATAGTACATCGACTTGAAAACCCTCCAGTTCTAATAAGGGAAACAGCTTTCTCATAGGTTCCCACATCATCAGTCAGCTCATCACATGCATGCTGCTGCAAGACATTTTTTTTGGTGATGAATTGAATAATCACATCTGTTTCTCAAGCTTGAGAAAAGTTTAAAAAGTCATTAACATTCTCCCGTTTCCACCACTGGCAGAATCTACTTTTTTTAAAAAAAAAAAAAACTCAGAATCTTGGCAGTGCAGACACGTGTGCATGTGAAAAACTTGTCTGTGTGTGTTTGTGTGTGTGCCTGCAGCTAAAGTGAGTGTGTGTGGTTGTGTGCCCTCCACACAGACAGACAGCAGCGCCTTCTGCACAGGCACACAGCCACCACCTGCAGGCACGGACACAGGGATGAATCATGGGATCAGAGAATATCCTGAGTTGGAAGACACCCACAAGAATCATTGAGTGCAACTCCTGGCCCTGCTCAGGACACCCCAACAATCCCACCCCGTGCTGGAGAGCGCTGTCCAGACGCTCCTGGAGCTCTGGCAGCCTTGGGGCCGTGACCATTCCCTGGAGAGCCTGGTCAGTGCCCCAGCACCCTCTGGGGGAAGAACCTTGCCCTGATATCCAGCCTGACCCTCCCCTGACACAGCTCCAGCCGTTCCCTCGGGTCCTGTCAGTGTCACACAGGGCAGAGCTCGGAGCTGCCCCTCCGCTGCCCCTCCTGAGGAAGCTGCAGCTCCTGGTCAGACCCTCCCTCAGTCTCCTCTTCTCCAGGCTGAACAGCCACTCCTAATACAGCTTCTCTAGGCCCTTCGCCATCTCCACAGCCTCCTTTGGACGCTCTCTAACAGCTCAGTATCATTCTTATATCGCAGTGCCCAAAACTGCCCCGGCACTGGAGGTGCGGCCGCGGCAGCGCAGAGCAGAGCGGGACAATCCCTCCCTGGCCCGGCTGCCGATGCTGGGCCCGATGCTCTCCAGGACAGGGATGTCCCTCCTGGCTGCCAGGGCACTGCTGACTCAAATTCAACTTCCCATCCACCAGGACTCCCAGGTCCCTCCCCGTGGCTCAGCTCTCCAGCCTCTCATCCCCCACTCTGTCCCGTATATCCAGGGTTGCCCCGTCCCAGGTGCAGAATCCGGCACTTGCCCTTGTTAAACTTCAAACAACTGGTGATCGCCCAGCCCTCTGATTTGTCTGGGAAGCTCTGCAGGGCCTCTCTGCCCTCGCAGGATGGGCTGTGTGCGGAGCAGTGCACGCACACACCTGCTTTTCTCCCGGGATCCCGACTCTTCCCACCAGGAGCACGGCCGGAGCTCCCGGTGCGCTGCGGATGCTCCCGGCACATGCGGGCAGGAGACACGAGAGGGCAGCGTCCCCTCTGCTGCCGCCTCCGCCTGGGCTCGCTCCTATTGTTATGTTTATGCAAACAGCCTTTGACATAATAGCTTTGAAACAGTTGAAAATTGGATTGTGCCTTTAGGCCAGACATTCAGACCACCACCTTGGCTGTATTCATCTGCCACAGTAAATTGGGTTCAGCCTTGGCTCCGCACACTGTATTTCAGGGAAGGATTACAGCTTAGCAATAACTTTTGTACAGGAAAGACAAATGCAAACTCCTGGCAGAAATATTGGAGCTGTTTAGTTGTGCAACCCCCTATCTGGAGGAATACAGATTGCGCTGAGGATTTCTTTGGACATCCGAGGAACAAATAAAACAAATTCTCAGGCTGGAATCTCCATTCCTTTCTTTTTCAGCTTCCTAATGCAATCTAATTATGGTTTAACCTCCTGAAATAAATACCTAATAAAAGATGAACCTATTAGAAGAGTAAATTTACTACCCACTAGTTAGCAGAAATTCTTGCCGTGCTCCCTTTAAGTGATAATGTTATTGGGATAGAACATTGTTTGACTGGTTAATGGTCCCTCCACTGCAAGACAGATTACGTGGAAAATAAAAGTCAAAGCACAGCCAGTCACAGTGTCAAAACCCATGGTTAAAAATACTTTTAACATAAGAAGATGTGTTGAAAAGAAGGGAGAGGGTAACAGCCCCTCCAAAAGGTGTTCAGCCAGAATTTAAACTGTGGTCTAAAAGGGAGACAGTGTTCCCTGGATTCACCATAGTCAGTGCCACGATTAATTTTCTACAGGTTGTGTTACGATTTTGTTGCGTATTTAAGAAAGTGAAGGTTTATTTGGTCCTGATCCCAGAGGCAATGTGCTAGTTTCAGCCTTTTCCAGTTCATCCTAGCAGATGTGATGTGTCCATGAAATTCGGGGCTATATTCTTCCTTCTATCTCCCAGAAGGGTGGAGATCCAGGTGCAAAGGAGGAGATGGTGTCAAAAGCTCTGCACGCTGGCAGGAGGGACCTGAAGGTGAAGCTGGGGTGGGGACAAGGTGAAGGCTCCAGAGAGAAGAAAAGCAGCAATTCCTCTGGCACTCTTCCCCTCTGCATCTCTAGTTTCCATCGTGGTGCTGGCCCATCAGTGGATTAATGAGGCCATTGACTTTGCCAGGGGTGGAGAATATAAATAAAAGCAATTTCCTGGCCTAGCTCCCACTGAAACCTAATCCAGTGGGAAGAGAAAGGCTCTCCTCTTAAGACGAAGGCTTTTTTAGCTCGGGTGGTAGCTGAGCTGCTGATAACTTTATTGTGAAAGCAAGATGATTTTTCAAACTATATATTGAGCTTTCTAAATTCATGCAGGCTTGCACACCAGCTACTTCTGATGTGCAAACGGGGTGACGTGTTGTTAGCAGGAATGAATAATAACAAAACCACATTTCTTGTGTGAGTATCTAAATATTTTCCAAGATGGAATTTGCCCAGATCTCCTTATGCTGTACCTGTGGAGGTCTTCCACTTGGACTGTCTTAACTCTCCTTTATTTATTGCATACACCAAGGTCTCATCCCCTGCTTTTAAAGGCTACAGAATACAGCAAGAATTTTACCTGCTTTACACTGCTTCTGAATGAAGCAGTCCCTTTATGTTAGCATTGGAAGCAGTAGTTACACTTAAACAAGAAGCAGAGCAAGCATGAAAAATTCTGCTGTGTGCATCCCCCATCAGCTCTGATGGACCAAATTCTGAAGCAAAAACTCTCATGTTTGGGTTTTCAGCAGCAACTCTGCCCTGAGATAAAGAGCCTCCAGTACCTTCCACAGTCAAGACAGCAGCTCAGTTGAAGTGGGACAGCAGGAGCATTACACATGCTCCGTTCTAAGAACAAAATTGTCAGAATTAGCCCACTCTATTTATTTATTTATTTGTTTACTTATTTATTTATTAATTTTTCTAGTCAGCTCAGTCACACTTTGCTCTCTTATGCAACTCAGTTTTGCCAGTGGGTAAAATATTTGGTGCTGGCCTCTGCCAGAGAACAGAAGTCACTAGCTGAAAATGGATAGGAAGTCACACATAATAAGAGAATCGTATATTTCCATAGTACTGTAAGGAAGTTTTGCTGCTTGAAAAAATGCTTGCTTCACAAAAACACAATTAATCTTTTTTTTTTTCTGTCTCCAGCTGTTTCTCCCAGAAAGAAAAAAAAAAATCTCACTAGATGTCTTCAGTATGGTCCCCCCCATTTATCAGGCCTCTCACACTGAATAGAGCAGTATTTTTATGGACAAAACTGAGTGAGCTGGCTGGATTCTGCTGTAGCAGACTCTGATGTGGTAAAGGCTCTTTGTCATATATCACAGTCAGAAGGCATTTATTATCCTGCTTTCCTTTGGGAAGAGACTGGGGCAAAAGATCCAAATTCTACCTTTCCTTTTCCTCAAGTGTGTGTTTTATAATCATCACTTATTAGCAGGATTGTGGTAGCATCTAGGTAATCTTGCCAGGATCGGGGCATTATTATGATGAACAATGACAGAAGTCTATTCATTAGAGTCCAGAGAAATTGTTTTGCTTGGCTGTAAAAGCACTTGGGCCAAGGAGGTCAGACAGCTTTATTCAAAGTCCTCTGCCCATGTTACCAACTCTCGTGATATTATCAAAGTCTCCCACCATCCTGGGCTTTTCAGTGAGCAGCACCTCCTGCTGTCATGCGAGTCCACAAGAAGCTCAGCCTTCATTAAACGAGAGACATGATTCAAGCCCTGTTGATTTCAAGTGAAAAGTCTGAAAAATACGGGAAGCAGAAAGCAAATAATTACCCATTTGAGATATACAGAGATAATATCTATATATATGTATATAGATATTAAATTTTAAAATTTTTTGGAAGGTCATCTTTGTAGTTTCCTGCAGCTCACAGGAGATGGGGCAGGAGGGGACCTTGGAAGTCCTTAGTTCTGTCTTTTTCCATTCCTGAGCCTGTGCTCTCTCGTGCTGGTGCAGAGCAGGAAGGCGGGTGTGAAACACCTTTTTGTGTGACTCAGGGCCCTGCCAAGGCAGGAAGGATTCCTCATAATCTGAAGGAGGCAGAAGGATTGTGGGCTAAATACTCCTTAAATAATTACTTCATGAAGTGAGGCTCAGTTTCAGTCTAGCCTACCCATCTCAAAAGGATGGCTATTCCCTTTGCATTTAGAGGGTGAAAAGCTGGGAGCCAAGAATAAGTAGAAGGAAAGGGGTTAGTATAAAAATACATCTTTCCTCTTTCTCAAGATTGTCTTCCCCATAGCCAAACACACACGAATGCCACTGACTGTATCTCATTTATCCTTGGTTTCTCCTTTCCCTGTCTAGCCCCTTTGTCTCCTGCCTCTATGCCTTGTCAGATATATTTACCCATCCAGGCTCCTAGGCTCTTGCCCAACTCTAGCAGCACTTAAAATGTTGGTTTTCAGGAAAGCACTACTTAGAGCACACAGAAGAAGGATCTGAATTAGGATTAACCAATTCTCTTTACTGGGGTTTTTCTGATAGCCCCAATTTCAGTTTTGTTCCCCTTTGAGTACAAAGGGGTGAGTTTAAATAGGATCTTTTCTTCCAATGGAATCCTGAAAATAGAGGAAACCCTGAATCCTTTTCTTTTTTTTTCCCCTTTGAGCCACAAATGCTGGGAGCCCTGTGGCCCTAACTGATGGGCAGAACTTGCTGAAACACAGATTGCCCCACTCACAGGAAACCAAAATTGTTCAAACAAATGCTGGAACAAAACTCAGGAATGAGAAGGCTTTCCATGGATTGGAAATGCCAGTTCTCAGTTTGTTTAGTTCTCAGAAGACTTTGAAGCATTTGGGTCGATGTTTTTGGTTTTAGAAACAAAACAGCTGCCTGGTCTCCTGAGTCTGTGCCAGGAGTCCACACTCGCAGGAACCCTTTTGTGCTGTCTCCACATTATTTTCCAACAGAAAAGTATTTCACAGGAGAGTTTCCATCCAGTTTCACTGGGAACCTCCACTCAGTCCTAACAAGTCTGGTACTAGCAGGGGAATCCTGGACCCCATTTTGGGGGGGGGTCTGCTTAATTCTTACTCGTTCCTGCTTCGACCTTTGCCTTGCCATCCCAAGAAGAGGGGCCTTGGTGTCTGAGCAAAATCTTCCAGAATTCAAGGTCTTCCTTCCTATTCTGAGAGCCTACTAGAAGAACTTTCAGTCCTGTCCTTTCAGCCAAAGATTTTTTTTCTTTCCTCCTTCTTTCCCTTCCCTCTACAATTAATTAGCTAATAATTTTGCTGCAGATCCATTCTTCATTAAAAAGCTGAATCCCTTTTGTTAGATCTGGTCGGAACAAAGGTAGGAGAATTTATGTCTTAATTTTAGTTCATTATGGCAGAGAGCATCCCACCCCATCACTCTCCCTCTTCCCCCCCCTCTCCAAGCCCTCCCTCTTCCTTTAGAGGATCAGTTATCACTTTGCCCCTAAACTCCTCACATTCTGCAGAGGCATTGGAGGAGCCTTCACTGCCCTTTATCTTCTGCTGCCTCATTAAGAGAAATGAACCTGAGTCTGAGAGAAATGACACAAGGGAAATAAAAATATAATCCCTTGGTGCCACCTATAATGAATTGTTATGAAAACCATGAAAATATCTGTCTGCAGATATTGTTCTTTGATTTGAAGTCAGTGTTGTAAGCGGTAATTTTTGTCATTAAAGCTGTTAATCTGCGCAGCGTTCCTCATAAGTTTTTATGAAGAAAAACAGCCCTGCTGCCTACATGCTCATGCAGGGAGGTTCTGAGCACTGCTACATGAACAGGGTGCCTTTGAATAATTATCTTTAATTATAGCCAAGGTGGTTGCCTGTCTCAGAGGTGGGGCTGTTTCATGGCAGCCTGCTGGCCACTGCCTAGAGGGTTTGGAATGAACTGGTTCATCTGAACCTCACTGACACTGGAGTCCCCAGCTGGCTGCTGGTGGGGGACATGTGGGAATGTCCTGGAGCACTGAGCTCTCTGTGTGCGTGCAATTAGCTGCACTGATTGCCCCAACCCTGTGCTTTTGTCTTGGGGATGGGATTGTGAGGGATCAGAGATGAGCTGTGGGGGACAGAGGTGTGCTGGGAGTCCTTCCCCAGCAGTCACAGAGCAGATCTCCTTCCCGCAATCCATCTTCAGCCTTGCTGGAGTGGGGTCCTCTGCTGCCCTGAGATGTCAGGCATGTGCTTTTTATGCTGTGCATGCCAAGTCAGGGCAGAGGAGTCCCCACAGCCCTTTTCCCCAGTGTGGCTGCACTCCATTACCCCAGGTGACACTCTAGACAGAAATCACTGATGCTGGGGAGGGCAGAAAGCGTGGCAGCCTTATGGTGTTTAGATTCCTCTGGTTGAAAGGAGCTATGGGCATACAGGCCAGGAGGAAATGGGCTCAAGTTGCACCAGGGAAGGTTTAGATTGGACATTAGGAAAAATTTATTCACTAGAAGGGTTGTCATGCACTGGACAAAGCTGTCCAGCAATGTGGTGAAGTCACCATCCCTGGAGATATTTAAAAGACACATAGATGTGGCACTCTGGGACACGGTTTAGTGGTGGGTTTGGCAGTGCTGGGTTAGTTGGACTCGATGATCTTAAAGACCTTCTCCAACCTAAGTGATTCTGTGATTCTAAGGAAAATCAGACTTTGAAAGGTTTTTTGCACCTCCCTCACAGAATTAGCTCCCTGCTGAAAATGGCAATATTAACCTGCAGTCTGATCTTGTAAGGATTTCCTTATTCCCATCAGAAATTAGGTAAAGTCTCAGTGCTGATTTACACTAGGCAAACATTTGGCTTAATTGCTTGACTTCCTGGATCTTAGCACAACCACAGACACCCCCAGCTCTGCAAATATTTAGGTTCCCATTTGTGGAAAAGATGAAGCCTGAGACTGATCTCCACTGACTTTGCAGAAAGGGCATTGTGAAGTGCATGAGAATAGAGGCAACATCAGAGACTTAAAAATAGAAATAAAAGGCCAAGAAAGAGAATGAGTTAATAAATCTTTCAAGACACCAAGTTGATGGAATAATGAAAACAACTACCAGGACTTGCCATGGCCCCTGCCCCTTAAAGGAAGCCTCTTCCCCATTTGGTCTCTGCTTTAAAAACAGAAGGGTTGTAAATAGCTTATGGTTGAAGGCATAAGACATTCATTGTCTTTTCTATTCTTATGCAGCTGTCCACTCTGAAGTCCTGGTATTTTACTCTTAAACATCTGGAACTAGGATTCCTGTATATAATGCCCATAATCTCTGTTGAGAAAGTCATTTACATTTCCTGAAATTCTCAAAATTATCCCTAGCACTAGGTCTTTTACTTAGGCATATTGAAGCTGCGAGAATTCCTGAGAAAAAGCTCTTTATCTGCTCTGCTTCAAGGCAGAGAACTCCAAAATATGGCAAATTGCCCTTTATGCTCCAGGCAGAGTAGCAGTATAGGACAGGCAATTCTTTCCTTGCTTCTGACATCCTGCAGCTCAGCAAGTATTTTGCAGCATTTTTGGGGATGTAAGAGCAAGATGATCAGGGAAGAGGCTCTGCAGACACCATTAACATGGTAGGCTGAATCTGCTGACAATAAGTCAATGATTCTTTCTGACATGACTCTAAGAGTAGCAGAAGGACGTCTGTAGGATGACTCATGTTAATGGAAGAGTGGGAGGTATGACTTGAGATTTAGGACAGATGTCAGGTTCAGGGAAGTGTGGTGTAAGGAAGGTAATTTTTATTGGCATAGTAGCAGGAGACAACTTGTCAGAGTGATGTTGACTCCCTTTTTTGTATTGTTTTGGCAAGTCCTTTGGGAAGATGGCAAATGGAAAGGGCAGAGGAAGATCTGGCAACATCCCCTGCCAGATGGAAAAGGTTGCCTTCCAGCAGACAAATAGACCATGGGGTGGTGGTGATTCCATTTGCAAAGCCTTGGAAGAATTGGGAAGAGATTTTTTTTTATTACCTCCAGAGCAGTCAGGGTGGTTGCTGCCTCTCAGACTTGTCTGAGTGTTGAGTTTGCACCATTCCCATGTGTTGATTTAAGTAAAGGACCCATTTCAAACATGGCAAACCCCTGTGCAGACCCCACTTCAAGAGTTATGCAGTTCTCTTTCTGCCTTGCACACTCATGCTCACCAACAGAAGTTAAGTATTTGTAATTCTAGGTTTAAAATATCAGAGGGAAATCCACCAAGTTAATTCTCATAACATCACGAGATACACATCTTCTGCTGGCACTGATTTTAAGCTCCTGGTCTTTTCCTGCTTTTGAAGTATTCCAGGACAGATTCACGGGCCAAGAGAGGCCCAGCAAAGACATTAAGCAAAACTGTGATACTTCCTTTTCTTTGTTCAAGAAGGATATGTGGGTTGCACTCTTAATTTCATTCTGGTAACTAAAGCGGTAAGATCTACAGTAATGATTTAAAAAGCCTTTGAATGATTTCCAGTCTCTCCTCCCACCTCCTAAAAGCTGAGGTGAAGTTCTATCCAGCTGTCATTGGGAATAAGAAATTCAACCAGACACCTTTAACAATATTAGTTTTATTCATGTAAAGCCAATTCTTAACTAATATTGATGTACAATCTATAAGGCTAGGATCAGGGCTGTCTACTTCCACTGCCATGTGTGACCTGCACCCTATCCCAGACCTTATTCTTTACTGGTTGCCTCTATGAGCACATGACATTTATCTGCCACAATCTCTGCTGCATTTTGTCCCTCCTGTTCACAGAAATGATTGCAGCTGGAATTTGAGTGGAATTTCCTGCTCTCCCTGGTTTCCGTGTTCCTTCTTGCCACAGGGTCAGGACAGGAAGTGGGATTTTGCAGAATATTTTGAATGCAGTGTGGGAGACTAAAGAAAAAAGTGAGGTTCAAATGGTATCCACTGCTGCATCTGCAGATGTGCCAGTGTTTGTTCCATTGTGCTGCCGTTTATAGGGTCTTATTTTTTCTGTACACAATGGGATGCCGATTCATGATAAGAGCTCAGACAGTTCTGCCTTACACAGATAACATTAGGAATGCCCAGAGTAATTTGCAAGATATTAGCTAGGTGATAAATTTCACAAGGCTCCACTCAATAGGCAGAATTGTATCTTGCAAGTAGAGAAGTGAAGACCTAAAATTAAGGATGAGTTGCCGGCTTAAAAAGAGAAGGAGAAAGAAGGGCAGGGATCCCATCCCCTGCACTCCTGGCTGGTAGGCACCCAAGCATCTTCCTGTCCCCAAAAGGACACGTTTCTTGCATCAGGTTATAACAGATTCCAGAGCCAGTGTGAGCTGAATAAGCAGATAACCCAGCACATCGTGTGCTACCTCTGGTTGCCATAGCAGAAAGACTCCTAAGGACAAAGCCTTTGAGTTGCCTTGTCATTTTTTGTGGATGGAAGAGGAGGAGCAAATTGATGTACAAAAGAGGGAGCTGGATACAGCCTGGGATTGAAAGCCACGGGGCTTCCTTGTCTGCCTTCTCCCCTGCAGCCTTGTGTTCGTTTCCCACCCGGACAGCGAGGTTTCTCCTCTCCTCACTCAGGGATGTGTTACAGGTTGTCAAGTGGCCACGGTGCCAGGAGGTTGGAGACCTTCTAGTGCCTGTTAGGGAGGGCTGTTCTGAGCCAGGCTCTGTCTTCTGATGTCCAGTGCAGCCCTTGCAGCTTGGACACCCAGGGTCAGTCAGCTGCAAGGATGAAACAGCTTCCCGTACTTTCACAGCAAGAGTCAGGCTCTGAGCCCTGGCCAGCAGAGTCTGGCTGGGAAGCGTGGGAAACTTAACAGCAAGAGAGAAAATCTGCTCTATCAAGGGCTGTTTTCCTGGGCCTGCAATTTCTAATGCATGCAGCACATTTTTTTGGGTAATCTCTACTCCTAGAGCAACATTTGGAAGAGTGGAAAGAGAAGTATTTTATCTTCAAAAAAACAATTCGTACAACAAATTGAGAGGGACTCTGTCAGTCACTAACAAAGTAAACAGAGCTCCACAGGTCTCAGGCTGCCACCTTTTGCTGAACCCATTAACTGTTTCCTTAATGGCAGAAGACTGAAGTGGATTTTCCTCCTCATTACTTTTAGTGTAGGATATAGGTTTTTTAAGTGGATCTTTTCTGAAGGAAGGAACAAATTAATACCTTGGAGTTTTCTTCTTCCAAGTCTAATCTTTATGTCAATGCAGCAGATTCTCTTCACCTTATTTTCTCTTCAACTCTCTTATTTATTTAAGTTCAAGTAGATATATTTCCTTCAATATCTCATTGTAACTGCCTCCTTTACTAGGACAGTTAAGGGATATTGATGTGATTGTTGTAGACATGTTTTGCTCAGCTCTTTGCCCACTGTGAGTTGTTGCAATTGTCCAGCCATCAAAATATTAAAATGTTATAAACTATAAGTCAGTCAGGACTGAACTTATATGAGAAGCATTCATTTAGGGTTGGTGTTTGGGCAAGACCTGGGAGGAAATATCTCTGACCCCATGGAAGCACTTGAGACCTGCCTCTTGCAATCACTTATTCCAAAATTGTGATATTTGCTTATTTAGCCAATCAACACAGCTTCAGTCCCACATTAACTGTTGGGACCCACTGCAAAATTACCCTGAACTTACTGGTTATTCTTTCCGGGCAGGTTCATGGGAATTCTATCAAATTTCTGCCCCATGCTTCTTTCATTTTATCTCTTGGTCTGGGACATGTCCAAGCGTGCTGGGTGATAGCAGACATCCCACCAAGACGTGCCTAGAAGTAGCACATAGGCCTGTATCCAAACCAGCCCAGATTTGTAGACAAGAGGAACCATGAGAATGATTTTGGCAAAGGCTGTGAGCAATTCCATAGATGAGGATTATGATGAAAGTGCACAAGGATGGTGCAAGATGACCTCAAAACTCCCTACAAATGTTGGTATAGACAAAACCTGAATGGCTGGAAAGCAACGTATGTACCAATAACAAGAACAAATGTTCAATTTTCCTGTGTTGGATGCATAAAGGGTTGGTTTTTTAAATACATTTCTCAGGAAGAAATGTTGAAATATTTAATTTTTAACCAGCTGTAGATCTTACTTGGGGTAAATAGCATCCTTTGCTCCTTTCCTTGCTGCAGCCATGGCTGATATAATGTCATGGGAAAACTGAATGCTGCCAGCTGTACAGCACTCTTTATCAGCTGGGTTGCAACTGGCACCTGTGAATTTTCCTGCCATATGCATTATTTCTGCTTCCTTCTCTTATGGTCCTGAATTGGGGCTTCTTCCAACACTGCTGCAACAAAAACTATTATCTAGTTTCCCACACTACTATATGTGCTTCATAATTACTTTAAAATTCTTATTTTGACTCCACTCCACTCAGATAAACTCCAGTATTCTTACTCAAGACATAGGGAATTAAGGCCACAGAAATAGTGAAGGCTACACACACAAAGGCATCCAGAACTCTAATTTCTATTTGGTTCTTACGGAAAATTTACATGTTGATGTCTTTTTATGGACTGGAGTTTGAAAAAACTATTTCCAGAGCCTAATTTTCAGGTGGAGATGAATATTGCCTCACAAAAAACCCCTATGAAATTTATGTCCTGTATGAGTTTTCCAAAGTCCTTCAGGAAGTCAGCAACTAAGAAAGGCACCAGATTCACATCTCCTGACACTGAGCCACACTGCCTAATTGATACATTTCATACTTGCAGGAATGTAGCCAATTTTTAATCTTTGATCTTGGTGTGAACTTACTTGGTGTTATAAATGTTGAATTTTTAGTGTATTTTTATACTGTTACAATTATGAAATTGACTTCTGATATTTATCTTCCTCCAGGAAACCGAGTAACACGATTATTGGGATCAGTTCTTTGAAGCCTGCGATTCCGCGGGAGCGTTTTTTTCTTCGGGCTGTCTCCAAGCAGTGACACCATGTCTAGGTCTCATCGTAACAGCCCTAATGAAAAAGCAAAGCGAACAACCCATCATTAGGTTCATATGTCCTGTAGGATTCAGTAATATGGCAGTGAGTCAGGCTCAGCGCTATCGCTTTGGCTGCGGTGTTTTATGGGCTCCCTGACCGACTGAAGTCACCGGGTCACCGGTGCCGGGCTCGGGGGCGAGCAGCGTGTGGTCTCCTTGGAAACTGCAAAGTTGTGCGGGAGGCAGGAGTGCGCGTCCCAGAAACGGAGCGAGGAGAGCCTGACAGGAGATCTCCAGCCGGAATTTCACTGGAGGAAACCATGTCTGATAACTTGGCCTGCCAAGCCTTTCATCTGACCTGCTGCTGTCCCAGCCTGTCACCCCTGTAACCTCCTGTTAAAAATACCGGCGTGTTTCCTTGCTGGCCGGACATCCTGCCAGCGAGCTTTGGTATCCCAGGGAGCTGAAACTCTCGGAGAGCCCTGCTGCCACAGAGGGCTGTCACCCTAACACAGCCCCAGCCTGACAGTCAGCAATTCAGCCTTCCACCTCAGGGCTTCTTTACAGGGACCTGCTTCCCCATGTCACCACAGAATCACTTAGGTTGGAAAGACCTCTAAGATCATAGAGTCTGACCTTATCTATGATTAAAGACACTGTGTGCTGGAGGGAGTTTTTCTCGAGCTAATCTTTATGTCAATGCAGTAGATCCTCTTCACCTTATTTTCTCTTCACCTCATTTTCTCTTCACCTCATTTTCTCTTCACCTCTTTACTTATTTAAATTCAAGTAGGTGGTTTTCCTTCAATATCTTATTGTAACTGTCCCCCTTACTAGGACATGCGCAGCAGCATGTTAAAATCAACACCTACTAATCAACAATTAACTCCAGTGCCAAATATTCCCCCATCCTTTTTGATAACAGCTTCATATTCTGTACAAAGGAACTGCCAGCTTTGAAAATCAGAATATGAGTTGTCTCCGGTTATGCTCAAGCTCTCTATTGTCACAGATTCCTCCTCTATTTGTTGGTTGTTTTTTAACCGACATGAGAAGAGCACCTGGGAATCCCAGGTAAGACCTGCAGCCCTGTGGGGACAGGAGCTCCCTGGCCAGGTGCTGTAGAGGGCAGGTCCAGCTCCAGAGAGCTCCTGGGCCAGGGATGAACCCCACAGCAATGGATGAATTGGAGAAATTGGGCAGACGTGGTTTGGAGAAACCTTTCTGCAGTTTGACAGAAAGGTCAGCAGGCTGCTGGAGTGATAGACAGCAATGGGAACAGTCTGTAAGCACTGAGCAGGAGCAAATGATAAGATGGTTGACCAGAGGATAGGTGATTGGACAGGTTTTTGGCACAAGTGGGTGGAGCAGTGTGGGAGAACACATGGCAATACTTAAGGGAGAAGCTGGCTTGCAGCTCCTCAGGCTTGTCCAGGACACAGTAAACCCAGGAAGTTCCCATTTTTTTTCCTTCAGAGATAAAAAATAGCTTTAATTTTAAAACACTAGTATTTCATTCTACCAAATTCCTTTTCATTTCTGCTCAGAAAAGTTTCCTAACTTCGTTTTTATTTGTTTCATATTTCATATGAAAATTACAGTGATCAAAATTTTAAAGTGTATCTTTTGGTACAGGTTTTCAGACTTATTACAGAGTCACATTTTGAAAAGCAAACATTGAATATTGTAAGGGAAAACATTTCACGAAGAAACTCCTTGTTCATTTCCTTTGTTGGGTTTTCATAAAATCTGTAAAAAGCACTAACCAGGTTTAATGCTTTGGCTAGCAAAAATTTCCATGTTTGTTGAAAAGGTATTTTTCCTGAGAATCATTCTGATGAAAACACTTCAGCCACCTCCTGGAATTAGAAAGAAATATTATTAAAAGACATTTGCCCAAGTTTCCTAAAGGGAAACAAGTGTCGGTGTTAGATAATTAGAAACCAGGGACAGCCTTTTCTCAAACAACTGAACAGAGCTTCTTTGAACTCATCTTGACGTCTCAGTGCTGTGTCGGAGGAGGAGATTAGTGCTGGAAAACATACTACAGACAAGAGTGAATGCTGCACTGTTTAAGAATGAAAAAATTGCAGACCAAGCCCTTTTTCCCCCCTCAGCTACAGCTCTTGCTTTGGGAGACAGGATGTGTCACAATTCCAGGACTGCAGCCACTGAAGTGCTGGATGGAGGTTCCCTGCAGAACAGGAGGCAGTGACTGCTCTGAAGAGCTTGCAGGCAACAACAACAAAAAAAAAGGATGGAAAGAATTAAGAGTTTCAAGCACAGCTTCTGCTGTTAGTGATAGGAAATTGAGATGCAAACTCAGACCAAAATATATAGCTGAGATTTTACAGCAAATGTTTGCCTAGGAGACAGGGTAATCTCACTACAGGAGGTGGTAAGGAACACTGAGCATCCAGGTCCAGGAAAGGAGCAGTGTGCTGGAAAGAGGAGCTGCACTGGCAGAAGTGTATAACGAGAAAATATGTTCTTTGTTCAGAGGAAAATTTTGGATTGGAATGCCTTAACTATTGAGGAAAGTAACAGAAAGAGAGTGCTTCTGGGAGATTTCCATTAGAAATTGCAAAATCTTTTTCCCCCTTTCTCTGCCCAATGCAATTAAACAGTAATAGGAGTGCGTTGCACAGTTTATGAAGCAATAATCCAGTTCCCAAATGGCTAAACCGGGAGACTGATGGCCAAATCATTTATCCCGATGAGGAAAATAGATTATTGCTCGGGAAAGCAGCAGGATGGCATTGTTACAATTATTCTGCTGTCTCAGTTTATCAGTTCAAAAATCTAGATCAGAATTCTTTCGCTGGGATCAGTTTCTGCTTTCCTTGCTTGCATTGCCGGTCCTGAGCGAGGAGTCCTGCCGACTGTGCCACGATTACCTGTGGAGCAAAGTACAGCCCTCAGCGAAGGAGAGTGACAGGGTGAGGGTTTCAAGGCTGCAACAAAACATGGTAGCTGGTGAAGTCAGTGCAATTCTGGCCGGGAGATGTGGAGACATAACATTATGAAGTAGGAATGTAACAGCTCTCATGTGACTGCACTGGGGATATTGTGCTTAGTTCTAAGCACCTCGTTAACAGAACCGTATTAACAAACTGGAGGGGATCCAGAGGAGAGAAAGTCAGTTGGGTATGTTGATTTATGAATTAAGATGGGCCTGAGTGGCTGATGTCCAATCTGAATCCATACTGGAATGCCTCCAGATCTTGCAGATGTTCGTGGGTTCAGGACTTTATGATCCCGAGTCAGCTGGAGTCAGTAGAAAGATTCCCATTGGCTCCACTGATCACTTGATTTGGGTCTGCTTGGAGAAATCTTGGCTGAAGAGTGATTAAGGCTAAGGATATATATATAACTTGGAAAAAGAGTAAATAGAGGGGAATGTGATGTCAGCTTGGAACTATTAAAGAGTGCAAATGTGAGGACCACCGTCTTGGCTGACATAGTGGGAAAATGAACTGGGGACCTTCAGAGTTGGAAACAGGAGCTTTTTAACATCACCAGCCAAGGTGACCAGACTGCTGCATGTCCCCCTTGTGTGGATATGGGAAGAGAGGAGAGTACAGGGTGCCCTCATGGATAATATTACCATGGTCTAACAGGCATAAGGAACTCCTTTAGCATTAATTGACAGAGCCAACATTTTAGGAGCAGGGTGATAAACTTAAGAAAAAGAAATGAATTTTGCATCCCTTAACTAGTGAACCAGATCACAATACCCCTGTATATTTTTTTTTGCCTCAGCTTTTTGAATGAACAGGTGGACAGATACTCAGAGAGCAGATTGTTCTTGCTGATCTTTTAGAGTTTGATGTCATAGAGCTGTAAAGTACAATGAGACTCTTGTCTCCCTCACTGTTCACAATCAGACCTTACTTTGATCCTGAGATTGTGCGTTAGGATACGGCCATAATTTCCAATCCGGCTGGAGCTGAGGCTGCTACATGGGTGCTACTCACTGCCCTGAAGCCATATCCCTTAAACCTGCTGGAATACCTGTGCATTTCCTCCCTAACCCAGTTCTGGTGAAATGATCCTGGGTATTCCTTCTTCAGACTATTAGGAAAAGCATCGCTCATCTGGATCATTTTGACAGAGGCAGGCTGGAGAGTGCCAGCAGGTGCAGCCAACTCTGAAGGTGAGCAATGGTGGCCATGCAGGTTATGTCCAACATGACCCTGAAGAACATTCCAGAGCCTGGGAACAGCGAAGATGAGCAACCCAGCCCACGTGGGAAACCAGAATTTAGAAAAATAGAAACCTACCTCGGTCCCTGGTGAATATCAACAAGCAAATGTGCTTTTTTATGGATTTGTGTGGTGACAGGATTCTCTGTCCTAGAGAGGCTTTCCCTGTGGTTGGGGTGTTCTTGCTATTTCTTTCCAACGTGAAGCTTCCTTCCTTCTTGTGTCCAGAGAAGGGCACATGTGGTAATGTGGATAACAGCAATGAAGCTGGTGAAGGGAATAATTCCTATGAGGAGCAGCTGAGGGAGCTGGGGATGTTTAGCCTGGAGAAAAGGAGGTGGGGGTTGGCCTCTTCTCCCAGGCAATTAGTAACAAGACAAGAGGAAATGGTGTCAAACTCCACCAGGGGAGGTTCAGATTGGACATCAGGAAGAATTTTTTTCACTGAAAAGGATTGTTAAGCATTGAAAGGGGCTGCCCAGGGAGGTGGTGGAGTCACCATCCCTGGAAGTGTTCAATATATGACTGGGCGTGACACTCAGTGCTCTGGGCTGGTTGTCAAGGTGGGGATGGGTCACAGGTTGGACTCAATGATCTTGGAATTCTTTTCCCACCTGAATGATCCTGTGATTCCTCCTTGAATATGGACAGATTGCGCACACCGCACACACATCCTAGAAGCATTAATACTGGCTCTTTCCTCTACCAAGTTCTTTCCAGGAATTTGAAATCATGGAGAATTCCACCCTGTTTTCAGTTTGGCTGAAGTTGGCTAGCAGGTACACAAGTTGTTAGATGGGAAAAATGACAAATGTGATAATCTCACAAGCTTTCTTTCCTTAGTAAATTCGGCCAAAAAAGATATTTATTTACATATTCCCAATGGCATACAAATCTGACTCAGGTGGAGAGCCTGCTTGTTCCCAGAACACCAAGAAACTTCAGAGGAATTTAGGTTAAAAGCTCATTTGTTTCAAAATTGCATATTTGCTGCCTGCTTTGTTCCTTTGCTTGGCTGTAAAGCATAACACAGGGATGCTATGAGCTTTTCTTTCAGATCCTTGCAAACATCTGCTTGTTTTATATTCCAAATGCTGCTTACAGTATAAAATCATATCCCAAACAAAAGATATTTGTCTACAAATAAGGAACCAATTAATGTCAGAAAGTCTAAACCAATATATTAAAGGAAAACAACTAAAAAGAAAATCAAATGTGGCTGAACTGTGAGTATCTGATAGTGCTGTGATGCCTAGGGTAAGGCTGTTGGCTCCAGCCAGCGCAGGTTGGGATTGAGTTTACTTAGTTCTGTATAAACAGTGGATCAGACAGGGGTTTTCTGACTGTTTTTTTTCAAAAGTACAAATATGATGCTGGAAAGCCCCAACGGATGTTGTTTCAAGGCAGTGACATAAGATGGGGCTAAAATCTTTGCAAACTTAGTAGTGCCTTAGCAGACTTGGTAATATCACAGCAGGGAACAGCAACGTCACATCTGGAACATTATAAAATTGGCAATGCTGAAAAGGCATTAGTAAACATTATTAAGAATTCCTTGCAGGCAATTAGACTGCAACAATATCTTTGGAGAAAGGTTTTTTTTTTCCTTTTGCGTCTTTATTTCTATCTTGCTAATGAGGGACTAATGAGCCACAGACTTGTTACCTAGGAGGGATATCTCAACAAAGCTCTAGTGAACTTAAACCCGGTATTTACAGACTGATGACTGCTCACATTCATTATATGTTTTAAATGAGGAGGGACTACAGTAAAAAAAAAAAAAAAAGGAAACAAGTTGTTCCTAGCTGAGAGACTTCTGAAACTCTAAATGTCAGAAGTTTCCTAATGTCAGGGTTAGAGCCTTCCACCTTTCCCACCATTTAAGGCTGAGCACAGTTATGTGTTACCAAAATATTAGTCTTCTCTGAGCATTGCAAAACCTACTTTTTGTTTTCAGTGATTTCCAGAGATTTTTGTTTTGTTTTGTTTCATTTTTTGCTTCCTTAGGAAACCAGGCTACTAAGCACAACGTGTAAGCATTCCCTGTCTGTGTAGGGGTGCACTGGCACGTGCCTGTTTCGATCAGCCCCTGCTCACAATTTTTTTGTGAACACTGTTTTCTCTGTCTTTTTCTGGCTTCCTAATCTTAACTATCTAAGAGGCTGCAGATAAGACATTGGAGAATCTCAAGCAGAGCACACTTGCAGTTCCAGGCTCAAGGAAATCACTCAGAGCTTATCAGCAGCTCTGATACCAGCCTAGTGATTAGGGCACATGGGTGGGACTTGGGAGCCATGGCTAAAATGAGTTGCTCTGCTACACTTTTCCTATGTGCCCTTGAGCAGCCCATGAATGGACAATTTTTTTGGAAAACTTTCTCTCTTACAGCCTGGAGGCCTAAATCTGTCCGGAGACATCAGGGTGGGTAGCCCATGGACTGAGACAAACATCACTGGGATGTGCCCTTGGAGGAGGGAACACGGTGACCTTTGTGACTGGATCCCTTAATGCCAAGTGAGGGGAATTTGGTCTCCAAATAGTGCAGTCACCAGAACAGAGTGTGTGTGACCACACAATAAATCTACTTGCATCTTCCTGTCCTCTCACCACCCCAGAAGAGCTTCCTGCAGCCAAGACATGGTGGCAAAAGCAGTTTCACAGAGTCTTTGCTCACAGACATGGGGAGACTGCAAACCCTTTTTTATTTAGAAACAGTTGTTTTGACACAATTTCCTTTGCAAAGATGCACAAAAGGTTTTGGTTTATTTTCAAGAACAAATTAGGAAACCTTGAATGTTGCCACAGAAGAGTTCTTGGGCAGCTCACTTTCTCTTGCATTTTTCCAGGCTTATTTTCCCTTGGGATGCCCAGCTAAGTTGTTTAAGCTGCCAGTTCCTGTGGCATCTTGGACTTTTCACCTTGCCCCCCTCATCCTTGTTTCTCCCTCTTCCCAGTCTGGATCCCACAGACTTATTTGTTTTGTCTGGTCAGTTACAGAAGCCACAGCGTTCGCTGGGAGCTGATGTCTGGGCCTTGGCACCCAGCACAGGGCTAACAAAGGACCCTAATTTTGGGCTTTTGAACCGTTCATCCACACAGCTTCACGTCAGCTGGGCAGGGATGTAAACCTGCGACTGCCAAGCGCAGGGTGGCTCTCCCACCTGTTCCATCATTTCTCCACCTTATGTGCACTCGCTCTGAGGACTGTAAGCAATTACTCTGTTAGGTACTAAATGCGATATGCAGCACATGGTAGTGTAAAATTATGGAATTTGGGGGTTTTAATGAGCTCAGGTGCAATACAAAATAACTTTTTTTTTTCTCTGTCCATAAAATTATATGGCTTGGAATCAGGGGGTTTATACAGCTCTGGACAAAACCATTTTATTTAAAGGGTGGGTATAAGGAGGGGGAGGGTGTGGAGGAATACAACAACAACAACACCCTAGCCCAGCACAATTATATGCAGATTTGTTCATAAATCTGGGCTGGAGCAGATGTGCTGCACATGTTGAAAATCCGGAGCATGTTGCTGGAACTTAAAACATAAACATGAACCTGTTTCCAAAGAGGCAAATCTGCTCACAGCGAGGAGCTGACCCTGTTCTTTAAACAAAGATCAAGTCCGTTCTGCCTATTGTGCCTTTGCCATGTGTTTACTTTCCTTGCTTGGTGCCTAGGGTAGCTTAAGGAGTAGCCAAAAGAAAAGAAGCAATTTACTCAGGTCTGAAAAGAGGCACTTCAGGCTTAAGGAAACAAGAGGTAGGATGTGACCCAACTCATCTGGCTATCAAGGGTCCTATTAGACTGGGTCAGCAGTATCATGCTGGATCTCTCATCTGTATTTTTAGATGCTTGAAGTCTTTTGCCCTGTAGCTAAATCTTGTAGAAAAACATAACTGCACTTCACAGTGGGTAAGGCTGTAAGAAATACTCTGCTTTAAACACAAGCCTGCACTCTGTAGGCAGTTGGAAGTGAAGTTCTTGTAGCTGGCTGCGTGATTAAATTCCTTTGGAGGGTAGCAGAGCACGTTTGTGAAGACTCTGCATCCTGACTGAGTGCCACCACACTTTATTTTCTTAACAGTGACAACTGAAATGCTGGTAGCCCTCCTATCCAAGGCTGTGAGCTCCTAGATTTCAGCATGGTCTGATGTCTGATACATGTGGTAGCATGTGAGACAATTTTCTCTTTTCTTGGCTTTTTACTTTGTCAGAAATGGGTGTGTGTTCGTCAAGGGATACTGAGAATTCAAAGTACTTTCTTCCGAAGCCATAAGAAAGAGTAGCCCTCCAGTTAAATGACAAAGGCCACTTTGTGGTTATTATGAGGCTGCTTACATCCTGTCCATCCCACTGGGAGTTTAGACAAAGAAAGGAGTTCATTTTCCATCACCAGGCCTGATGATGCCATGACCTACATGAATACAGAGGTTCCAGCTCTCTTTTTCTTCTGGAGGAGCAGTGGTAGGTGTGGTCATCTGTGTGCCTGTGCTTGAGTTCTCTTAACTCTCCGTGGAGGATGTTGGATTAAGGCATGATGCTGAAATCTGTGCTCATCCACTTATCCCCACAGGCTGGTGATGTCAGGAACTTCAGTTGCTAAGACTCATGTACACACTCATGCCACTCCTTGCACTGGCAGTCAGCTGCAATACCCTGCTTGTGGGAGAAGATCATTTGTCTGGTGGTTTCAGAGCTTGAGAAACCCACATCTCTCTGGCAAACTGCTTGTGTTTTATTTTCACTTAAATCAAAGAGCCATGAAAAGGAATGGCTGTTAAAAACAGTCAGGTTGACACAGATGGGGATTATGTCAGAAAGGGAATGAGCAGTTTGTGCTGAGAACAGCCACAAATAAAACGTATCCCTTTGGTTTGTTGAAGGTAAGAGAGATGTGTATCTGGATCAGCCTCCTCCTTGTTGCACCTTCCCTGCCCAATGCCTTTGTTTGCCACTTGCACAGCCCAGGATGGGGCTGCCCCACCAGAGGTGTCACAAACATCAAACCTGCCAAGGGCACTGAGGTCCCTCCATGCTCTGCTGAACAGGGCTGGACAGGCATTGTGATGACTAATTGAAAATGGGGTTTCATTTGAGAAACACTCACACGTACAAACTCCATTAACTAATCAGCTTTCCAAGGGGTTTTGCAGTTTTGAAGCCCAAAAGCTTCTACCAATGACAGCACACAGCCCAGGAGGAAGGGAAAAGGGCTGTCAGTGCTGACAAGTTCACCTTAAACTGGAAAATTTTAAATGTTCCCAGTGGCCTGACTATTTGTCCTTCCACCTGACTACTGTTCAATCCATTGCCCTCAAATATGGTAAGAGGAAGAAAAGATGCATTATTATTAATAAATGAATGGAGCTATTTGCTATTTATTATTTAAGCCCTCGATACTGGCAGGCTTTAGTGATACATGAAATATAGGCAAGTAATTTATTTATTAGGCAAAATAATGATTTTTTCCCCCCACCATTCTGGAGCCCTCTTTGACCCAAAACAGCAGGGGGTTTATCAAATACAAATACGATGACTTGTAATTTTAGAGTCTTTCAGAGCACTGTAACTGACAACCTTTTTAACATAAGTACATTGAACAAATAATTTATAGAAGTATTCTGGGAATATTTTAGGGTGTTTTATTACTACTTCTGAAAGCCATGGCATGTTATTGATTTTGGTGTATTAATATAACCTAAAAGTGAGGGCACATGCTTGCCTCCTAATCCAAATCAGCTTTGATGGCAACCCATATATTTTACTGAAAGGAGCCTTGAACTAACGGCAGAGGTTAACAATTACACATCATAGCCAAAAGTTTAAGATAATGAATTTTGCACATTACACACTGTCCAGCTCCAGCCACAGGAAGTTCCCCACTACTCCCTCCTCGATGTCTCATCCAAATTTCTCCAGTAGCTATTTGTCAGGATTTTGAAGCCTTATTCTTGCATTTGTGTCATACAATTTACATTGTATTCATGAAGGCTTCCACTGAGGAAGTGTAATCATTATTACCGTTTTCTTTATGCCATAAAAATAGCGTATTTCTCTTAAAATGGGCTTGCTTGCTTGCTTTGTATTTTATCATGTACATAAGTGTGTGTGTGTGTATACAGAGGCATAGGTGTATATATAACAATAGCTGTGAAATGTGCATTACTGGGTGTAGGGATTTCTCCATTTCATTCTCTGCTGCCCCTGGGCTGTTGCTGGTGGGCACCAGAGAGGTTTCAGTTGCTCCATCTGCCTCTCTCTACCTGTCCAAAGGCTCCAGAGCAGCTCCAGTGCAGCGTGACAGGAAGGTTGGTGCCTCCAGCCCTTGCTTTCTGGTGACCTGGGTACCTGCCTGTTTAATGCTTCAGTGAAACTGGACCAGTTCACCTGGCTGCTGAAGGCTATCCAACAGCACCAACACCTGATCCTTGCCATCGTGGTGCATTTGTCAGCCACATCCCTGAAAAGAGGACTCTTCGAACCTCACCACCTAATGTGGGCTCCTTCTTTTCCTCTTCCCAAGTTTTCTCTGTAATCTTCTGTATTGACAATTAGTTTCACCATAGTCTGGAGGACTTTTTATCCCATGTTTATTTCTTGGCTTTAAAAAGGAATGGTGGATAGTTTTAAGTGCCTTGACATAGCAACTGTGTGAGCTAGATTTCTTCTCTGGCTGCACATTCTTGAGAGCATCCAGATTGTTTGACCACCATGTATTTCTCCTCATTCAGCACCCAATGGTTCTTTTATCTCATCTTTATGTTTTTCTGATCACTCAGTGGTGCCATCAGTGATGGCTTGGCCATGGGAATTCCTGGTTCTGACCAGCTTGTTGAGTGGGCAGAGTCTTTTTGGACAGCTCTGCATTGTTGGGGGCCAGTAATGAGGAACCGACATGCAGCTTCAGCAGCAGAGTGGAGGAGAAAAATCCCTCCAGATTTGTACCATGCTTCAGACTTTCTGGAAACTCCATGTCCAGGGCAGTAGGACACTTGTGCTGCACTTCACCAGCTCCAGCCCCTCGTTGCCCTCCTTTGGTGCTGTCACCATGGATATAATGGCAACATGGTGCTATTGCTGCTGCTTAGAGTAGGATGGAAAGGCGTGGGGTGCTCCTGGAAAAGACTCTGAAGTCTTGAGGTTCTGTTGTCCTCAAAGCCACAAGGACCCTTGCCCACCTTTACACCATGATTTCTGCTTAAAAAGCCTGTGCATGGGGAAGTGTGTGACGTGGACTGAGAAATATGCAATAAAATAGCATAAAATATGGTTTTTAAAATTTTTTTATTCAGGGTGGAATTCAATCAAAATAACTCTGGAGGGGGAAAAAAGCATGCAGATCTTGAGGGGCAGGGAATAGGCCATCTGGCTGAACATGCTGCCCGTTAAAATGTACCTTAATCCCCACTTCCTGCTCTTTTGCCATATGCTTTGCTGTGTGAAAGCTCAGGTACAAAGCAGTGCCCTAAAAAGGTGACTCCTAATTAAATCCAAAAGAGGCATTTTATATTCATCATCGTAGATTTACTCACATCTTTATTTTCCAATAAAATGTGCTTGCTCCTCCTGTCCTTGTGGTGTGACTGATGTCACTTCCCACCCAAGAAGTTTCTGGAGGAGGGACTCTTTTAGCCAGGTTTTTTACACAATTTAAAATCTTCTTTAGTGTTTTTTGGTGGTAAAACTCCAGCACTATTTATGTCCAGGTGTAGTTAATGCCCTCATTCTCAAAGGAGGAACAACAAGGGCCTTGAGTTGCAATAGAAGTTATACCCTGCATGCCTGCTTCCCTTGCAGTCAACATTTAATGATTTGCAAATAGTAATATACACTGGCAAAGGAGAAAAGAGGCTTAAATGCAGTGAAAAGCAATTTCAAATGTAAATTAGGTCTTGGGCCTGTTGCAGCTAAGATTTTATTGGTACAGGTTTTTTAACATAATGGGCAGGGCTTGATACTAAGGAGCATTTTTTAAATTTTTGATTTTCAAGCTTCATAAACTTTTTAAGCCTTCAAAGCAAATTTTCGAGCCCTGGTTAATTCACTGATCTTTCTGCAGCTTGGTCCAGGCTTTTCATATGGCTTTGGTGCTGGAACTTGTTTTTGTCATTGTCACAGACTTAGACCAAGACAGGGGCCCTTTGGAGAAAAGGGGCAGTCAAACCCTCTGCAAACTAATGGGAGCCGAGGAACGTGAAAATCTTTGAGTAAGTTCAGCCATTCCTACAGTGCATCCCTTGCCTGGCGTAGCCCAGAGCAGTGGTGGGACAACCAGGCACCGTGTCCCAAGTCCCTTGTTTAGTGGGATATAGACAGACCCACCAGAGTATCGTATTTCCTCATGTGCAATAGACTGCACAAACCACAGTTCCTTTCCTCCAGGTGCACCTGATACAGAGAGCTCCTGTCGTTGTTTTGTGTGCTTTATTTTTAGGTTCAGTAGATTTTACTGGATTGTTTTCCTACCCTGTGAACGTAGGCACCAGGTAGTCAATAACAATTGCTCCGTTAAAAAGGAAGAATAAAATCTTTGGTGTTTGCTGCACACACTTGAAACAAAAAAAAAAATGAAGGGGGAAAGATGAAGGAAAAAACAGATGCCAAATGTTGTTTTACATGTCACAGAGGCTGCTGTTCTATAAACTCATGTCTTTGTAGGAGTGTGAGTAAAATGTTACCAAAGACATGCATTCTATCACATTCTTCTTCCATTCTTACGTATTATCACCTCTGAAAATCCAAATACTTATTTGACAGCTGCATTATCTTAAATTAACTTTTGGTTTCCAATCTGAGAACATTTTGGCCCAGACAGGCCTCTCCTGAGGTTACAAACGAATCAATAGGAGGGCCAGGAATAGAAGTTGAATAGGCCTCCTGTGCTCCTTTTAGCTACCAGACCTCCTTCAGCTGAAAATCACATTGTGCCTCAACCCATCACCAGGTGAACACTGGGAGTTTAGTCCCAGAAAGGACGAGCTCCAGTTCCTCCTCTCCCATCTCCTGGCAGTGCTCGATTGGTGTTCAGCACCTCCCTGGGCTATGCCTTCCCTTAACGCTGCTGCTTCCACTGTCTCTACAAAAAGCACAGAAACCCCACCACGTCTTCTGCTCCTCAGCGTTCAGCTCGGAGCACCAGTCACAACTAGTTTGTGTTCCCTGCCTGCTTCTGCCATTGAGGCTTTATTTAGGCTTGATAGTGAGCGGAACAGTCAGGTGTAAGATTTTAGGTCTCCTCTCAGACGAATCGCGCACGGTACATGCCGAGCAGCCCGAGTGTTTACAACAGCCTGTGACAGAATGTGTTACTCCTTGCAGCTTGAGGCACTGCCACAGAAATATGGCACATTGCACAGAAATTGCTTGTGCAGCAAGCTGAAAGTCGGGTTATTAGGGTGTGCTGTCGGATTAACCCACCGGCGTGCAATCCAACCTGATACCAGCAGCAAGGATTTATTACCTGCTGTGACTTCCAGTCACATCTGAGCTCACCATGAAATCACAGGGTGTGTGTTTTTGTCCATGTTTGTCCGTGTGTGTGTGTGGTTGCTGTGAGGGAGAGAGTGACCAAGCTTTATGGGAGCTGGGAGTGAGTGCATCCGAAGCCCTTTGCAGTGTGCCGTGGCCTGTGCTTGGGATTAAAATCTCCTCCTGTGGTGCTTAGGCTGCAAATTATTTGTGTCATGGGAAGGTACTTGAGGATGAAGGAATTTGTGCCTCAGATACACAGGTGGACCCTGCTGATGTTATGGAGTAACTGGGGGTAGTGGAAGGTCCCAAAGGCTTTGCCACTCAGATCACCAGCCCTGTGAATATTCAGATCACATCCGCACTGCTGATGCTGGCACCAATTTGTTTCAAAGCTGTTGTTGTTTTGGGGAGCTTTGAACACCTGTCCAGGGGGGACTGGACTGAGATCTCACCTGTCCAGTTTGCATTAGTCTGGCAAAGTGCCCACAACTGGCTCTGACTCAGCCACAGTTTGGCGACTGGTACTCATTTCTTACCTGCAACTAAAGCATCAAAAATCTCCATCCTCCACTGCCAACCAGGATCAGCTGGGATTTACCTCTTTCAGCCATGCAAATAGTTTAGAAAAAAGCAAACTATATCTACTTTTCCTTGCAGCTGTTTGCTCAGTGTCCCATCCCCACTTCACTCCAATCCTGTGAAACACAAAGAGCTTGTCAAGGAATGTTGGGTTTTATCAGTGACCAGCCTGTGGGTAACCAGACCACCATTGTACCTGGCAATGACGAGCAAGTTTTAATGTAAATAGAAGCCAACTGATGAGGCAATTAACCAGTTATTATATATGATGACTGTGCACCTTCATACTTGATATGATTAGAAATTTTTAATATGTGCCTGTTTGTGACTTGTAAAATGCTTAAGAGGTTCTGAGGGTTCAGGCTTTTCTTTCTTTCTTTCTTTCTCAATTTTTTTACACATTCTGTTTTACTGTCTTTGAACCCTGTGACATGAAAGCTGAAAAATTACATATGAGACTTGGAAATAGATTTGAGTCATGCAAATTCGTTGGAGGAGACAGAGGACTGCAGCTCATACCAGTGACCATTGCCACCAGAGCTACCCCCAGTGGAGCACAGAGTATTTGGTTTGGATTAATTCGGAGACAGTTAAGAGACACTATAATTTTAATCTTCGATTTAGCAGAAGATTTAGGCTGCTGCCAGAACAGAACTTCAATAATTTAATTTAAATCTGAGCATGAATGCTCTTGAAGTAAGTGGAGCTGTTCCTGTGCTCAAGCTAAGCCTAACTCAGTATTGCTGAATCAGCTGGGAGCATCTAAAGGACTGCCCGTTCTTAGACTTTGGATTCACAAAAGGAATAATCTTCATTTGTGTAACGTGTACCTTGTTGAGATTCTAGTGCCCCTCTCTAACAGTCTTGGGGAATCAACAACTTCCTATTTCTTCTGAATATTTTTCGTGTGTTTAAGACTGTGCTTGTTGCTACAAGAGCCTTTTTCTTCCTCCTTTAGATGTCCCTTCCCAGTTGGTAATTTATTATTATTTTAAATCACTACACACATAAACATTGCTGTTTTAATTAGGGAGAAGCAAACAGAAGTCACAGGCTATAAGGCTCTGCAAGTATGCTTGCTACTCTCACATTTTAATTATTTATTGGAGTAAATAAAATTAAATATTTTCATAGCGATCCAGAACAGGATTTGAAGTAATTACTCTGTCAAATTCATCAAAAATTCTCTCATCAAAATAAAAACCTTGATGTTACTGAATAATTTATAGTACAAATACACAGAAATTGTAAAGTATTATAAATAGAAAACTGCAGGGTAAGTGAACATGAATTAGTTAAGGGTTATGTTTCTGAAAGAGCCTGTCATAAGCTGTATAAATTTTTAATAAGTGTTTTTGAGGCCTAATTTTCAGTGTACAGTATATACCAACAACTACAGGAAACAACCCGAAAATGGTGATTTAGAAACACAGCTGTTTATGAGAGAGGCCAGATTGCGGCTCCTCTTCCTGGGCCTTTCTCTCATACAATTTGAACTAATGATGTTTGCCACTGAATGCCGATGGCTTAACATGAATCATCTGCCTAAATAGCAAATACATTAAGTAAACCTAATCTCTATTATTATCTATGAATACCAAATGCTGGGACAATATCCAGCCTATTAAACCCCAACTGTTCAGTGAGGCATCCCTATGCCAGTGCCTTAACACCAGCTTGCCTGTGCTCAGTCTTTGCTCTGGTTTCTGGTGTGACTAAGGATCTTTCAGCCTTGTGCAGGAGCTGGAAGGGGCTCTTGGTGTTCCTGGCACCCACAGGGCCTGATCCTGCAAGCTGCCCTCTTCCCACCATGTGTAAAAGGAGCTGGAAGCACTCAGCACCTTGCAGGTTGATGGTAACCCTTTCATTAGATCTTTTAATGTTGAAAGTGACTCTCCATGTTGTAGATAACCAAGGATGTGTCAGAGCAAAACCTCTTATCCCAAGTCCCCTGACTTCACTTCTTCTCTTTCTAGTTCTGGATCAAAATTCTCTGCTAAAAGTTCTCCCATCAAACAAATTATCCAAAGGTCTGGACCTTCCCATGCTAGAGACGTTGTTTTTTGTGGATCTGAGATGGATGCAAATATCAACAGCCTTCTAAAAAAACCACCACTGCCAGCTCATGGCAGACTCGAAAAGCAAAACTTCCTCCTTCCCAGCCACATGAAACTTGAGATTTATGGTGGGATCTGGATCTAAGGCAGCAAAGGAAACCTGCTGCAGGCTCCACTGATGCCAAGGGAGTTCTGGATGCAGTGGTGTAAGGCTGAGGTAATGCCACAGGAGTCAGTGGATTTGTTGTGAATTACTCTCATCGTAATGAAACCTAGAAGTCTTTTTATTCCACTTCTTTGTTACAAAGGTCATTAGGCAAATTGTACTTCTATTCTTAAAACTGGATCAGGAGTTAAAGAAAATAGATTTGGTGCCATTTGCTGCTTACTTTATTGCGAGTGGGATCAGTTAAGGGAAGGCTTTTTCTTTGCCTTTCTTGTAGCACATCACCATTTTGGTAGGCATGTCAGTTCAGATCATATCTGGCTAAAACTTTGGGTTTTGAGAGCCAGTAAGAAATACGCACTTTTTGGATCAATACATGTTACAGAAATAGACGCAGGTAATGATTTTCAGACAGCTAAGCCAAGGAAGCTTTATCAGATGTAGAATATGCTATCCCATTTCATGCATGCATCTACCTCTGGCAAGGTTCTTTCTATTTCTGGGACCTAAAGGGCCTCAGCAAGGTAATTCTGCTTGTAAATCTCTGCTACATCAGACAGGTCAATATACAAGATGCAGAGTAGGCACAGAATGACAGTAAGTGGGAGCACGACTGAAACAAGTTAAAAATCGCAATCCTTCTCTGCTTGAAAATTTAAATCCATGTACAGAACTCATGGGAACAGCTAGGGAGTATTCAGGAAGCTTTGGAAGGCTTTGGCTCCCACAAACTTAAATGTAGCCTGAATTTTGCTTTTCTTCTCTGCACGAGGTGAAAAGCACCCAGCTTGAATAAAGTACAAGACAAATCTATTGACTACAGAGTAGACACAGGAATTTATTGCTGTTCTGTTTCTCTTCCCATTCATCAGCCAAGATTTTCCTAACTGGCTACATTAACAGTGCCACCAAGCATTTTGTGGAGGTTTTAAGTGACTCAGGGATTTAGTCTTTAGTATAATTGCTGTCTAACTCTGTGCTCTGCACTCTGAATAATGTGGGGAACATCTGCCTAGTACCCCAAAGATTATATTGCTTTACTTCAGATTGTCAGCAAAGAAGTTTTTTATGACTATTTAATTAAAGAGAAGCCATTTGATCATTTAACATTTATGTTTTTTTACCTATAGTAAAGCTTCCTCTTCTTATAAATCCAGGCTATCAAAGTCTGCCAGGAGCACAGAGGTGGAACCTTCCATGTATTAGTTATTCACCAGGTCCTTCCTTTCTTTCTGTTTAATAATTGATAGGCACAAACGTTCCTCCTACTTCTTCACTGTAGTCAATAGCGTGTCATCCTCTGCTGTCATCTCAGGTCACCTTCCTGAACTGCTTGGGTTTAGGAGTCAAGTCTGGTACAGGCAAGTTAAAACTTTTGATAGTAGAAAGAGATATTCATTTAATATGCTGGTTGCTAATCATTATCAGCCCATTTTAAAATGAGAAAGTGGCTCGTATAGGGAATCGCTTAATTTCCCTAAGCACATTTGGGTCTCACTTGCTTTAAAGACGTGCTCTTAGCTTGATTTTTCTCTTTGGGTTTGGGGTCTTTAACATTTCCTCTTCTGTTGCTTGTGGTTTCATTGTAACATTATTCTTACTGCTTTTCCTCTTCCATCTATTTCGCTTTCTACTCCACAAGGATATTGTAGTTTTTTTGGATGTCAAATGGAACGACAAAGGGAAAAAATCCCCACAATTCTTTTTTCAAACTATGAATAGTCTTCCTTTAAAAAAAAAAAAAGTTCTGGTTCATCTGTAGCCAAGTTTATTGGAAATGACAGCTCAAAAGTTCAGTGAGTGAGTGAAGTTCCTAGAGATCAGAAGGCCTCTGCTGTTTCCACTGTTTCCAGGCCTCAATACAAGGGCACCTTTTGGAAGTTTCAAGGTCAGCTGTAGGTCTATTATTATGTTGAATGGAAAGGAAATAATTTTGCACTTGTATCCAACTTCTTGTCATCTTTCTCCTTACCCTACTTGGCTTCTTTGTAGTACTTGAAGGCCCCAGCTCCATCTCTTTTGGCCATTGTGAATGGTTTGATTGGTGTTGGCCATGTTATCCCTTCTTTCCTCTTTCTAAAAGGCAAATGATCATGTTGCATTGAAGAAACCATTATTGCCATCAAACAATCTGCCTTAATTTTCACCTTCTCTGAAAGTTTCAACTCCTCATCAACATTTCAGAAGGAAGTAACTGTGTTGGTTTTCAGTAACTCTGAGGAATCCTAGCAGTTCTGATCCACACTTTGGATAAGTCATAGCACAGAGACCGCCATGGACAAAGGATGTACTGGTCTTTTCCTTTGATTTTTTCCACTTTGCTGCTTCACGGTTTTTTTTTTTTGAAGCATTTGTTCAAGTCCCCTGAAGCGAATGCAGGGACATGAATCTGTACAAAGTTCCATTAACCAACCACCTCTCCTAACCAGCAGCATGGAGCACTATGTGATCAAAATTGTGTGTGTTATGCCCAGAATTGTAGCTTTGTCTTCCAAGGAAGGACTCAGGTTGGTGTGTTGGAATCAAGCATTTGCAGGAAGCCCACCCACAAATATTTTTTCTCAAATGTCTCTTGGCAGCTTTTTCTTCTTCTGTGCCCAGGGGAATATTGCTATAGTTGGTACATTACTCTGGCTCAGCCCTGTCTGACAGAAACACACCACCAGTTCAGCAACATGCTCCTTGCCCTCCCTCCCTCTTCCTGATTCACAGCAAACATAAACGGGACACCAGAACTTGTCCCTCTGAGTTACTATTTCTGCCAGTGTCTGGTTCTACACCAGGGCTCAGGATTTTAAATGTAAGTGCTGTTAGGCTCTAAAGCACCTTCTGTGTTTGGCTTGGCACATGGAGCATTTTCTTAACCACTTCAGGTTGTATATGGTCACTGAGACTAAATGTGGGACCACAGAGCACCTTCAGCTCTTAACTCTGATTATCTCCTTGGCTTTTATGGAATTACTCCTAACTGACACCAGTGTAACATGGATAAGGACTGGAGCCTTCTCTCATCCCCAAACCACTGGTATGATTCTCTCTTCAGAGCTTACGCAGTGATTTTCATATATTACACCTAAAATGCAGTTCACATTTGTCTGAAAATCCAAGGCTAAAGGCATAGGTCAAGCCTGAGGGGTTTTATTTACAGGTCAAAGGGAGCAGTGGAGAAAAGGATATATACAGAGAGAAGGAACTGTGTGAGGGACTGGCGATATAGATAGATGGTAGATGGTAGATGCTTGTGACTCTGCAATTTTTATGTGGCAGCACCTGATCTCGGGCACTGTGGTGTCATATGGAGTTTGCTATTCAGAAAGATAGGAGAAGGCTCTACAATTTTCCTAAGAAGAAACAATAGCACAAGCTCAGACTAGTCGGGGAGTTTGCTGTCTGCTCCTGACCTGCCCAGAGTGCTCTGGCAGGTGTGAGGAAGTCGCATTAGCTCCCAGCTATGTATCAAGCAGATTTTCAAAGAGCTTTTGACTACTTATAAAACAGAACAGAGTTTGGGGGTTGAGTATTTATCTGAGCAGCTGTCTCCCTCTGTATGGGCCTAAGCACTGTTTGACATAATCTAAAGCTGTTTTATCGGCCATTCCAAAACAAACACAGCGCAAATAGGCTTAACACCTTTGGAAGGCAACTGCTTAGTTATTGTGTGGAATTCATTTTGGGCTGGGGATCTGTAAAGCTGAGTCAATATGCTGATTTGGATCTAAGCCACAAGCTTACCTTTCAACCTGCACTTTTTCCTTCTTCTAATAGAACTTTTCATCAAACCACATATTGTTTTGCCTTTATGGTCAACTGCCATGCCTGAATACATTTGCATGATAAATACTAAGGGTTCTTGCTTTGAGTTGGACACTCCCTAGGAAAGAGCTAGAAATAAAATCTGCACTTCTTTCCCCATTTTTCTTGCTTTACAGAGGGATACTCTTGGGCTGCTAACTTGAAGATCTGGAGCTCTTTTGCATCCTTAGAATCCACTCTCTTTTCTGGAAGGGCTGCCCATTGGGCAGCTATGTGATTGTTGTACTGAGCAGTGGCTTCTCTCCAAGTCCTCCCTGTCTGTTGTGCAGCTGCTGCTGAAGTCCTGCTGGGTGCTGATGATACCAGGGCCTCTGATGTCTTCAGCTTATCAATAACCTGCATTAAGCTGCCCCCACTTTTAGAGAAGCCTGTGCAGTGACTGAGAGGATTGACTCAGGAATGAAAATTGTCTGGCTGAAGATCTGCTCAGGTCAGACAGATTCTTACAGGAAGGAGGAAATGTTTGGTGAACTGGAAGCAAAAGGCATCAAGTGTAGTTGAATCCTTCCTGCCTGCTTGCTACTCTCATGATTTTAAATCTGGTGACATGAAGTATCCCAGTTTCCTTTTTTAGGGTCTTCCTAGGTAGAATTTTCTATATGGGTTTACATGTAGTTTCAAGACATTTTTTTCTTAGGTAGTGTGGTCACTGTTTGTGTTTAGGAGTGGCTGTGCACTTTGAAGGATTTAAACTCAGCATAAAAACCTTGGTACTTTTCAGACATAACTCTTCATCTCGAAAGTCAGGTTGATATTTAGAAGGGGCCTGTTTGTTTTGCTGTTTTAATTTAGTAGGGTTTCCTCATGGCATGGCCTGATCCTCCTTTGAGCTGGCAGCTGGGCAAGAGAGGCGTTGTGAGAGTCCCTTGGTGTGTTCATTCTGCTCTGTTTCCCTCAGAAGAGTCATAAGTGCCCTTGTATTTCTTTATCACTCTGGGAAAAGAAGAGCAATATTCTGGTGTTATTTCCTCAGAAAAAAAAAAGTGAACTGCCTGCATTCCTTGGGACAAAATTCAAGGAAGAGGACAAAGATTTTGAGTACTTACCTAATAGCTGGAATACTAGGAAATAAACCTGGGCCAAAGCTGTGTGACTCTCCACAAACATCGATCATCTGGAAAAACAGGCTCTGGAAACTGAGTGCTCCATAAAAGGGAAACATCCCCCAGCTTTCTGTAAGTCTCTGACAGTGTCACATTACAGAAAGAGGGACCTCTCAATTTGTCTGTTGGATAGGTAAAGTCCTTGTGTCACCTCCATTCCTGGATCATCTTAGTACTTCAGAATCTTTTACACTTTTTATGTTCAGAGGGCCAGATTTACACAACAGAATACAACTGATAAAATCACGAGAATATAACAAACTCCCTGACTGAAATGAGCTCCATGCAGTCTTCGCTTGCATTTCTTCTAAAGTGACTTTTGCTTCAGTTTTGCAAGGTGCACCAGAATCCCCCAAAATGGAGCACAAACACATGCACCAGGACAGATCTGTGACCCCTTCACCTTGTGTTCCCACATGGCAGCACTCAGAGTTGCCACAATGCCACTGCACTGGCTCTTATAAATGATTCTGCCACCCCACACCGTGATTAAGTATTACTGTTATAAACCAGGTACCTCTCACGTTAATAACAACATCTGTTAACTAACAAATTGCTCATTAAGCAAGAGTAATGGTGAATTTCACCAGATTACAGCTCTGCAGGTCTTTTACGAAAGAGCTATCAACAAACTATTGTGCCTTTTTTCTCTAAAGATTCAAAATATTTTTTCCTTTTAGTACTGACTTTCTTAAAGCAATGGGTATCCCATACACTTTAGTGTTATCTAAAAGCACTGTAAGAAGATATTTAGAAAGGACAGGTACATTCCCTTACTATTTTATGGAATAAAATGTCTTTTCTGTAAGTCATCTTTGAAGGGATTCCTGAACAATGCACCAAACCTCAGCTATAAACACACTACTATCATATAATAGACCCTGTACTTTACAATACCTACAGGGAATCACTTTTTAAAGTCTATAACATACACTAGACTTTTTATATGATTGAATCATATAAAAATAAAAATTGATAAAAAATAGTAATAAATCTGGATTTTATATCATGCACTGAGCAAAGCCTAAATTAAACTACTGTATTAAACCTTCTGTGAAGTAGACCTAATTAATTAAAAACACCAGGGTTAAGCAATTTAGCCATCAATCTCTTAACTTAAGTGGGGGATGAGGTGCATATGGTAGCTCACCGAGGAAGAAAAATGAAAGACCTGTTCTCTCCAGACTCACATTGACATGATCTAGGGGAGGTTAAATATGAGCTGCTATTCCCAGGGAGATTTCTCCTACAGTTCCTCCAGCACGATGACTTTCCCAAAGCCCTCAGCATGTTGGAGTGTGTCACTTATCTCCTGTTTCCAGAACAGCGAGTGGAACAAAGACCGGGCTGGCAGCGCCTCTGGAGGAGTCAGACAGAGATGGAAATGTCAGTGGTGCCACGGCAGGGGGAATTCTCTGGGAGTTCCCACCATCACTGGTGCCACAGAGTTTGTCAGCACTCCCAGGAAGGAAAAGGAGAGGCCAATGTTTACTTTTGAATGCACAGGCTCATCCTGGCTGTAGGAGCATCACTCTTGCATGCTGGGCCTGAGGGGGATGCTCAAACTGGGAGAGGAGCAGGACTGGAGGGGGTCAGCAGGGTCCTTTCTGCCTCAGCAGAAAGGCAGCCCAGTGACTTGATGGATGGTTTCAGTTTCCAAATTGTCAACACATTTACAAGAAGTCACCAGCTCATTGGAAACTGCTTGCTGAAAATTTTCCATTCCATCCTCCCTCATCACATTCCCTCCAACACTTGACTTTTTGGTCAAAACAGATTTGTGAAAAAATTAAGATTATTTTTGTTGCAAGTTCCCTGTTTTTCATGGATTGACTGAATGCCCAAGAGATGAAACTTCTAGGAGCTGGTGTCCCCATGGAATGAGTCGACTCAAGTGGCTGACCCAGCAGAAAAACATGCATTCATTTTGCAAGTCAGCCTGATGCCTGAGCTGTCCATTGACCATGTGACGAACACATCCAGCAGGGAAGGGACACACAGAGGCACGTGGCTGGAGATGGAGGCTGTGGTGGGATCTCCCTTTTGGCAGGGGCTTTCCAGTCAGCCAGCCTGCTGTAACGTGAAGATGCAACCTTAGGAGTAGCAAAAAGATCCCCCCCATCAAGCCTGGGAGTTAAGCTTGTTTGCAGGCTCTTGAGACAGCAGATTATTTGTGGCTAGAGATGCACTTCAGAGTTCAAGTGGCATTGGGAGCACTTGGCATAATGTGCAGCCCACTTGAGCTGTGCTAGTGGATGTCGGCAGCTGCCGGGAATCCTGTGGTGCCTCTTAGTAGAGGAAAGCTTAAACCTTGAAGGTCTTGCTCATTGTTTCTTATTCAAGCAAACCCTTCATTCTGTAGAGAGAGGGAAACTAAAATAGGACCTTGAGTCTTGGCCTCCTATAAAAAACAAGTTTACAGGCACTTGGGTCTCAGAGACTCTTTAAAAGAAATTGTTCTGTAACAGGTGCTCCTTCAGACCTGGGCTTTTACCCCATTATTGTTATGGATCTAACATCCTAAAATCAGTACTTTGTAAAGGGGATTCTCGGTACATCAGCTAGAATGGAGAAGGTGGGAAAAATGTCTCATCTCAATAAATAGAAATAGGCTTTCTTGAGCATCATTCAATCCACTTAAAATCTTAATTGTGTTGTGGCAAGGCATCTCTCTCTTCTTTGTCTGCACAGGAAGCCAAGAGGCACTGTTCACAACTTTGGGGAACACTGCACACAATGAAAGCTGGCAGACCTATGTGATAAGGGCTTGAGCTGCCATTTTTGCAAATATCATAAACTTTTGAAGTGAATTCAGCACACAGAAAACGCATTTATCTGGAAGCAGCGCATGTAAGTCTCCTTTTAGTGTTACATAACTTCACTACTTGCAAATCCTGGCGAATAAAAAATAAAAGTGTTACCATCGCAGCACTAGTCTTCGGCATTTATAAACAATGAAGCCAGAACAGAGAGATCAACAGAACAGGCTAAAAATGTATCTTAATGCGCCTGCAGGGACCTCTGCAAAAAGTCACCAAGATAAGGGAGTTTTGACATAACACAGTGAGCCACGAAGGAGCTACTTTAAAAAGCAACAATACATTTGAATATTCAGACCAAGCACTGAGCAGTAAGTCAAAAAGAAACTACGACCCTCAAATCTTCTGCAGCTTAGAGCTAATTAGACTTATGCCTCAGAACGTCCAAGCCTCGTGCAATGTGGCAATGGTTATGATAATTATATTTTCACTCGATGTTGGGCTGTGAGTTATATGTGTATTGCCTATAAATGCTAATGGAAGCTGTGTATGTAAATCCCCTTCTCAGCGAGGTGAGATTATGCCCTGATGTACCTTAAGTAGCATGTAAATGCAGCAATTGGAGTGGCAGCTACTCCAGACTGGAAAATGCAGGGCTTTGCAACCTTTAAAGGCAAGTGGTAGCTGTGTGGATGGGCTGCTTACCGGGACAGGTGGGAAGGGTTTATCTGGAAACCTGGAATTCCCAGTGACCACATTGATTTTCCCAGCATCCATTTGCCACCAAACATAACCAGTGGTAATGATACAAACCCTATATCACTTTACTGTGTGTATTAAGGACTCTTCATAGGTCCATCCTATTACACATCTCTGAGCTATCTGATGTGTGTCAGGACTGCAGAAGGTTGGGCCCATTGTATGTGATGTGTTGGTGCCAGTCATGTCACCTGGGCTGCAAAAAGCTAGTTGCTGCTTGCATTCTGATTGCATGGCCATTCCTCCCTCTCAGCAACTTATTTGCTACCTGAACACTAACTAAAAGGGTCTTTTAGTGCCTAACCAGGTAGCTGTGCCCATAATGGTATAAATATTACCTATAAATGAGAACATGAAGGGACATTCCTCCTCTGTCCTGTGGGCTGGTGGCTGTAGGACTGTAGGACACTTTGTGTTAGTTCTGTTGTGCCCTGACTTGTTCCTTGATATATACAGTGTCTCCAGGTCCTTGCTGCCAGAGGCTTTGGGCATGGCTGTGTTGCAGTCACACTTCTGGGAAAAATGCAGGAAATTAGACCTTCCACTTTGCCGGTGCACCACCAGCTTTCCCACGGTGTGCACTCCCACACTTCTCCAAACAGATGCAGATCCAACCTGCAGAGGAGCAGCTCTAGACCCAGATGAGCCTGAACACCTCACTGCTTTTCAGCAGAAACCTGTCCCAAAGTGACCAACAAAGAGCAGTTCCTGGGGCAGGCAGGGGAGAAATTCCCTTTGTTGAAGGAAGTCCCCACATCCAGGACCCAAATCGGAGCCGTGTCAGTTCATCACACCATCCTCTGCAGCATCTGAGGGTTCCTAAAGTTTCTAAGCTTTTCCTGGGATCTGGCCTCAAATGGCAGAGCTGGGAAAGTTGGGGTCACTCTGTCTCTGTGATCACCCCTGAGCTGATGGCTGGGGTTTGGTCTCTCTCCTGTTAAATATTCCCTGTTAGGGTGAGTCCACTGACCTCAGAAATGCAACTTTTTATGTGATTAGCATGAGTTTGAAGGGTGTCAGGCTCAGAGCCTGATTAACAATAAATAACAGCAAACCACACCTGGGAGATTTTGTGACCTGGATAAGGACTTTACTGCACTGTGCTCTGAGACCCCCAGCTCTGTGAAGTTTGGACTGAAGCAAGACAGGAGGGGAGAGGCTGGATTTTCATTTGGAAACTGTCCTTCATACAAAGAGCAGCACAAATGAACTCCGAGGTGAGTGATCTCGAGCAGCTCTTGAACAGCAACGTCTCCCATTCTGCCCCTTTCTTTGTATTACTCTGTTCTTATTCTAAGTATTTATTTACTGATTATGAGGAAAAACACACGACCTCACAGGACCCCCAGCAGGTGCTCACAGCCTCCATGGGCTCCCAGAACAACCACAGTATTCTCTCCCTGCCTTATTATGGTCCTTTCTCGAATGTGGGAATGTAGAGTTCAGACCTGCTGGAGTATTTGGGGGGATTGCAAGATATAAATAAGCCAGCTGGGGCTTCAACCCACCAGCTCAGCAACATTATATCGTGCTAGTCTTTGTTTTCACTGTATCACCTATTTTTCGGACCAGCGGTATAACCAAGTTGTAAACTGCACACCTTACAAATCAGTCTATCCTGACATTGCTGGAGCGTTCATTACAAGCTGTAAAAAAACACTAGCAAGGAAGGTTTCAGTCCTGCAGCCCAATTTTCCATTGCAATAACCCAATTAACTGGTGTGTGTTTGTTTTACAAAGCTCTAAGCTACAATAAACCATGCCGATACACAGGCTGCAGAAAGCTTCGTAATTAGGACAAGGTGTACAAATTAAACCACTCTTTTTAAACTTCAAACCAGCTAACTTCTGACATACTGTACTGCTGGGGCTTCTGGGACTAAACCCAATTAACATCTTAGTATTTTATAAGCATCGTTTTAATTGCATTTGTATGCAATCTTCTCTCCAAGAGCCTTTCAAGGTGCTAGCCCTCGTTCAGATTTTATTACTTTAGTGATTTAAATCTCCTCTATCTGTGCTTCCCGTTAATAATGACTAGTGCAGCTTCAAATGCCGGCCCAACATAAAACTGAGCTCTCCAAAGAATTATACTTTAAAACAGTTACATTTAACTTTATTATTACATTTTTAATTTTTTTTTCTCCCTCTGTTTGAACATTAGGCCTTGAACCACTTTATCAAGCTGTCAGTGCAGTAAGTGCTGGAAGAGTGAATGTTTTACTCCTTGGTGCTTTGCTCTGGCACAGCCTCTTGGCCTGCACATGACTCAGTTTGTGCTGCACGATATTGTCTCAGAAAAAGAGCTTTTCTAGGAGCAGCCTAATGACTTGCATGTCCATGGATTTTCAAGATGTGGGAGGTGGTGGGGAGGTTCAACTCTATGAGCGACAGCCAAGCCAATCCCTCAGGCTGATCTGCTTTTGGGTTTTTAAGGTCAAGATCTACCCTCCTTCCTTGCCTGTTAGAGGCGAGTCCTGTGAAGCTTTACTCGTTTGAGTGGTTTTACTCACTGTAGTGGGATTGCTCAAGTTTGGATCAACTGGGCCTCGATGGGAGCAGTGGAACATTCCGTGGAAAATCTGATGCACTCTAAGGAATGTCAATTCCCATCATGATAATTTCTCTCTGTATAAAATCCTCACAAGTGCTCTGTTTTTCTTTATGCATCTGCTTCTTTGGAAAATGACCTGCATTTCAAAGATCAAGTAGGATTTGAAGAGAGCTGTAGAGGCAATAAGGAGTATAATGGAATTCCCTCAGCCCAATTAATAAAATAATACATAAAAAGGGTTCTGAGATTCTTTTTCCAGCACATTATTATCCTGTTTTGCATTTTTCCAAAAAAGGAAAAAAGGAACAGGAATGTGTTGGATCTTACTGAAATTATGAAATGTATAAAATATTTATTTTAAAACACTGGCAGCCATGCTCCAAATATTTTCCTCTTTGCAAAATGCAGCTTGGGGTGAATATAGGCTAATGTTGCTCTCACTTAGGATTTCTGTTACGTGGATACAAATATTGGGTCTTAAAAATGCAGGAGGTTCCTCCTGAAATATTTTGAACCTTTTCACTTGATTGAGTGTCTTGTCAAACAAAACTGGCAGCAGATCTCTTGGAACTGCCTGAATCTATGCAGATACGATTTCTATCATGCCCTTATTATGTGTAGTCCATAATAAGGAGGAGCACGTATAAATCATTTCTGGCTGGCACTTAGGATGCAATACTCAAAGGAGAAAGACATTTCTGTCTTCAAATGTCTAGCAATTTCTGATATTACACAGTTTGTCTCCCCAGAACCATACAATCCTCAATTCCATGCAGCTCTCTTATGAAAGAATGAGACTTTCATATCTTTCCTTGCGAGAGCCACCAGCGAGATAAGAATTGTGTGGCTCCGGCGTGCGCTGTGCTCCAGCCAGGGTGGCTCTATTGAACTTCCATTTGCAAAGCCCTCGCTCACAAAATTGCACGGAGATGAAGGATTTCGCCTCTATCCTTCCTATATACAATTATCTATGAGTAAGCATTACTTTACAGAGAGTAGATTATATAGTTATATGTTATAGGAACACATTTCCCTGGGAACGCTCTTCTGTGTGCACACCTCTAATGTGCACTAAAATAAACACATCTATTGTATAAATGTGTTTGTGTTTTCTCGGCAGCGATAACCCAGGCAAGCTTTGGTGCTGTAAAAGGTGATGATAGAGTATTAGATGATGGATGATCCGAAAAGTTCTGACAAATCATGCCTTCCCCAGAAACAGAAATGCAGAAAGCTGCTCAAAACTAAAGAAACCATTTTAAGAAAACAGCATAAAGAGTTGAACATTGTCTCCTCTCTAGTACTGAATATATAGTTATTTTATACTTCAACCCTTCAAAAAATATCTTTCTGCAACATGTTCCAAAAAATCCCCACACCTTTTCCAGAATCCTTTTTCAAGTTTCTCTTTCATTTCTTTTATAGGACTTTCCAGAAAGAAAAGATGGGATTTTGAAAACAAATTTTAAAATAATTTGAAACGTCATTCTGATCAAATCTTTAATAACAGTAACAGCAGAAATAGGCACAGGGAATGCCAAGGAAAATGGATTATGTTAATTAAGTTAACAATTTTTAATGACAAATTTTGTTTCAGGGAGAAGAGGTGATTTTTTTTTTATTAAGAGCATTTTGTGCAAAATATTTCAACCACTCTATAAAAACATAAAAAGTAGATATTTCCTATAAAACAGTTCTTCACTGTAAGATGATGAATATCTTTAGCATTATAGTTATACATAATAAAATGTTTATTTTTCAGACTTGATACATTTTATAACTAATTCATTTATACACAAATACATATGTTTTAGTGGAAAGAAATCTATATTGATATTTCACTTGACGTATACTGATTGTTTTCTAACATGCAAACAACTCGAATTGCTCGATGAAGAGTTCAGCTGCTGGGAATCTGAAAAGCAGAGGGCATTTTAGACCAGGAGTTCAGCGTGTGGAGCTGTCAGACTTGATATCCCTGAATTTTAGGTGAATTGGAGCGCCTCGTTCCTCTGGAGGTTGTTCTAAAGGGGACTAATGTCTTTTGGGAACCAAGCCCTGGGGAATAAGGGGCAGAGAGCAGGAGAATATTTTATGCAAAAGAACCGTCTGTCGAGATTGGAATAGAAAATTACACTTCTTTAATGACAAGCTTTTTGTAAAATACGGGGAGCCACGTGGAAGGATATTACTCTGTTTTCTTTCTTTCTGTGCAGTGGAAAATAAGAGGTGTCACAGTGAGTTATCATGTGCAGTGACCACTAATGCTCCTGTTTAGCGTACAATTGCCTGCCACATTACACACAATCACACGTGTCGTTATTGTATTAACTGGGTTTATATACTGCTCACCTGACTTCACCTAGCAGGGCTTGCCTAATTACAGGAAAAGAAAGAAGATCTTTTGGCTAAGGGAGGTTCCTTGTAAATTTGATTTTTCCCCATTTAAAATCATGGGACCTCAGGGAAAAAAAAAGCAAAATGAACAAACCAAACCAAACAGAGAGAAAAAAAACCTAAAATAAAAAACTTTTTTTTTTTCCAAACTAACACTTTCTTCGAAACCTGCCAGAGGTCAGATCCAACACTCATTCATGCCAGTCTGGTGGATGCTAGATTAGGCCCTGACCTCCTTTGCCTCCCTTGCAGGATCAGCAGACAAGAGTTGTGTTTGAGCAAACCAAAGGAAAGCTGCAAGTTCCACAGCAAAGCTGTGGTCACTGGGGTGTTACATAGCTCTGAGTGCAATTTTGATAGCACAGCAATAAATAAATATGAGCAAATTAATTTGCAGTAATTGACAGAACAATTAGCAAAGCTGCAGTTGCAGAGTCTTTATTCCTGGTGGCAACAGAACCCAAAGTCACTTTTAGATCTCAAGTTTAATTTGCAACTGAAGAGAGACTCCTTTGTGCGCAGGCTAAGGCAATTTTCTGGGAAGTCACTAAGATACAGTAAATGTGGAACCCAATAACACCATTTCTAGAGCTCCTTTTCAGAACAAAACCACACTTTTACTGCAGTAAGAAATGCCGATAAGGGGCAGTCTGGGATTTGAGCTCCAGTTCAGGCTTCGTGGGACAACAGGAAAAGCAAAAATGAGCTTGGTGATGCAATACTTGCTGGGAAACAGTATTCAGCTCCTGCTGTGCACACTGTGAGTGTGTGCTGATGGCAGCTCCCCGACCTGGCCACCACTCCCTGTGCTGCCGTGTGATCCACAAAGCCCCACCCCAACCTGGGAGAGATGGAGCAGACCCAGCTGCCCCTCACGAACAAGCACTCACTGTAGGAAGCGCAAAGGAATCTCTTCCCACTGAGCGTATGGCTTTATCAGACTTTTAAACACCAGGAGCACAGCATGTGAAATGTATTGGAAAATGCCAGGAAGCAGAAATCCAGAGCAATTGATGTTTTCAGTCCTGTTTCCCCTAGAATTAAATGTGGTTGGCAATTTCCACACTGCAAGGGAACCTGTCATGGTTCAGTTCTGTGGCAATGGTGCTTTGACCACAGCCCAGATATGCTGGAGCTCAGTCTCTTTTCTCCTGTGAGCAAGTACTGCATGTGAGGACACTCACTTTCCAAGATCTTCTCCATCTACGCTCTCTGCTCAGCAAATGTCAGATGCAGCTTTGGCGGAGTTGTTATTGGAGCATTTTGGGATTATCTTCAGAAGACAGCTGAGGAAGAGGACAGACAAAATGTTGGAGGTGCAGAGGAGGTCAAAAGCCTCAGTATAGTGACCTGAAAGGTGTCTGGGAGCAGCAGCAATGGCCAGTGGATTCTATTGCTTAGCAAGGAGCCCTCACCTGCATTTTTCCCAAGTCTCTGTTGTCTGGTCCTCTGGCTCCTGCTGTGCAGCTGTGGCTTAGCGGCGGGGCAGTGCCTCAGCCAAGTGCCCTGGCTCCCTGAGGTGTTGACTGGTTTGTGTTTCCAAGTGTTACTTTAAGAAACCCAGAGAAGTCGAAGTGTGAAAGTTTTATGTTGCATGAGAGAAGAGGTCGGCAGGCATCTCAGTTAGGAAAGAAACACTGAGTGTGTTTTATTTCTAAAGCTGATGGTGGGACCTTCAGAGCCCCTCTTGCAGCAGGGAACTTTGAGCTGGGGTTCTTCAAGAAGAGAACAGGGGAGATACAAATGTGAATTTTCAGTTTGCTACAAAACTTTGAGTTTTCAGGGGTTAAGATGGATTTTGGAAAGGTCTTTTCATCCAGGGCTGTTGAGTGTGCACACAAGGCTCAGCATGAGCTTCAGCTGACTTCAGCGAGGTGTAAAGGATGGGGTGTCTCTCTTGTGTGACAAGCAATGATGAAACTGTCGTGTTTGGCCTTTCAGGCTGTGAAATGTGGAGTCAGGTAGAGATTCTCTGTCTCAAGGGGGTAACCCATCCCTTCCACCTCAGTATCATGCTAACACCCTTGGAAAAGGGTGCTGGCCCCACCAACTTTACCCAAGCTCCTTCATTTAAGGTGAGGGATGATACAAGAAAGCATCTTAGATTCAACTGATCTGTCCTGCAATGAAGCATCTCAGTCACGGCCGTGGGTGCTGGAGCCGAGCTGGGACACGAGTGAGACACGGGTGGGACACGGGTGGGACACGGCTGGGACACGGCTGGGGCACGGGTGGGGCACGGGTGGGACACGGATGGGACACGGCTGGGACACGGGTGGGACACGGATGGGACACGGATGGGACACGGCTGGGACACGGGTGGCACACGGCTGGGACACGGATGGGACACGGGCTGGGACACGGCTGGGACACGGGCTGCGGGCGATGCGAGGCTGAGCCGGGCGATGCTCAGGGCAGCCGCAGCCTCCCGGAGACCCCGAGCGCGGGGGCTCCGTGGCCGTGAGCGGGGCAGGGCGGTCCCGGAGCACCGTGGTGGGAGCGGGGGGCTCGGGGGCGGCCGAGCCCGGCTATAGATGGCGCTGGCAGCCCAGGAACGGCCCCGCCGGAGCGGCCCCGGCCCCGCTCGCCACCCCCGCCCTCAAACGTGCCCCTGAATTATGTATAGGTTTTAATAGATTGTGTCACACATCTGAAGTTATAGGGATTTGATATAAACCCACCATGCAGTAATTATGAGTGTAAAATACATTTGGGGGAAAACATTTCGCGGAGTTGCCAAGACTAACAGCTTACAAATAAAGCCCCATTCCTGCTCCGGCCTCCGAGCTGCGCCCTGGAGAATTTGCACATGCATTTGAAATGAAACAATCCCCGTATCTCTGTGTTTACTAGTGGCTAAAAAAAAAAAAAACCAAACCAAAAAAACCCCACCAAACCCCTTCCTTCCACAGGTCCTCCTATAAATATATTCCTGGCACTGGGTACTTTGCAGGCAGACAGAAGCTGCTGGTCTTTAATGTGAAATAATGTAAGGTTTTTAAGCAAAAAGTTGGCTGTTAGAATTAATTGGTGTCTTATTTTTTCCTGCTGGAGCTGCTGTTTGCAAGTCAGAGCCACATGAGCAGTCCCCCTGTCTGCATGGAAAAGTGGGTCTGTGAACAGCAGCTCCCTCAGCACTACATGGGCAGAGAGGAGAGGAGGCAGGAGGGACAGGAGAGGTGGAAGGTAGAGAGGGAGAGAAACGGAGACAGGACCTCTGAGAAGCATTTAAAATCGAAAGAGTGAACTGGAGGCAGGGGAAGAAAAGGATGGAAACGGGACAGAGAAGTGAGGGGAGAGAACAGAGGGGATTATGGAAGGAAAGAGTGAGATGAATGAGCCAAAGGGAAGGAAAGAGTGAGATGAATGAGCCCAAGGGAGGTGAGGCTGAGCTGGGAGCAGAGGCAGGGCCAGGGAGGCTGGGCAAGGGGACAAACACAGAAGGAAGAGCTGGGGTGGCTGTGGGCAGAGTGGGAAATGCAGCTGGAGGGAGACAGGCAAAGTGGCAGCAGGAGCTGAGCGAGGGAACACACAGATGAATTCCCATCTGAGGGGGGGAAAACACACTTTCAGGGGCTTCTCAACAGGCTGTTGGGAACTGCTGTGCCCTATGTGCTGGGCTGGCCTCTCCCAGGGAAGTTCCATTGGCTAGGAATTGGGGTTAGACATCACAGTTAAGGCTCCAGTAGTCCCAACAGAGAGAATGTGGGTGTCTCCATCAATTAACAATGTTTATTGGAATATTTGGAGCTTCACAGGAGATGCTCAGGGATGCTCCATCCAGAGAGGACTGTGACCAGGGCCCAGCATCTTGACAATAATGCATGTGGTTTGCTTTTCCCACTTTGTAGCCTATAAATAAATAGCCATGTCTGATGCAGAGAATGGATGCTGTACTGTGATGTTCAAACCACAGCCCATTGAATTCCATGGCATTCAAAGGGATTTGCAAAAGCAAATCAAGAAAATCAAGTTTACAGTCAGTCAGCTTATGTGCAGCCATATTTTTAGAGATATGCAATGAGAAGAAGGTCGAAAACCACAGGTAGACAAAATCCCACAGTGATGAAGAACTTGGGTTTGGGATGGGACCACACTTTTGTTTTCTCTCCTCAGGGCTTCCTCCTGCAGACTTGCCAGTATGATTTCACATGTACTCAGAGCTCAGCACCTAAGGATGATCGTCCAGTAGCATGAGGACATGGAGCAGTCTGAAACCTGCCTGTGCTTTATTTTTCAGGTTCAAGCAGGACCTCAGTGGTGCCCAGGCATAAATTCCCATGAGACTCCTTTTGTTCCCAGTGCTGGGGTGTGGGCGTTCGAAGTAAAACATGAGCATGTGCCTCAACACACCTCTTACAAATCAAATATATGTTTAAACAGAAGATGACCTGTTTGTTGCAACGTGTTCAATAGTCAGTTTCTGGCATATTTATACCTCGCTTCCCAATATATTAAACTGCCTTCTTTTCCAATAGGAAATGAAGGATTTCTACAAGGGTGCCAAATCCTCCCTGTCACAGTTCCATTTCTTCCCACACTATTTGCTGCTGGAGGAGGAGGGGAGGAAAATAAAAGAGAAAAGAAAAAAAGGCAAGAAAAAGGAGATGGGAGTCAGATGGGCTAAGCACAGAGCAGGAGTTGAGAGTGTTTTTTCTGGCCGACACACTTAGTGTTGCTGGTGCATTTGCTGCTTCCTTGAAAGGCCAGTGGGGGGAAAAAAGAGATTAAGGTCATCAAGATAATACAAAGAATATTCAAACTGGAAGCAGAGGGGAAATATAGAAGGTCTGTTTTTCCAATAGTAAGTAATCAGAGTACAGGAGGATGTAATTTGCAGATTAGGAAAATGAACAAAGACTATAAAATTAACTTTATGACAGAGAGGAGAACAGTCCATTGGAAGGGGGGAATAAACTAACCTCCATAAAGCTTTATGGCTGATACAATCAGCATGTTGTTTTAAACTAAATAGGAAATATCAGCAAGTAATCAAACATGGGGCAGTCTTCAAGCCCTGGTTGTGTTGTAATCTAGATTTGATGTGACACACAACCCAGGCAGATTTTTTGAGGCAGTGAAACCTTCACAGATTCCCAGTCCTGGCTCTGCGGGTGTGCTTGGAGGTGGGGAGCAGGAAGGGAGTGCTAATGTGAGCCAAACCTGTCGCTGACAGCTGTCAATCACCCGTCCTCCCTTCCTCTGGTGACTCTTTTCCAAGCAAACAAAGCCCATCCCTCTAAATGCGCTTCCTCCACAATGAAATCAGATTGTCTCTCACACTCCTGCCAGCCTGGGAGCAGCTCAAGGGGTGGATCACAAACAAGAGGTTTTAATTAGCGAGGGGACTGCAGGTTAGTTACAGAGCAGGTTGCTGTAACAGGGACCCCCCCATCTCAGAGTTACAGAAACTATGCTCAGCTCATTGCAGGACAAACCATAGACACATCCAAGGAAAATCTCTGATTTTCCTCATGAGAGGAACTGTTGCCTTCTCTTGAATCAGTAAAAACTGAGCTCCTGGTCTGGTCTGAAGAAGTGGTGTTGCCAAACTGGAGGAGAAAGAGATTTTTCTGACATAATTCTATATTTCATCCTAATTTTTATTCCTTTCACTGTCATTCTTATTTCTCCTTCAACTGTTTCTATTTTAAGGTGAAAAGAGGGCAAAGGACTCACACTTGGTGTATTCTGTTGTTCATACTATTCACGTCTGTAAGTGAATTTTCCAGTAGCCTGTGAGCCCACGTCGAGTTTTATAGGACTCCAATATGAGCCCTCGGAGGAACTGTAACTCCAGAGCCACATTCTCAAATGGACAATTCTCTTATGTTTCTTTGCTATTCCATTTTCTACCACAGAGGAAAATATGCAAAGCAAATAAACAAATATATAAAAAAAACCCAAGTGAGGGGCTGACTGTCCTTCTGGGAAATTTGAAGTAAATAAGTAGGAATAGATCCAAAGGTTTTAATGAAGTTGCCTGGATGTAAAACTGCTGTCAGTTCAGCATAAATCTCCCAGGCTACTTAAAAAGGAGGAAAACCAAGTTTGCTCAGGAAGCAAGTTTGCTCCAGGACAGAATTCTCCTTGTTTGTGTGACACAGATCCTGCCACAAGATGTTCAAATTTAAAGCATTTTTTTCTTTTTATTTAAATTAAAGTGCCTGATTATGAGTGTGATACTGCCATTCCTGGGGTCTATATTCTCTCTCCAGAAACGGAGAGCAAAACTCTATAGGCCTGGGAAAGGTCAAGTGGCCTCAATAAAATAGAAACAGACTCAAACTGTTGCTCAAACAATACCACAAAAAAGTATACAAATCTTGAAGAATTAAGGAGTTCTTTTAATAAGAATGGGAAAGTTCTGCTACCAACAACATTTTCTTTCCAATTTGCTTTATATTTTATTATCCACAGAGTTTTTCCTTAGGTGTTAAAAGCACAAGGTTTTAGAAGCTTTGTGTGAACTTCAGTTTTCTTAAAATTTTGGTTTTTTTTTTGCAAAGCAGTTGTGTTCAATTTTGTGAGTCGGATCAATTGAAATTCAGGAAAAATCTTTCCCTAGAAAATTCTGAATTTCCTCATTAAAGAAGAATACCTCAAACAAACATTCGGCAAGCTCTGTGAAATCCTATTCACTCACCAGGAAAAAAAAAGGTACAAAAAAATAACGTGCCTTTGAAAATGTGCAGCCTGCTTTCTTTGTGCAAAACTTTCAGCATTTGTGGATCTATATTTAGCATTAAGAATGTGATTTTTGTCTCATTGAAGTCTCAGTTAAAAATTCAGAGCCACTTTTATGGCAGAGATTTTGAAGCTTTGTTAGTTGTGTTTCATTAAACGACCGCGCTTGTCACATGGATGAACATCTTACTCCTTTAATGGGTCGCCCTGCCCCTTGTGATTAGCAGGAGGAAGGAGTTTGATATATTTGTCAAAAAGGCTGTCCTTTGTGAGCCAAAATAAAATGAATTCTCTGATATGCAAGAAGTTAAATACTTTTAGACTGCCTTGGCTCGGGATCTGACATCTTTTACTAACACTTATTCTTAGGTGGAATCAGTAGTCAGAGACCTCAGAGGCAAGGGCAAGATTTCAAACCAGATTTATGCTCTTGAAGACTTTTAGAAGTGTGTGTGTGTATACACACATATATCACTGCAGTTATAGCCCGTGCTGTAACTATCTGGGAGACTCCAGCTGCAACCCTTCCGAATGCCACGCGCTCTTCAGTGCTTTCCACCTTCACAGCTCCCCTGGGAGCTAAGGAGGTGTTATTTTCCCCATTTTACAGATGGGAGCTGAGAGGTTCGTGGGCAAGTAGGAAGATCATGATGGTGTAAGGCATTAAGCACAACTTTTCCATGACAAAAGCTGTGCATCTTTGACTTTAGTGATCCCAACCAGGCGTCCTCAGTTTGAGGCAAGAAAGCTCAAAGTTTACCTGCAAGGGACAGACCTTGTCAAAATTAACAGCAGGGTCAGATGCCCCAAAACCCAGCACTCTCTTACTAGGAATGATCCTTCCAAGGGATGCACTGGGCATTGGGAATGTGCTGTAGAGGAGGGAAAGGAAGAACTCAGTGTCCCAGAGGTAAGACCCTCACTGTGTTCAGGACCTGGCCATGCAGGAGGGTGAGGGGAGGGCCAGATGCTGCTGGTTCTGCTCTTGTTTTCTACTTTTGGAGGACGCAGGCAGAGAGCTGCAGCTGTGAAATAGCAGGGCTGGGCTGTGCTGCCTGCCCGAGGCCCTGGCAGGCAGAGCTCACTGCAGCGAGCAATATGGCAATTATAAAACGTGACATTGTTGGTGGGACACTGCTGTGAGCCAATTTTACTCTGTGATAAAGACCACATTTGTCAGGGTCCATCTCCTTGTCACAGGTCCTTTGGACAATCACACAGGGCCAGCTTGTCCTGTGCAGGGGGAGAGCTCTCTCCCAGCACATCTGTATCCCAAAGCGGTGCTGGCGGATCATCTCCTGGCGCAGGCACTCTCTGCACAGTCCGGGTTACACAGAGCCTCATCCTGCACGGTGCTGGGTGGGAGAGCAGCACTTAAACCTCTCTGGGAACCGGTCAGCACCGCACTTCCTCCAGGCTTGAAAGGAAAAAGCCATTTCAAAGCCAAGAGTTTAGGAACAAAAGCGAACCTCTTAATTGCGTTTTTCACTCAGGAATGTGAAGGAATCACTGTGAACCTTGAAAGTTTGATATGTACCAGACCAGTAAATAGATTTGGCTTTGTTTTTTTAATGTTTTGCATACTTTGTTTTTCAAACTTTCACCAGCTCTGCTTTGTTTCAGTTAATGAAATTCTTCTATTGCAGCACTGGGACTTTTAAAGCATTTTCGTAACCTCCTGTCTTGGTCTCCAAGGTATAAACATTATTTTATAATTAGCCTTCACAACTATGTTATACATTTGAAAAGGAGGAAAAAAAAATGTTTTTCCCCCATTTTTATATAGGGGAATTACAGTTTCTGTCTGGGGACTGAAAGAATGTGCGTGTATGCGCGCGCAGAGGAGAGAGAGAGAGATTCAATCTGTTGAAATTTCATCTCCTGCCAGTTACACATGAAATCATCGTTTAGGAGAGAGAGTGGGAAATTACTGAATGCATTAGAAAAATCCTCACTCTATCCTTAATGAAACGACACTAAAAGGTGATGGGAGAGGAAAGACTCGGGGACATTTGTGTTCTACCAAGAAAACGTGGGGAAGGAACGTTGACTTTTTGCCCCCTGTTATGTAACTTGGCATCAGGCTCTCGGTAGCTGATACTGATGGGAACTAATTTGTCTCTTGCCCTTATTCCTGCCAATCCCCTATGGTGTTTTCTTATGGCCACTTCATATCAGAATAAAGCTGTCACCAAGGTAACCACATGTGCATATGCACAATCATGTACACGCACGGTGTAATTAAGTCCAAGTGTAAATAATAATATTCACCACAGTGTGCAGCACTGATGGGCTCCAGGAGCCCTCACGCTGTGCCTGTGGTGGAGGGTTGGCCTCACAGCTTCCCACGATGGGGAAACTGAGTCACAGGGGAGGCTGGGAGCCTCCCAGGCACAGGGAGAGGCAGCGCATCCATCAGCCTCCTGCAGCGTGGAGAGAGCACCCAGCTTTTTCCCATGGGCACCACTTATTAATGCAGCCACTGATCTTCAAACTCAGGTCCTTTGAAGTGTTTCTGCCAGGTTTATTTTCATCCAGGCAGGATTTTTTGTGCGATTACTTGTAGTCAGAAAAGCTTCTTCTCCACCCAGCCCGGGATGGATGCACGTGGACTCATGTAAGGATCCTTGCCTTGACTTCAGTAAAACTTGGATCCAGTCCCAGCAATCACTCCAGCTTTTGTAGCAGGGAACAGCCCCACATGAAGGGAAGCTGCCTTGAACCATTTTTGAAGTGGTAGCTTTCCGTGCTGTAGTAAATTTTCAGGATGTTTTCAACAGAGAGAATAAATCCATAGGAGAGATGGCTTAATGGATTTTGAATTTTCTAACAAGGAATGTGCCAAGTCTTTCCCAATAGAAAAGTCCCCTTGAATCTTTCATTCAGGTATGAGACAGATGCTTGAATTACGGTGCATTTCCAAAGGTCTGATTGTTTTGGATTTTTATTTTTTGTGGAGAAAAATGCTCATCCAAAGCCTAACCTAGAGGGAAGCTTTTACAGATAAAAGAGTAATCCAAGGAAAGGGAGTAAGTGGGAATTAAGTGGTTAATTTCTGTTTCCAGCAATCTCATAGGAAAAAAATACATGTGAGCATGGCAAAATATTAGTCTATGTCTTTTGAAAGCCTCCAAAAAGATTTGTCTGAAGCGTGCATTTAAATGGGAAGGATACAGGTGTTTTCAGCGCTCTGGCAGCCTACGAGCAGGCCTGGGGCAAACCTGAGCGCACAGAATAATGTAACAAGAAACATCCCTCCATGCTTCAGTGGGAAAATGCAAATAGGCTCATCTCCTCTTCTGAGGAGGAGTTTAGATAAGGCGCTCCTGGAGCCAAGGAGGCTGTTTGGTGTCTTCCCTGCTTGGAATATTACGGTGGGAGGGATCGAGGGGCACGCACGGAGCCGGCAGCGTGAGGATGGGGATGTCCGTGGGCAGGGGCGATGCTGCAGCCAGTGCCCCTCTCTCTGCTCCACTCACCCACAAGGTTTGTCAGGTGCCAGCTTTGCACTGCCCCTCTGCCCTTCTCTCTTTGCCTCTGCCAGCACCCTGTGTGCCCACGTTGAGCTGCTGTCACCTGGGGGCTACTGAAGCTGGAAAAGGAGTAGCCCAAGTGAGAAGTGCGGCAGAGCCCCGCAGTCCCAGAGCCCTGCCTGCCACAGAACAAAGCACCCGTGCTTTGCTGGAGCCCGGCTGCCTCCTGCTCCCCCTCCTCCTCCCGCCCCATCCCTTTCAAGGAAAGGCTCTCAAACATGTTTTGATTTCATTTTGCAAGTAGTCTGCTAAAAACATTTCTTTCCAGCCTTTTCTCTCAGTTTGTTTTCTTTGCTAGTTCAGCCTTCAGAAGAAACAAGTTTCTTTTTTTCCGTACCCATTAAGAATAATATTTTTTCAAAAGTTTAGGCAGAATCCAATGGCATGAGCTTCACTGCATGAGCTGAAATGGGTAGGAAGCTCTTGTGAAAAATCTAGTCCCAGCTATGACTGCTGAGCTATGCAGGTAACCAGCAAATAATTAAGGCTAACACAGAAATTCAGCACCAACTGGGTGACAGAATTCCCTTTCCACCAAAGAAAATCCCAGAAGAAAAGATTATTTTAATTATGGTGGGGTTTTTCTTCAGAAGGTTTACGAAGTATTCCCCCTTCACCTCTCACTGACTAATTTTAATAACTCTTAGAAAATACCAGTTGTCATCAACTCTTTGCTTTATCATTGCATCATCTTCTTTGCTTTTAATGTTTTTTTTGTTATTAATGTTTTGTAATTTTGTATAATGCATAACTGTGGATATCAAAGTAGTTAAAATGTTTTAAAGACTCCAGCTTCAGGCATCATGCTGCTTTTGTGGCAAAGGAGAAAAAATATCCTGGCAGGTGGAAGAACTCTGGTCAATCTTTGTGCAGCCTTAAATAAAAGCACAAAAGAATTCTAAATATTTTGAATGCTACTTTTTTAAGCAAAGCTGATCAGATCTGAGGACGTGATTCGTGGTGTCTGAAGACTTGAGCTTGGCAGTTCTACATTGATTGTGGTATAATTTTTGTCTAATAGAGTAGAGAAAGGACCAGAATTCATGTTGCCTAACTAGATGTTGATGTCTTTCATCAAAAAAAAAAAATACTGACTCGCTATTTAGGGCTGCTCAGTTCAGTTTACATAGCAGCCCTTCTATTTTTAAAAGTTAAAATATTTTTCATATTTCTTTAAAAACAAACTGTTCAGTAACCAGCCAATGATCCAGTAATAGAATGAATTTCAATAGATATATCAAAGAACTAAAAGAAAATGGTGAGTGTTCTCTTATAGTAAATAAATCTTTTCAATGTAAGTTTTCATCTGCTTCTGAAATACAGGAAAATCAAAATTATAACTGGCATTCACAAGCCGATTATTGAACTCAACAGCCCAATTCTGAATTTTCACTGATTTAATTAAGAGCAACATTTGGCCCTAGCTAGAAGCAATAATAAGTGCTTCTTCATTAGGTGTTTTCAGCGTAATTTCTTAAGGGAAAAGATAGATGCTTCTAAATCTGTCATTTGGTGAACTGTTCTGTGTAATATATTAGAGCCATTGATTAGAGTAATATGGCAAAAAGCAAAGCCTGATCGATCATCCATGCAGTCAATGGGTGTCTTTAAGTCCAAAAAGAGCAATATAAAATCACAGTAATTCCAGGCAATACAGAGACGCACTCTTGCTTTGCATCCCTAATTCCACTTCAGGGTCTGTCAGTGCTTAATCTGGACTTCCTGGGGAGCAGCAATTCCATTTCACCGAGGCTTTCAAGGTTGCAACACTTTCCTTTTGTTCTGCAGAGGAATGAAAAGCCGACAAGTTTGTCACACACACACCCTGAGTTTTGTTGAGGGCCTTGTTGGCCGCTGTCAGAGGGCAGGGCAGTTTGAGCAGCCACTCAAATCTCTGCCTGTTGTGGGCAATCAAGCCTTGAAGCCTTGCTCTTCACCACTCCAAAAGCGACTTGCAGCTCAGGAACCCCCAGTGTTGTGTCTCCAGCCTGTTTAGTTTGGCTCCTGTGCCAGTGCTGACGTCTGTGCACCTCATTTTGCGCGGGCAATGCCATCCTGGCTCCTCCTTGGACCCTCCCAGGTGGGGCTGTGTGGGGTCACAGGGCTGTGACTGCTGCGAGCCATTGTCCGTCCACTCCCAGCAGTGATGAGGCTCGTTGCTGTCCCATAATCAATTTATTCAACAAAACTTCCAAAATATTGAACCTGGCTGTTTCCTACTCCCTTTGCTGCGTTCAGGCTGCTTTGTTTTACATGAGCACTTGTATGAACAACGTCATCCTTCCCACCAGTGGATAAGTCATGTTCCTTCTGACATGCCACTTCTCATCGAGGGTATGGATACCAATCATCACTTACAGGTATTTTCAAATGAGTTAAGTGAACTAGGTGCCTGATTTCCTTTGCTGTTCAATCAGGATTAAGCGCTTATTTGCCAAGTTTTCTGTATATCCTGCTGCATCCTTGACTACCTAAGACCTTTGTAAACTGGTTCCTTAAGCTTTTCATCTGGCCTTTATGTTTTTCCCCAAAGTACAAAATGTTCTCTTCTAGGGGAGCATTGGTATGTGCTGTCTGTCTGTCTGGAGATTCTGTGATGAGGAGGGGAGGGAAATGGCCAGTGACAACGATTTCTCTTGCTGATTGTTTTTCTTTTTCCTCCCCTCACATAATTTAAATCAAAATATCTAAACCTCAGACCTGAAACCAACTTCACAGTCTTACTTTGTATGTAAAAATATTCCATTTAAATCAGCAGTAAAGCTAACATGAAAGTGCCAATAAATAATATATGCAAAGAGTTTTTTTTATCAATATATAAAGAAATGTGGAGTTGTGAAGCTGCTGAAAACAAGCATTAGGAAATGTAATGAAGCAAGAATTAGAACAGCATAGTTCCTCTGGCCATTATAAATGAGAACGCCAGGTACCTGGAGAACAGGAAAACTGATGAGTACAGTCTGTTCAGGAGAGAAGGAGGAAAATTTCCCCCAGGAACACATTTCAAATTACTTATTTATGAACTGATGAACTGGGAGACCACCTATAGAGAGACAGGAGCAAGCAGTCTGCTGCAGACAGCTACAGAACTCCAGCTAATTGTGCTGCTGTTTTCTGTTATAACTCCTGCTCTCCAGCTGGGCTTCGGAGGCAGGAAATTTAGGCATTGACTAGAAGTTGCACTTTCCCTCCTTCTTGTCGGCATAAATATATACATGTATATTTTAATCTGCTGGAATAATTCAGCAAAGGCCTGGGAAAACAGCTGCTGCCTTTGTCATTACAGTGTTAGGGAGTTTGTGGGGTAGAGCTTCCAAGGGAAAAGTTTTTAAGCATGCACTCATCCCTTGGCAAAGGTGACTCCAAAATTTGGAGATATATGGGCTGAAATTGAAATATGGAATGTTCCTTTGTTTTTGTCTGTGAACATCACTGTCAGGGTTTTTAGTTACACAGAAAGAGAAACATGCAGGCACATATAACCACTAAATATAATATGTATTAACCATGTAAATGCACAGGGCTGTGCACGCAGATATACTTCATACAAATTTCCTCCATAAATCTCTGTTGGCTGATATTATTTTCTCTCTCCATGTTCACATATGCACAAGAATCAACGTGATACTTCATTTATGTGGGTACCAGTATAGAATGGATTCAGTTTGCTCCATAATACTGAAATCAGAATGTAGCCCAAGTTCTAAGAACTGTTTAAGGAAAAGAAAATAACTTTAGGCACTTGTTAACAAGATCTAATAAGATAGAGAGGAGATGGTAAAAGTACTGTAAATATTAAGTGGTTGGAAATCAATTTCAGAAGACCTCATCAGTTGAGGTACAGAGGTTCTTAACAGAGAATTCTTTTTATGAGTTTAGAAAATGGAATTTAGGTGTCTGGCTTGGAGGAAGTAAAGCGAGACAGAAGAACCTTTAGCAGAGAACTGTGAGGCTCCGAGATAACTTTCATGGACGGGCAGTCTCAGCCTGTGTCGTGATTTAGCACAGGGGCTCTGCATGGTGGTGTGATTTGAGTCATGGCTTAATAAATTCCCCCAACTGAAGGCTCACAGGACATGACATGTGGGATCAGCCTGGAGGTTAAATAAAGAAGTGAAAAGACCAATGGATTGGGGAACACTGAGCACACACCATATTTGCCTTCAAGGAGGAGGGAAAATTGGCTGCCCTTGAAATGTGCTCCTTTATCAGTGAGGTGCTTCCTCCAGGAGTCAGGGACCAGGTGCCTGAAGGGTTGGCAGTTGTGAGTTGGGACCTTAGACTGCTCCTGGCACTCAGCTGAGGGCCAGCTCAGGTCCCAGAGCACTGGTACAGTGTCCTGCCTACATGAACAGCCTCCCCACAGGTTCTCTGCTGAACTCAGCACTGGCTGCAGGTTTCAAAGGCAGCTGGGTCAGGGTGCGCTGCATTTAGCCCTCTGCAAAATGATGAAGGCAAAGAGCAAAGGGGCGAGAGACATCTCTGAAAGAGGAGGATACAATCATTTGCCATGTACTGGGTATTCAGGTGTGCTTGGTGAATACTGAAACCTGGTACCTCCAAGGGGTTTGGAAGGAATGTCAAAATTTCAAGCCTGCCAAGTACTGAACGTGGTTTCAGTGGGAGCTGGGGGTGCTCTCAGGCTGCACAGACACTGTTTTCCTTTCTTCTTTCCTGTAGGTACATTGGCAAGTCAATATAGAGAAAATGTGCAGCGCTGGTGCTGTTGCTGCATGTGTTCCATGAATAGAAAATGTAGTTTTCCCATCCTGTCATTTATTATGAAATGCTGAGGATGGGACTGGAGTGACATGGTGGATCTATCTCTGCTCTTCATTAAGTTTGACACCAAGAACACTTAAGAGTTTGCAGCAGTAGGGCCTAGAAAAACTGTTAACCCCAATAAAACCCCTGAAAGGATGTGCAGAGATAAAAGGCAACTTCAACAAAGTGGAAATTTTTATAGTGGTGAGACAGAGAGAAGGGCATCAAGATTTATTGCCAGTGACTAGTAGCAAGAGGTTCAAGCATTAGCTAATTTTTATTTGCTTCTTTTACCATAACATTTTAAACAATCAAAGAATCAGTGATGGTATTAACACTGCTTCAATGAAGAAACAAATACTTTCATTTTTGCTTCTGCTCTTTAAAAAAAATCCTTCTGCTAAAATGAATATGGAACAGCGTCACACCTCAGTGAAACTTTTTCCTTAAGTATTCAGAACATTTTGTGAGGCTGATCAATTGGGATTTTTTTTTTTAGTACCCGACTTGGTTACACTGGCAGGTATTCACAAGTGACAATTATTTCAACATTAATTTGATAGCTCCCGACAGCCTCGGAGATGGGATAGAATCACCTGGAAGCTGGCATTTTGCATTGTACCATTCTGTCTATATGGGAACTGTCATCTTCCATTCAATATGGGAAATGCTATCTGCATACAGGCTTCAAAAAAGTTATAATTTCTTCTAAGTGATTGAAACTCATAGATCTCTCTCTTTCTCTCTCCCTTTTCAAGCTACACCTGAGAGGTAGCAATGATGACAGGCTGGTTTAACACAGCTCTTGCCGAGATTAAGTAGTTGTCAGACAGATATCATTGGAGACTAAGGGATTGCTTTTGGAAGTCATTCTGAATTGCTAACTAACCGGGAGCTTGTTCCTAGACGGGTGCAGATTCTTTTGTTTCCAGGGATTGACACATCTGCAGTAACAATGGAGCACTCCTTGCCTGATACCTGATTTGTGCTGGTCACCTTTCTAGCTGGAAGAGAGGATCTAATGAATTTCACCACTTATTTGCAAAAGCAGAAAACCCCCAGAGCTGCTATTTTTGGACCGTTGGCTTGAGAAATCTGATTATTTATGGTTAAGTGAAAATGTTTGCAGCAATACTGTTCATTGATAGAACAGACTCTCATATTGGAGGAATCTGTGTGAAGGTCCAGCAATAAGCTCTCCAGTGTCAGCTTTGCCAGTTTTGAAGCAGGCTGGTTGGGAGGGATGTGTGTATAACTGCCTGTTGTATTCTGCTCACCTCCCACTTCATACACATCCAGTGACAGCCCCCGACGAACAGGGAGTAGCGGAGGCTGACAGGTCAGCTGTAACACAACAAGTTGTCACTGTCACAGGAACACGGCAAGTGGAAAGTAGATGAAGTTGCCTAGAGGATGTTTTCATCAATTTAGTGTTATATACAAGCTAATAAATCTGCAGGCACTCTCGTTCCACTACACACAATGTGTGGAGGGGAAATGACTGAGCTTTGGCTGGCTTGGCATTTACTGGACCAGGTGCAGTAGCCACTTGAGCTAATAGTGTCAATGATTTAATTCCTTTCACTCCCCGCCTCTCCTAACGACGTATTTCCCATGGGACTGCAGACTGGAAAGTTTATTTTTAAGCATGGCTGAGAGATTGGCTCTCTAGAGAGCTCTGGGAGTTGCAGGAGGCTGCTTCTTCAGAAGATGATGAGTTTGGTGGGAGGTAAGAGGATGCCTCCACCACTGGAAGAGGCAGTTTGTGGGACAGGGAAGAGCTCATTTGTCAGAAAGCCTGGAAAACAGCCTAGACCCCCAGAACTGCCCATGTTGGCTGGTTGGACATTCTTAAATTAATCAAAACTTCCGGACCCTTGGCGTGATATATTAGTAGGGATGAGTAGTTTTCATCCTCCCAGCACCCAGATATTAAATGGATGAGCACCAGCATAGCAGAAAGGAGCACACTGGGGGATATGGATATTACAACAATGACCTAAGGAGCCCTCCTGGATGTTCTGTGGGTCCCTTCCAACTCAGGACACTCTATCATTCTATGGAATTACATGAGGAAGGGGTTTACCTTTATGAATAGCTCATGGATAATTTGTGGCAAGTCTGTGTTTTGTCAGTTTAATAACTCGCGTGGTGTCATTTCTCTTTCCTGCGTGGCTGACTCCTCACTCAGCTGACACAGTGCAAAACCTGAGAGATACAATCAGACAATTTGCAATAGGCTTGCAGTGATTTTTGGGGTGCTTATACTTGTGGATGAGCTCAGGAGGAAACTTGCTCCAGGTTAGAGTTCTGCACTGCCAGGTTCAGCTGCCACCACCAGACTCATAGCAGGTGTGCTGAGGGGTAGCACTTTTTATCTGCAAGCACTTTTTATCTCCTGGAATCCCCTGATTATCTCACTGATACTAAAACATGCACTCAGCTATAGAAACGTCTTGACTGAACCTTGCACTGGTGTCATGCAAATGGTTCGATTGATTTCAAATAGAAATTGCTAATTTATTCACTGTGCTGTTATAACTTTGTTCAAAGGAAGCCCAAAATACCCCATAATTTAAAACTCTTTTATATCTGTAACTCTCACCTGGGTGTCTTCTTGATACAGAACTTACTCAAGTCATTAACTCTCAGTTCAAAGTTATGCACATTGAAGAACTTTGTGAATAAGGCTGAGATTGCAGTTAAATATGTAAATTCAACCACGGCGTTCTCAAAATGGTCTAGTAAATCAATGTTAATGATAGTAGTTTCCCATATAACATATTTAATTCTTCCTCTTCAAAGCATTTTACAAAGAAACTCCATTTTACAATAAATACACAGAAGTACAGAGCACAGGAAGCACAGAGAGAAATTGGTAGTCTGAAAAAAAAGGAAAGAGGTTTAGAAGTAAAAATTTTCTCATAAATGAAAGATTTTGAGATTTTAAGAAATGTGACTAACTCTTGTTAAAAAATGAAGACTATAAAGTAATTTGCTAGTTTTCTCAATTTTTACCTTGATCTTGAAACATAATAAAAATGTAAGAGTGCGGGTATTTCAGGCAGAACTGCTATTTCAAGTGTGCATCAGCAGGTGCAAGTAGCCATTCCCATTTCCTGTAAACTACTGTTTTCTTTCGATAATGTCACATTTCAAAAAAAAAAAAAAAAAAGAAAGGAAATAAACACCCCACACCTCAGAAACATCTGAAAATAAAAAGCCCTACCACTACCATGTTTTTACACCTACTCACCCAGTATTTCCTGTACCTGCCCTGAGACAATGAAGCCTCTGCAAATTTACAAAATTATGTGTGAATAGGAAACTGAGCATCTGCTCAGAGGCTGGTAAATGCTACAGCCTGACAGAGTGGCTGTGCTAAAATATTTCTGCTCTGCGTGATATTGCACGCTCTATACTCATCTGTGTCTCTCAGCTGACACGACAATAAATAGTTATTAAAACAAACATGCAAATGATGTATAGTTAAATAGTCTTAAATAAACCTACGCTACCACTGAATTTTGTGACACCAAAAATTGTCCAATACATCTACTTCCACTGGAAATTGTTCCTTCACATCTCCATTCCGAGGCAAGAAATGGTATTATGGGGTAATTTAATCTATCATGTGATTATGTTCTCCTAACCAGGCCTTTAACACACCAGGCTGAGTTGTCTTTGTGAGTAAATCCAGTGCCACAAAGCAGTTATGCCAGCGGAGACTTTGTCCCCCGAAATACATCAAATCAAGGGCTTGCAAACCCCAGCAGAATTCCATTACAGCACACACAGGGAACTGTATTAAAGCCACCTAGGTTTATGCATTTTGGGATTTCCTATCATGCATGTCAGAAAAGATTTAAGGCCATACTAACTTTGTTTGGGTCACTTTTTCTCCCCACTGCCCTGTGGGCTGAATAGAGATGTCCACAGCACTGACATAAATGCATTTATTCTGCTTGCCCCTGTTCCTGCATCAGGTGAAAAGCAGCTCGTGAACCCTGTATTTCAACTTCCTCTTCTGGATTTTTTTTTTTTCACTGATCCTTCCAGAAAAATCATGTTATGGCAAATGAAGTTTCCTAGGGAATTTTTTTTTTTTGCAAAGAGAGGGTCTAAAATAGGTCAGTGACAGCTGAAAAATTGCATTCACTTCATATTCATTTTCTGAAGGAGACTGAAATTTCTCCTGAGCACTACTTCAATTTCACTTATTCTTGCCCCAAGTTTTCCTCCACTAGGACTTTTTGTGACAAGAAATGGCCAAAACCACAGTCAGTGTGGAACTTTTATAGTTAAAAACCAGTTTGCAACAACAACGAAAAATGGCTGTTGTTTTGTACCTCACTGATAAATGAACGCCTATTGTTCTTCTACCCTGGAAATTAATAATAACTGGACCAGTTGCCTTAGAGACAGCCAGGCAGCCATTAGCAATCAGTAAAAATTAATGTACTGCAGGGAATTTAGCAAGGAAGTGTGTTTAAGTGTGTGGGGGCACCTTAACCACCCATCCAACACGGGTAAGCACTGGAGTCTCCCAGGCGCTGCTGCTGCCTCGCTCTGTGGGTGCCCTTAAATACAGGCAAGGTGTTCTTAACAAGCAAGAGGGGTCCCTACCAAAGGCCCGAACTGTGTTTTGGACTTCCCTCACCTCGAAAGTGTGCCTGGAAACCTGGAAATGCAGAGGAAATGCCCAACGTGGCAGCAGCTCCTTGTTTCCCCACAGAGCTCAGGCTCTTCCGCCGGCACGGCTGCGGTCCTGCCCCGTGAAAGGTTCGCTCAGGCCGGGTAGCTGTGCTTTAAAAACTCCCTGAGAGCTTTTAAAGCTGTCAGCACCATTATCGTTCATGGTGCAACTGGTTTCCAAGCCTGGCTTCTGTTTTTCCAGTGGGCAGTTCGAGTCCCCCTGGATAATTCCCTGGGGTGTGCAGTAGTGGGGCTGGTCAGACCAAGCCCATTACTGTGGAACTCTTTGTGCTGTGGGTGTAGGGTGGCTGTGAGTGCTGCTGCCATGCCCAGCCCCAGGATGCTCCTGGGGGATGCTTTGGACCCTCCCAGCCCCACTCTCCAGAGCAGGGCTGGATTTGCACTGCAGGGAGTCCTCTTCCTGCAAGGACAGCAGCTCAGCCTCCTGCAGGTTTTACATTTTGCTTTGCCTCCTGCTGTTTCTCCCTCCCTGATGTGAGCGTGATTCCATGTGGGTGCTGCTGTCTGGGATGGGATGGCTGAGCCTGGATGTTTGGGTGTCTGATGGTGGCTGCCCCGTGCTGTGGCAGGACAAGCTATCATTCGATAATTACAAACTGTAATTAAAGATCTGCTTCCTAAGGGGTGCATGACCCCGTGAGGACATAACCACTGTGGGTGCTCAAGGCTCCCACTGGCTGCCTTCCACCTCTGTCCTGGTGGCTTTGTGAGGGGGGTTGGCCTCCTGCTGCCTCTTGCAGGCAAATTTCAGTTCAGTGTTGACCACTATTGGTTCAGGAATACAACAAATCTGCTGGCAAGTGCCTTCCCTGAGGAACTCCCTGCAGCACAGGAATGACCACTTTTGTACAGACACTTGGGTCAGAGCTGGGCTGGTCCAGTGAGAACACATTCATAAGTTCTGTTAAAATCAGTGGGATGGTGAATCACTAGCTGAGAACTGAATTTGGCACCTTGCTATCCAGAGGCACATTTGCTTTATAGAATGGACGGGGTAGGTGAGTAAATAAGGGAAGCAGAGCTCTGGGAATTAAGGAAATTAAAAAAAAAAAAAAAAAGAAAGTTTCCAAATGCAAAACACTGATGAGTCCCTGGCAGCCATTGCTTCCTGTGACATCTGGCAAATGGGCAGGATGGCTGAATTGAATTAGCTTCTGATTTTGTAGGGGAGTTAAAATATTAACACTAGAGTGACACCCACAGTTCTCCACTAGCACTGTGGAGAGAGCAGCATCCAGAAATCCCTGGCCTTGAAAGTAAGGGTGATCCAAAAAGATGTCTGAAAGTGGGTGGGTTTCTGTCAGATACCATCCGTAGACCAGTCACTTGGGAACACCCAAAGGAGACTCACAAAAGGGAGCTACCACATCCTACTGGCAAACAGACTGGTCTGAGCTGACAGAGATTCTCCCAAAACCCACATATTTTTTTGAGAGTTTCTTGGAAAACTTCTTCTGTCATTGGTGTCAGACAAACCAGATGGGAATTCTGAATTGATGATCACATTTTGAGGCTGGAATGCAACATCTGGAGTTGATCAGCATTCCTCACAAACTGATCAATCATTAGGTGGAACTGATTACTACCATCTCCTCCTTTTACTCTTGATTCACTTAGAACTGTTTTTTTTTTCTTTCTGTGAAAATAAAAGAAGACAGAAAGCATGAAACACAGCTCCTTTATAGGGACTGAGGTTATGTGAGTCACAGTGACTAACTCTTTACACATATCTCTTGTTGCAGTATCAAATGGAGCAGGGATGAGATAGATCTGCTCTTGTAAATATAAAATATCATGGGTCGTATTACTCAGCAACAGTGATTTTGCAGCAGCAGCAGTTTTGAAGTGAGACCTTTTCAATAAGTCACTATATATAGAAAGGTTGGGGCTGATGCTGCGAGCGTCACTGTCTGACATCAGGGTTATTTAGGAGGGTGCTACGTTTGGTACAAACACACTCGACGCTGTGCCAGTCTCGCCACGAGCTAAAACAGAATTGCAAAACACAAAAAAATTTTCTGAGCCTCTGAAAAGTCTATCGCCCTCCTCGGATTTGTCTTCCAGGAGAGAGAAAACGACAAGGCAATGTGCAAACCAGGCCACATGTGCACTGCACTGTCCTCACATGTGTTTCATGTATCAGCACCATTGTCAGACACTGCAACCACTTCCCAAGTGCTGATAAAACCAGCTCCACCACTGCTCCCTGGGAGAACCAGTGGCTCGTCTCTCCCCCTGCATCCCAGAGATGTGCTGGAGGACCACAGAACACAGCAAATACCATTTCAGATCTGTGGGACGTGTGTTTCCAGTGCCAACACAAAAGCAGAATACTGAAGGAATATCCCCAAGCCAAGCCCAGTATCTGAGTCCCTTGTGCACATCTCCACTCAGTCTGGACCTGCATTTCCCTGTGGATATTCCTGCACCCAGGATGATTTGTGGAGATGCAGATAAATTGCTCAAAGGAAAATGGACTCTGACTGAAATTGTGCAAAATGTCCATTGTGCAACCTGAAAGTGAGCCCATTTTGAGACTATCTTGTTCTAACTCTTTTACTTTCAAATCTTTTTTTTTTTTTATCAACAGGAAACCCAGGCCAAGTTCACTGTGTAGTTCTTGGGCACTGTTCCCCTGAATCGTCTTTGCTTACTCTGGCATAAATCAGGAATTCCTCGCTAAAATCAGGGGAAGGTTTGATTAGGATCTTTCCTTAAACCAGCTGATGGTTTTTCATAGAAAGTGTGAGCATTTTGTGGATTTTCTTGGATTTAAAACAAAGACCAAAGAAATGTCGTGGTTTCCAATAAGTTTCTCTTTGAGGTTCTGGGTCTGTTCATCATTTCATGCCCAAAATGAAACATGAGAAGTGAAAAAACAGAACTTGTGTGATGAAACTGAACAAAATGTTCCCATGAACTTTATGTGAAAGAAACCACAGAATAACCTGCAAGCTTTAGAGAAACGTGACCACGCAACTCGTTTCCCACTGCTGAGTCAGGGTTCCCACACGGTGCTGCAGCCCTGGAAAGGGACTGTTCCCCTCAACCCCTGTGCCCCAATCTCTCCCATCTTTGCTTTGTGCTCTTGCCATTGACAGTGTTCATTTTGGGAGTTCTGCAAACTCTGCAGCCAGATCTTAGTTCCTGTGTATGAGTGACTGGATGTAGAGAAAAGTGCTCCACAAACATCAAAGAACTTATAATTTTCCCATCAGTAAGCAGTTATCTGAATAATTTTCCTTTTAAAACACACAGGCATTTGTTTTGAAAATATCTGAATACTGATGGGGACAAGAGGTTATTTATCTGGTTCTAAAGAAACAAACCAGAAAGAGAGAATAATTAACACAGAAATTTCAGTGATTCACATAAGCTAAGTCAGGGAACTTCTGGCAAAACCAAAAGCCAAACTCCATTCCTTGGAGTCCCTGTCTTGTCAGAGGAACATCTCTCCAGACACTTTAATTCTGAATCTAATGCTGCGCGTTTTCCATTCTAACACTTTTAACAGCTCAATTTTTCAAACTGTGTAGTATTATAGGAAAACAGTAACCCTGCAGCAGTGAAGGCAGCTGTAAGCAAGAAAATGCAGTGCTGTTCCTGTGAATTCCTGCAGCCCGCTCTGTCAGGATCTCCATGTGCTAGCTTTCCAAGAAAGAGACGAACTAAAACATTTAAGTTGAAGTTATGATTTTCCCAGGGAAAGGAAAAGGGTTACGCACAGTTTTCTCCCTTTTAAAACAACTTTGTTTGTTTACTATTCTAAAATTATTGCAAAATGCTTTTTCAAAAGGGATAATGAAGTAGCAAGGAAGATGACAAACAGCTGATTATAGATAAAAGCTCCTTAACAGCAGTGTCAGCCAGAGCAAAGCGGAGAGAATTGTCTTCAGAGACGTTAGCTGGCATTGGCAGCTGCTCCTCTCCAGAGCTTTGATCCCATTTGTGCCTGAGCTGGTGAGCTCCCCAAGAGGAGAGTCTGTCCCCACGGTGCCTGACACAAGCATCTGCCTCCTCTTCCAGCATCACTCTACACCCACGGATTTCCTGGCTGAGAGTGCGCTTGGACAACTCACCCAGGATGTCCCTTAGGGCTTTGTGTTTCTGGTAGCCTGGGAATTAAGTGGTTTAGGGTTGACATGCAGAGCAGGGTCTCCTGTAAGGGCAGCGTCTTCTCCACTGTCCCATTGTGGGGTGTAACAAGGAGCCTTTTAGATATGGAATGAGAAAGCCTGGGTGCATTTACTAAAGAGGCAAAAATACATGTGAAATATAAGCAGTAATGTGCACAAACAAGATACAGCCTTGAGAGCACAACACATGGGATTCAAGCATTCCTAGCTGAATGGTTTTACACCCCAAAGCTCCTTCAGTGCTTGTTGTATTCATAGTCATACCGTACGTGAAATTCATCTGAATCTTGTTTCTTTGGCCTATGGGGTATTTTCATGTACAAATTAGGCTGGCCAATGTTCCCTTTCTGCAAAAATTCCCAGGAGTGCAACTTAAATGTTATTAAAAAGCCTAATAAAAGAAGAGTGCACATTTAATAATGTTAGAATAACACAGCCATTGCAGCGCCGTGTGCCTGCGGTTCCAACCAAGCGAGAATATGAGGCACTAATGCACTTATTCAGGAAAAAACCCCATAATTACCAACAACTAGGAAGGACCATTGATGCCATGCAGGATGCACAGAAATCTTTCCAGGAGCTCCAGTTTGGACCTTGCCCGTGTCCTGCTGGTTTGGCCAGGATCTGGGCACAGTCCTGGCTGAACAGGGACAGTCCTGTTCTTATGTCCAGCCCAGGAAAGGCTGTGGCCGCTGAGGCCAGTGCAGTAACACCCCACACAGGCCTCCCCCACAAGCATCAGCCCAGTTCCCTTTATCTGAAAGAGCGGGATACTCTCAGTAGATGGTGCAAACTTTGCACATTCATCAGCTACCACTGCTGTGATACATCTCCGTGCAGTTTTCCTTCACCTTTGCCCTATCACACTGACATCTCTTCCTCTCATATATCCTTCCTCTACATCACATCATTCTTTCCTCCCACTTATGTATCCTAGGATGACTTTTCTCCAGGGCACAAGGTCTAACACAAGACACGGATATTAACTCAGGCCCACTTGTTGGAGGGATTAAATGCAACATTCTCACGATATTAATTAGCAACTGCTCCTTCAGCGGGAGAACTGAAACCATGCATTGATCCAGGAGGGTGGGTGGTTTCACTGAAGGGATGGGAAGAGAGGCTACAGGGCATGGCCTGCTCCAAACCACACTTCAGGTCTCCATAGTCCCTACCCAATGGCTCTCTCCACCAGCCCACACTATCTCCCCAGAGCAGAAAGCAATATCCTTGGAAAAGCGAAGCCTTGTGAACCATGAGTTAACCCACTGCAAATAAATACCCAGTGTAAGGAACAAACCTTTAAAAACCAAAACAAAACCTGGAACAGCGGGGTGGTATCTGAGTTTTGAATAGAAATGGATTTAGTTTGGCTGGGGCACAAGGACAGCAGGAGTGTTCAAAGCGCTGGGAGCTGCACGCGGGGGCTCTGGAGGGGACGTTTCCTTCCAGGCAGGAATTCTCCCGCACACGATGGCATTGTTATGCATTAAGCAAGTTTTTTTTTCCCTCTGGGGTGTGGGGGCGTGATGGGAGAGGGGAAGGCTCACTCTGGGATGTGGTCACATCAGCCATGCTTAGAAATGACGGCTCCCCAGCTTAGCACCACACTGGTGGCTTGGTGGGTTCCTTTTTCTGGTTCTTATTTCTTTCCCCAGGTGAAGTAAAGAACAGAGATAGAAAACCCAGTGGGCTCTCTTTGCAGGAGGCAGGTCTGAAACTGTTTCAGACTGCTGTTTCAGACCCTCACAAAAAATGTCAGTTCTGAGAAGGCAAAATGAAGCATTGGCGCTATACCCCTGCAAAGGAGAGAGAGAAGAGGGGCTGGATGGAGGGAAAGAACTTGCATTTCCCTACTGCTTTTCTAGTTCAAAGTGAAGAAAATACAGAGCTGCAAGACAGGGCAAGGCCCTCTTTTAGCCAATGCTTCTCTCTCACAATCCCACATACTTTTTTGTCCTGACATGTGAGTCGTGCGGCCCCAGAGTTCACACCGCAATAAGCCCCTACAGCCTGTTTTTCTCTTGTAGCTCCATATGGCTTTTTTTCTGGCTCAAACAGTTTTTTGCTCTATCCTCCTTCTGACCTGCTGGTTATCTTTTGCAGAAAGTTAAAGAGAATTTTTGAAAAAATTATAGGAAGTCGATCAAGCTGGGTTTGAGTTACAGGTCATTAAAGTTCACCGTAAGATGAAATTTTTACTATATAAACACTGTTAAAGCCCAGACTGCCAGCCAAGTGTATCCATGAGCCATGGGAAACTTGGGAACAGTGGAGGCAGGTAAACCTCAGCAGATCTATGCTAGGTGCTTGTGCAGTGCTTTCCTTGCTTGTTAAAGGAGAAAAAACACACTTTTTAATGTTAAAATTTAATAGTATTGGGTTGGGTTGCTTTAGGTAGACAAGATGACACTTCTTCCTGTAGGCTTTTTGTGCCTTGTAAAATCCAGCCACTGAGGGATTTTTTGCTGCTTTTACATTTCAGCTCTAACATTAACAAATGCAAAGGTAATGAGATTTTCTGTCTTTTTTTAAAACTAATTTTGCAAGTAAACTCCCCTGAATTCTTTGAATGTGTCGCTCAAAGTTTTATGGTCATATCCCCCGAGATTATTTAAAACACTTTAGGTTTGAAGAATATGTTTTCTTTTCAAGTGTTATTTGCAGCAAGTATGGGAGGGAAAGGGTTAATTTTTTTTTTTCTGGGGCTTATATGTAAGTGAAATGACATTTTAACAATCTCTTTAGTATAGCCTTGCTGTGCTGGGACCTCTGTTGCCTGCTGTCTTACTTCTTGGCCTCTAAATAGAGAGTTATTTTCAATTTCTCCAGTTCCTAATGTTTTAAATGGAACTACTGTTCCCCTTAGAGCACCCAGTGGCTGGCTGGAGACCTTTATTGATATATATAAATTACTCCAGTCCACAGGGCTGGCTACAGATCCAATCATATTGAGCTAATGCGCATATAAATAAAAACCTGGAAGTATGGTTTATGGCAATAAGTAGTGCAGTAGAAGTTTATACCGTCCTGCAAAGACACCTTGATACATTGCTGATAATCTCTGTAATGTATTTAAAGCATCAGTCTGTAGATTCAAGGCTGAAAATTTCACTCATCGAAGCCATAAATCTCAGTGAGCTTCTGCTGATTGGCCTGGAAAAGAAGGAATTTCCCCATTCCAGGGAAAAGACAAAATTAAGGATGTTGGCCTTTTGGTGGAAGGGACCAAACTGTGTAAGCCAAGTGCATCAGAAGTTCCCTGACATCTTGGTCCTTGTCTGGTTGCCAGCTTTTGCAGTTCACAGATGATTCCCACTTCCCCATGGAATGATTTGCTGCCCTCTAAATAATAATGACCTGGTGTCCAGCTGATAAAGCTGACAGCAACTGAATTACTTAGGCAAGCAATCATTTCACTAGGCAGATGAAAGCAAATTTCCAGGGTTAGGTTGAACCTTCAGGCTAAACCCTGAATGGAGAGGTGCAGCAGGTAACTGTTTTCTGCTTGGAGGACTTCTGCTTGGGACAGGGATTTGAGTCTCGATTTCCCTGGTTTAAACACCTCGGCTGCTGAAGTTACAACTCACACACAGCAGTGGTGCCCAGTGCCACCCCAGCAGTCAGTCCTCATGGACTTGCCTGTGTCCCTTCCCTTCCCCTCCCTGCTGCACTCTGGGGAAGGGATTGTCCAGCAGAATGGCCAGAGCCTCGTCACTGCACAGAGGGCAGGGAGCAAACCTCGAGCTGCTCTTGGCAATGATGCTAATCCAGTAATCCCTCTTGGTAACCAGGAGTGCCTGGAGCAGGAAAGGTAACAACAGTCCCCTTATCAGATCTTGGGAAGGTCCTAAGAAGTGCTGGGGGTGACACGGCGGAGCAGGACAGGTACCAGTGAGGCAGCCCAGGCCACCATCCCACAGTTCCTCCCTGTTTGCTGCTTTGGAGTTGTCAGGAGCAGAGCAGGATCTTTATTAATAATCTGCTGTACTATGGCACAGCAAAAGGGTCTTGAGGCAAATTTGGCAGGTGCAGGACAGGGCATTATAAATTTAACTGATGCTCCATGAGTGCTGTAAGATACTGCCAACTTTACACAAGTTTATTTCTTCATTTTCAGATCCTTCAGGCACCAATTTCACTGCTTTAGAAGAATGATTGTAACTTAAAGGAAAACTCCAGTATAAGTTGTCAAAGCAGCCTTTAGAAATACTTGTCACTCTTTCAGTATCAGTCTGTGGAGCTGTCATTGCTGTCTCTGGGTGCTGCCATTTTATTGTCACCTCTTTGCTTTCCGTCTCAGAAAGTCATGGAGGAACCAAAAAAAAAAAGAGTTAAAAAGTTCTTGTGAAGTCTCCTGGAGTGTCAAACCCAGTAGACTCCAATGAGCATGAGAGCTGCAGAGATTTACTCTAGAAAACCGTTTATCAGTAGTCAACCGAGTACTTAAAAATTGTACAGAGCAATTAAGAAAGCAAATAAATCAGTTTTTAGAAGTTTAATGCTGCGTCGCAGCAGACAAGGTTCAGTGTGTTCAGTATATTTAGTCAGATGCTGTGTCTCCATCCTATATTTAATGATCTTCCTGTATTTAAAGCTCTTTCCATACTTATATCTAAGGGGGGTTTGACTGAAATTGCATTGAAAACTTGGCTCAGTTTTTCTTGTGCACAGCACTGTGTGGCTACTTGCAGAACAATTTAAAGTTAGCACACTCTAATTTAGTAAGGAATCATGAAGCCAATTCAATTTAAAACCATTAAAACAATTTTAGAGTGTCTGCCCAAGGGTTTTGCATGTTTTCACTAAATGAGTTTTAAAAATACATTTAGTTAAACTGATGGAACTTTAAGTATCAATAAAGGCTTTATCTTACAAACACTAATGCTTGTCTTCAACGAGTCTTTTGCATCTGCTTAGATGTCTGTCTCCAGGATCAGGGCATTCTCAATTATCGTATTTAAGAAGAAGATTTATTTTCTATCTCTTCCAGATGAACTCCTTTAAAGGAAAATCTTTCCATTTCTCTCTCCCCTGTTTAGGGGGTGAGATGATGTGATCATTGCTTCCCTGGGCTGAAAGTTTTGTGCTGCAGCTCCTGTCTTGCTTCTAAATCACACGAGCCCACCTGGCACGAGCGGATGTGGTACCCACCAGCTTTTTATCTCCCAGCCCCTCAGACCACAATGAAGGTAAATAGCTCAGGCTGTACCAGAGCAGTGCCTCCTCATCCAAAAGAGGGTGAGACCTGTATATTTCTATTCCTCATCAAGAAAACTTTCCTTTCCATGAAGCCCATTTAACGCCATGGTTGGTGGGAAAAGGTTTGCTACACCTTCTGCATCTCATTTTTCCTTTGTCTCATCTGCTCCAGGCAATTCACTTCGGGGAACTTGTTTTCTAGGGGATAATTTTTAAGCTGGTCTGGATTAACTGTGAAGAGAGTGGCTCTTCCTAGTGTGGATCTCTGCCATTTTGCCTCCTGTCTGCTTGGGGGAGACAACATGATTGGGCTTCATGTGCTTGAAAAAGACAATATCGAGGAGTCAAAGCAAGATTTATGAAAAATAATGTTGCAACTCACTCTGTCATGATCCCAGCTTTTTCTCCACTTCTGAAAAAAATAGGTAACTGAGACAGATAAATATGAGTTAGAAATTCTGAAAGAGTCCCAGGATCCTTAGCCTCCCAAGGAAACCTGCAAGATCTCCAAGGGATTTGTGTTTGATAAATGTTGAGGACAGGGAACCAACAGCTTTTGTTTCAATTAGCAACACAGCAGCAAAAGACTGGAAGGCACCTCCCGAGTCACTGGGTCCGGTGCTTTGTGGTTGCAAACAAACAATGGTGCATAATCCCTTTAATAAAATGATCACGTTCTGCGTCGAAAGCCACTAGGTTTTGGGGGCAGGACTGATCCCTACTGCTAACCCTGTGAAGCCCAGAACAAATATCTGAGCTCAAGATAATGCTGCTTACAACAGGATTAAATCCCTGCTGGGTGCCCTACAGTTGCAACCACAGGGGAACTCCACCAGTAGCAGCACAGCTTTGGCTCTCCGTGTCCATGTAAGGCGAAAATTTGCTCTATTCTTCCTCATAATGAGGTGCAGTGACTAGCCCAGGCTTTCTGTTGCGTCATACTGGCTTCTATGCAGGGGCAGATGCAGCACTGAATGAGGGCTGAGCAGCCACAGGACATGGGGACATGTGTGGCACAGACAGTGCCAGAGGGATGCTCCATTTCCTTCGGTGCCCTCCGGTTTCCGGCGCTCCCTCTGGGGATCACTTGGGAATTTGTGCATCACTCCCCTGTGAGCAAGGATAGTTTGGGGTCCTGGGAGAGGCAAATGGGATGCAAGGGTAAATCCTTCTTTTCTGCTAGAGGTGTTGCTTTTTTTTCCTCCTGAAGGGCCTGATCCAAATGACGTTGGAAGCCGGCTAACTCAGCTCACTCGAGGCAGATTTGGATCAGCGCCTGGAGCTCTTCCACTGCGGGAATTCCTGCCATGCCTTCTCAGACAAAGAGGGTGACCACATCCTTACATCATGAGAGTTGTTTAGTTTTGACTAAGGGAACCAATCTGTCAAACAGGCAGACAAGTGGGCAGGAGCCGAAGGACTGATGGGAGAGGTGGAATGGCCCCAGTGGCTGGGCCATATTGGCCCCTATAAGACTCTGAGGAAAATCCATGTCCTCTTATGCTGTGGGGTCAGTCACAGGCATGTACCTCATCCTGCTCAGTGCAGGAAGGGGTGGAAAATATCTGCCCAGCCATGCCTCCAGCATGGACCCAGGGCAGGAGCATCACACTCGTGGGATGCCAGTGGGCTGCTGCAGCCCCGATAGCCCTGTGCTAAATGCCCTCCTGCCCTACATCCTGGGCACAGAGGGATGAGGGGATGCCACCCCGCAGCAGGGCTGCATAGGGAGGACAGAGCTGTCTGGGTGGCCCCTGGATACGGCCCTGCATCAGGCCTGGCTCATGTGGCTGCAGTTAAGCCCCCTCAATAAGAGTTTAAAGGTGCAGAGTGCAGCAAAGGCAGCCGCAAGGCCATAATGTCACCTCACGCGGGAGCCCGCGCCGTTTCCTTGGCTGCCGGCTCTCTTCTGCTGTTTTTGATGCCCTAACCTGCTGACCTGAGCCCTGCCCTGGTCTCCTCATCTGCCTTTCTGAGTTGCCACCTGCTTAGCTGCCCTGTTTTCAAAAGAAAAGGGTTTTGGGCAAACAGAAGTGCTGTTATTTCTCTTCCTCTCTGAAAACCTCAGCCCCGTGGCATCGCTGCGAAGTGTGAGTGGACCTGCAGACCTGGATGTGCCTCTGGACAGGGCACTCTGGGGGGGTTGGGGCAGCCCTCTGCAGCGTGGGGGGACACACCAGGGCTGGGAAAGGGACAGGCACTGGTGGGTTTGCTGAGTTTAAAGAAAGACCAGAAGTAAGAGAGAACAAGGGGTAGGAGACCTTGCCATAACCCCACACTTGTGCTGGAGATGAACAATTTAATGCAATCTTCGTCCAGAGAGAAGCACAAAACCTCACCGACTTCAGACGGTCTCACCTCGTCTAGGTTTTCATGTGGCCCCATCCTATTCACAGCAGAAGGCCTCCTCCAGTTGTTTACATCCTCCACAAGCATTAAATTCATGCAAAAGAGGGTGAGAGGGAAAGGAAATGAATATTGTACACTGCCTGGATTCCAGAGAGCCACACTATCTATCTGCATCCTTCAAGCCATCACAAGCAATCTTAGAGCAGTCTCCACAAGCACATGCAGGCCTGACCATTAACATAATTCTCTCTTTTATCCCTCATCATTGTGGTACCGTATGCCACAGTCTTAAACATTATTTGTTTTATCCACCTTTCAGCAGTTTAAGCTCATTCTATGCTGGCTAAAAAAAAGTCCCATTTTTATCTCATCTGATTTGATATTCATCTGTCCCTCACTGATTTTTTTTCTCCCCCTTTACCATAATTTTGGTTGGTATTTTTTTACCTCAGAGAACATTGAGAACTCTGTCTCAAGGCTTCCAGATTAGACAGAAGACTGATAGGATAATGATGATAGTATGTTAAATGCTATCTATGTAAATCAGCTCTCTCCATCAATGGATACAAGATGCAGCTACATTAGATCCTTTTTTGACATACATTTTCATTTTTTAAGGAAGAGAATATTGGATTGTTATTAAGCTACTTTAGAAAAATCTTTGCATTACCAGGCACATTACTATTGTGCATAAAGTCATATTAAATTTTGGGATGATGTACAACATCATTTTCTTTTAAAGGCTGCTTTTAACCTCAAAGTATCTTCTTTTTAGCTTCTGCTGAGGGATTTGTTTATGATAACCAGTGACTGGGGGAGGGGGAAAGGGTGTTTTTTATTAAGCTCCTTGTAGCAGATAAATCTGAATTTGCACCTCTGATAGGAAACTGGCCCTGGCTAAGGAAAAAAAAAACTGCTGTTCCATCTCATCTGTTTCAGATGCCTGGGAAAGTAGCTCAGCAGATAGTCTTAAAGTCAAATTCAGACTGCCTTGGACTCAGTTGGAAGCCGGTTGCAAGAGCAAGACCCATTCACTGGAAAAATCTTGCCAACTAACCCCTCCCACTTTGACTTTTTTAATGAAAAAAACTATTTTTGTTTTCCTCTTTGAACTCAGAGACACAGGAATGAATATATTCTCAACAATAATGAGTGAAGTGGTGGAAATCAGCTTTGCTTGATTTGCGCCTGTGGACTCATGCTGATTTTCAGTGGCAGAGGGACTGGCCAGCTAAATATATATAATTAAAATTCGTCTTCAGCCTGTCACTAATGTGGGGAATGTCACCTCAAATGTCAGGTGGGCTTTGTTAACTAATTTATAAGAGAATGTGCAGGCAACTCCTTTTTTTTTTAGAGTTATCTTTGGCTGTGGTGGCCCAGAGCAAACGAAATCCAGATTAGACAATTTTTTCCATGAACAAGAAGACTGATGAGCTGGGATTCCAGCATTTCTTTCCTACATTGACTCTCCAATGTCTAATAAAGGGTGAGTTTATTAGCATTTTCTCTGCAGCAGGCATTAATAAACGCAGGAAAATAGACTCCTTTATCAGGAATCTATTTTCATAAAACCTGTGTGAACCTCCTATCTGAGAGACCTCAGTTTCTGGGTCAAATTTTCTTTGAAATTAAGCCACTGCATCTTAAAGTTGTTAAACGGGGACCTACAGATGTACACACAGAGTTACACAAGTGTGCTGAATCTCATCCACATTTAGAAGAGCAATGAGAGTACAGCAGGACAGAGAAAAGCTGTTTGCACTGGCGGTCAGAGGCAGCCCTGCCGGGCTGGTGGCGATCTGAGCACAACCTGCTGCACGTACAGGGTGGAGCTGTGCCACCTCCAGGTCTGGCTCACGTGAACCAGCTCAAGTCTCCCCACACTGGTGATGCTGCCATCCATGAGGGTGAGGGCTTGGAGTGAGTTTAGGGGGTGATAATTCAGGTTAGTGGTCTCACCTGAAAGGATCGGAGGCTTTAACAGGGCTGGGATTTAAAATGCAGAGTGAAAGTGAAGAAGAGCTGGGAGGGGATCTCAACAGAGCTGGAGCAAGAGGCTCAGGAGGGCAACAAGCTGCAAGGAAGTGACTTATACACTCATCTTTCTAAATCCTCCCACTCAGGAGGACTTGTCTGCTGAGTGGGTATGAGTTAATGTATTGTTTTTTGGGTTTTTTTTAAGTGGGGTAGAGCTGTGCCTCAACACAATGTGGACAACCCACCAATGAACAATGAAGAGTTAACTAAAAATATAAGGCCTCTTAACAGTCATGTGCAGCATGTGTGTGTGTACACATATTTGTGTGTGTATCCTTTGGCATGGGGCTGTGTTTCCACTGTGATTATACAGTTTCAAGACCAAGTTTTAAGTCTTTATGCGTGCAAAATCTCCAGTATATCTCAGGAACACTCCACTGAAAGCTGAGATTATCAGAGCAGGAGGTATTAATTTGTAGCTTCGTGGGGGATGGTGGAGATGTGGGGGTTTTGGCCTAAGAAATCACTTTTGAGCACCCCGGTCTCTCGATGTGAACCCAGTCCTGCAGTCCTGTCCAGCCAGCTGTGCATCCAGCTGTGTGCCCGGGCTGCTACCGTGGGCAGGGATACTTGCTCTTAAACTGGGGCCCACTGGTGCAGTTATGTCAGAAGGGATCAGAGCTGCAGTCACTCCAAAGCCATAAGTATTTTTCTTAACATGTCCTAAATGGCAAAATTCACATTGAATAATTTTGGTAATAAATGGCAACCCAAATATGTCAGGAATGATTTAGTACCTGTGAACCATGGAGCTGAAATGTAGATGAGGCTAATTAGCTGATTCCTTATCCCAGTTCCCCCTTTCCTCTCCCTCCCTCCCCACCAAAAATTGCCTTTTTTTTCCCCCTGCAGTTTTCAGAACACTCAGGGTTGGGTTACAGCTTTGGCATCGCTCTGGTTATTTTGTCCATGTGTCCTACACTTAACACAAATAAGTTGAGACAAGAGGCTTGAGAGCAAGGTAGACACAGCCAAATTCAGAGTGAGTAATGCAGGCACTGAGGCAAAACGAGGTCAAAAAGAGCATTTGCAGGCAGTGCTCTGCAGGAAGGATCCTGCCTCTGTGCAGAGCACCCACCATTAGCAACATGATGCTCTCACACCTCGTCCAGTTTTTATATTCAGAGGTGAAGCAGGATCAGAAATCAATTGTTGTCCAGGAGGGACATCTAAGGTGCCTCTGCCTGGGCCCAGGCTGCACCGTGCAGTTTGTGCTTTAGAGATGTGTGCATAATTAATTTTTCAGCTTGCTCACCATTTTATGAGAACACAAAGCAAGTTTTCTTCTGAAATAGCTCTCCCCACTGTCATCTCTTCTGAAAACTATCACTTCGAATTATGCAAAACATGTTGTTTTGTTCTGTTTTTAAAAGGGGTATACATCTATATATAAAAAGCCTGAGTTTGAGCAAATTTGGTCTCAAAACCTTCCAGCTGAAATACAGAGCTGTTACATTTCATTTTGAAAATGTCAAACAACATGATTGGACTTTTTCTTAAAAAAATACTGGGTTGTTTTTTTTTTTTTTTTTAATCTGGATTTTTCTGGGTAACCCTTAACTTCATTTCTGGATGAGTAAACTAATTATCTGGAAACTTGTCACTGCCCACACAGCCCCAGAGCTCTCAACTGGCTTAGCTGGACTTGTGGAGAGCATTGGGAAGGTGCACAGGTGGGGTTGCAGACTCATGACCTCTTCATTTTCAATATGCACATCATATAAAAAGAGTAATTTGCAGTGTCTGGGTGAAGGAAGCTCCAGCTAGAGCCTCTCAGCCAAAATACAGAGTTCTTGGAGACATCTGTGTATCCACATCCCCATCATGTCGTCTCCCAGGGAAGGGAGGTGGAGTCAGCACCCTAAAAAATAATAGGGCGAAATTAAGAGAAAGAGACAAGGAAGAAAACTGGTTTCTCTGGTATAAGGTCGTTTTCCTTCCTTGAGAGCTTCCCTTTGAGGTCTGGCTCTTGCTCGCCTGTGTCTGAGCAGTGGCACAGGTACAGCTGGGCACAGCCGGGCACAGCCGTGATGCTGCCCAGTGATGGTCACTGCCAGCACCCAGCTGGGTTTACACTGCAGTGATGCTGCAGAAAGCCAAAAAAGAGCATTTTGCATGAACTGAACCTTCATCCTTCTGAACCAAGGGTGCACCTTGAGCCAGGGTAGCATGCCCTGTTGCTCTTCTCCAGTTTTTAGCTGCTCCCAGGCCTGTTTTTCAGCTCTCTGAGAGAAGGGAGTGGGATAAATTTGTCATCACATGGTGCTAATGCTGCTCTCTCCCAGGCACAAGAATTGGCCTGGCTGAGGCATCACAATGAATAAGAGCAGGAAACAGCTCTTGCCAAACAGCTGGCTGGCATAAGGAGAAGCTCTTGCTGGCAGGAGAATTTGGGAACAAATGTTTGTCTTGTGCCAGCTCTGCTGAGCTGCACAGCTGATCCTCTGGCAGCTCCAGTGCTTCCAGTGGGCTGGAGCAGTGCTGGAGAATCAAACCTGAATCCTGCATGGGGCATGTCAAAGCATGGTAGGGGACACACCACGATTTCTGCTGTGATCTGGATGAGGGAGTGATGATAACCCCGCTGGTATCTGCTCGCTGTGACTTTGTGTGCAGAGCTGTGGCTTGTCCTGGGTGCTGCCCTCATCCCTGTCACCAGGGCCCACTGCTGGGATGCTGCAGCTGGTGCTCCCTGGGGCTCAGCAGGACACATTTTCCTCTTCAATGGAAAGGTCTGGAGCACCAGGTGATGTTTCCAGCTTTTCCCCCTGCCTGTGCAAAGCTGCAGAGTCTGGGGTGTGAGAAGGACCCTGTGTCTGTGCTGGGTCTTTATCAATAGACGCTGGTCAGTGACAGCCCTCAGGATCTGTGGTGCCCCGAGAGAGACTTCCTGATGGCTTTAGCTCCCAAATCCCATTGCTTTGGGATGGGTGTCTATTCCAAGCTGTGGAGCAGAGCAAGCCCAGGCAGGGTGAAGGGTTTGACTATGAGATTTTAGCAACTTCTGCTGCTTCCGCCTGCTGTGATCTGTGCTTCTAGGAACTGAGAGCCCTGAATGTAAACACACAACTGCATCATCTGATCCTTCTCAGAGCATTGTTTGTTTGGGGTCAACTTATCTCCTTTTCAAGAACAGGATGTTTAAGAAAAAAATATATAAAGCCTATCTGTAACAGTCTTAATTGTAAAACAGCCTCTATACTTTCAGACTGGAACCTAATTAATCATTGGCTGTACAGGGAACTGATTAATTGCTTTGCTGCTCTTTACTCATATAAATCTTTGATTTAGTGATTACTGCATTTTGATTTATCACTTACTATGCAAGTAATCAATATTTATGATGAATGGATAAATTCAACTACCACCTATTTTGCCATGTTATATATACATATATATATGATGTGATATAAAAAACACACATTGTTTTCAATGTCTATTTCTAATTATCCAGACTGGAAACACATATCTTTTCTCCCACAGTGACGTCTGTTTTCTGACAGTGTCTTACAATATTGTAACTTAGGAGTAAATCCACTATGGCCAACGCTAAAGTAGTAATGAAGAAGAATCTGGGTTTAAGATAGAGAAAACATCCAAAGGGGGAAAGAACTCATGCAAATAAAAAACTAACTGAAGAAAAGAAGTCATGTTTTTGCTAAAACCCCTTATAGGGACTGAGCTTTTACTACTGTAAACTGGTATAGATCCTGGCCTAATTTTTGTTGCCTATCTTTCTTCAAAGTCCTTCAATTCAATGTGAATCTGATCTCAAGGATTATTACACAGGAGTCTGACTGTCTGCAGTCCTTCTGAATTACAAACTAATTGTGGGATAAGAGCTATATATAATTTACTAGCTATGGATTTGTTTTCCTGCTTTCAGAAGTCCTTTTACCTTCCCCCCCCTGCAGTAGCTGAACATGGTTTGAGTGAAAATGGGACCCCACTGGTGGCAGCTCATCCAAAGCCCAGTGACCACGGTCACACCAGACCCTGGGAAGGCAGAGGGGTTAGCAGGGAAGAGCCCCACTCTGGGGCCTGGCAAGTTTAGAAACCCTCTGGCAATAAGACACAGTTGATAATGTCTGTTCTCCAATTCCATGAGGGCCGAGTAGATATCAGAGTAAATAGGCTCTGTCTGGCCCATGGCTTCTTGAATATGATACAGAAAGGTGTGAGCAGCATGGGCCCCAGCCTGCCCTGAGAGCAGCCTCTTCCTTCATCTTTGCTGTGGCCAAAAACCCTCACCAGTGAATCGTTCAGCCGTGAGCCCAGGGCTGGATCCAAGGTCAGCTGGAGTCGATGGAAGGAGATTTGCTCTCTTCAGAGGATTTCTCATTGAGTTTTTGTGCTTGTAAATGTTCTCAGGAAGGGATGGTCCTCTCTTCTCCTTTCACTGCCACATGTATGCTCATGCAGTGGAAAGCCCAAACTGTAAACTAAAGCAAGGCTATGATCCGTGCCTTTTTTTAGAGTTCAGGCTAAGGCTTTGGTCCATCTGTGGACTCCCATTTATGTAGTCAAAGGTCAGACTGACTCATCCTGAAGCTTCTGGTAGAGCCGGGTAAGCAGTGGACATCTTCCTCTTCCTGCTGCACACCGGTTTTATTCCTGTCACACCACTCCTTGTTGGAATTAAGCACACGGAGAAAATGTAAACTTCTCCCACAGTGCTCTGTACTTCTCTCAAACTATTTTAGCAAACAAACCTGATCCCCAGCAGAAGGAGGACCTTTGGCATTTTATAGGCCTGCTCATCACCTGGAACACCTCAGTGCAGCTCCTGTGATGTTCACATAACTATGGGAAGTTAAGCTGACGCTCGTTCGGAAAGAGGTGTTGTTCTTCTAGGGAGTTGAGTTAAAAAAGTGGGTCAGTTGGTTTGGTTTTTTCTTCCCCACCTCCCATAACTGTTCAGGCAAAACCAGATGCCTGCTGTGAGCAGAAAGAAGAGAGGAACTCTCTGTCTGCAGCGTGTCCAGGCTCAGCTCTCCTGCTCCAAGCAGCCCTTGAGGTGAGCCCGGCACTCCTCATTATTTATTTTGTTCTGGGGCACTGTCCAAGAGTTATGACCAATGTTCTTCAGACACTGATATATATTACATATGCTTAGAGGAAACCCATTCATCTGTCCCTTGTCCCTCTCCCCCAGAGCCCGGATTTCCTTGATTGTAAAGCAAGATAAAGCTGCTATCTAGACTTTAAAGACTCTGGGAAGAAATGTGTTCACAATCTCCCTCTCTCTTCAGCTTATTATGCATCCCTGCTGTGATGGACGCAATTTTTGTCTCCCTCCAGCTTCCTCCACTCTTGTCTAAACAGCTGAGAGATTTCCAGCTGAAGAATTAAGATCCTCTTTACTCCACAGAGAAATACATTCCCACCTCGTTGCTTTTGGATATGGAAGGGAGAAGAAGGTCCTTGTCCTGCTGGGTTTGTCTCACCCCTACTGAAGTGAAGCCGATGCCTCACTGAGGAAGATTAACCCAAACTGTTGGGATATCCAGGTTTCAGTTGCATTTATGGTCTCCCAAAAGCTGGAAGAAGACAAAAGTTTTCCATCCTGTTGTTGCACAAAGCACGACAACCACTGCAGCTGTAGCTGTGATGGGGAGCCACACAAGTCTTCATCGCTGGAATTAAAGCAGGGGAGGGAAAAAGGAAACAGAGCTAGAGAAGCTTTTGCAACTGGAAAAAAACATAATAAATCCATGAGCTATACATAGCCCCAGGGCTTTATGACCACAAGCAGCCATGAGGGAATGACTTGAACTTAACCAAAGCCGTTAATTACCTGGCTGAGATCAAAAGCCTAAGTAAGGGAGTATATTTACGATGCACCTTACAGGATATGTTTCAACTTTCTAGATTTTTTTTATTAATTGGTTTGATTAAATAGATTTAAAGAGCCTGGGCAGAGGCTCTTAAATCATACTCCATATTGATCTAATGAAATACTCAATAAATTTACTAATATGGCTCCTTTGCTTTGTGCAGTCTGAAAGGAAATGCCACTCTAAATGGCGATAACTCAGTGTGGAGCCTCGGGAGTGACTCATGGCGTGCCAGGGGGATGCTGGGAAGATGCTGTCCTACAATTTGCAGGAGAGCTCAGAGTTTAACAGCACTTCCAGGCTCCTGCCCGCTCTGACCCAGCTTTCCTACCCCATTTCCCATCCCCTTGACCAGCTTCTTCTGCCACTTCCAGATTTCACTGACGTTCACCAGCTCGCCAAAGTGTGTTCAATATATGGCTCAGCTGAGACCTCCCCGAGCAGAGCTCTGTTTCGGAGTACTCTGCTTTATAAATACTCCACACAATGTGTGGTCTAAATAAAATAAATCCTGCTCAGCTCAGGGTAGATCTAATGCAGAAAATGTATGATGTTTATTTCCTCACGGTGCAATAAATTGAGAATGATTGGATGGAAAGCTTACAGCTTTTCAGCGTTCACTTATATTGATGGAAATCAAGAGTTTGGGCAAAGAAAATCAGGAGTTTGGGCAGGGACAAGCCCTTCCTGCCCCAGGGCAGAAAGCTGTGATCACACAGTCTCTTTTGGCTGCAGTTTTGCTGGCTGAGCACGTTGCCATCTCCTGCATCTCCCAGCTCCCAGATCTGGCTGTTTCCCTGAGCAATATTCAGCATTTTGTATGGGGTTCCTTGGACCTCGTTTTGCCTAAGTAAGCTGACTTAGCAAAGGCTACTTTACCATGCTAACACTAAACAAATACACTAAATAATGAGTAAATAAATACATTAAAGTGCATTTACTTAATAAATGGCTTCACCGGGATGTGGTCATGCAGATGATCCAGCTGCTCTACCTACAAGGGAGGGAAAAGAAGGAGCCTGGAGGTGATGGGGAGCAGTGCCCCCCTGATCCAGCCTCCAGCCCTTGTCACACACAGCACCTGAGCTGGTTTACCTGAATTTTTAGCTATTTAAACTTCCTTGAGCCATGTAAGTTAATGTTCACGTGTGCCTGGGAAATGCTAATGCAAACTAATCTGCTAGAAGGCAAACTTAAACACATGCCAGCCTGTCTGCACAGAGCTCTGGCAATGTGGAGTTGAATTTCACCAGACAATTACAGGATGTCCCAGCAGTTTGTGTGAGCAACCATTGCTTCTGGCAAACATCAACAATTTCATTCATATGCAATTTTTGTGTCATGCTGGAATATAGTTTTAATAGTCAGTCTAATATGGGTTTTGTTTTTTTTATCTTCTCTATATTTCAGTTAATAAATTGAGAGTAACATGTTTTTGAACACTGTGACTCAAAGTCAGTCTATGGCATCAGGGCTCTCCCAATAAATTAAGGATATTCTTCAGTCACGTCCAAATATCTCTGTGATTTCTCTCTCACTTATTATTTTTATTATCTTTTTCTCCTTTTCTTGCACTTTTTCCCTTCATCCTCTTTTCTGGGGTGAAATTAATTTTTAACTCCAAACATAAATCCTAGAGAAGAGATCCCACTGGTGATGTATTTACTAATAGCTGTGAAAATCAGAACCAGAGAGGCATGGAAAGAGGAAGAGGGCAAAGACAAATATATTTGGAAACAGCCAACTGAGGAACAAATTAAAAATGCCCTTTGAGTAAAAACAAACCAACCAAACAAAAGAGGCTCCCCTCTGAAGAACATAACCTCAAATCTTTTGTCTGCCTTTATTGAATCTGCATCCCCGGATCTTGGGAACAGCTTATAAATTTTGCCTGCTAGAAAATAACCCCTGACATTAAACAAAAAAGTCAAAGCTTTCGTGGGCTCACAAAACCCATAGTTCTCTCCTCTTCTGGGGTGCAGGTTTGTGATGCACCTTGGATCCTGAGTGTGAAAATGAGGAAAGAACTGAATGGAAGGAAAAAGATGAAGCAGATTTTACAGGCGAGACAAAGCCACAGCTTGGTGGGGCCAATGTTGGACTAAAAGCCCATCCAAGCCTCCCTCTGATGGCACTGCTCTGGCAGCCAGTTAACTTTTGCCTAAGGGATAACCCTTCTCCTGACATCCAAGTGTTCTGCAGAGTTATGCCATGGGTCCCAAGGTAAGGGATGGCCACGGGGACTCTGGTGTCATTCAGAGTGCAGGGGTGCTGCACTGGGGGCTGATGCATCTCCCACATCAATGCAAAGCTTTTTCTCCAGTGCCTCTTTACAGCAGATGTTTCCATGTGTTTGGATTTCTTCTTCCTACTTGAAAATTGTGTCACCTCCGTGAACAGCAAATACCAGGCAATCATTCCTTTCCAGCTGGTTTTATGATACATGTGCTACCAACGCTCCTTGTTTCCACCTTTGCTTCTGGCTTACAGAAACATCCAATGCCCTTCCCCACTGTCCCTCTGTGAGGGAACTGTGGCTCTTTGGAAAATGTACTAAAGGCAAAAGGAAAATACAGGAGGATCTTGCTGGCACTGATGCATTCAGCAATGCCTGCAGGTGTTGGGAGCAGGCTCAGTGGTGTCCCTGTCCTCCTTTGGTAAACGTGCCCTCCTCTGTCTGATGTGCTGTGCTACAGACACTCAATTCCCTTTAAAATCACTGGTTCTGTCCCATCAATGTGACCACAGAGAAGGGACTTTTGCATTTCCAAGAAACAAAAAGAGAAGGATTGCATAAATACCTTATATCTGGGTATTTGCTACAGAGGCCTCTTAATTTTCTGAGGGAAAAAAATGCCCACAGAATACACCTGAAAATAATTTCTGAGTTTACAAGGCAACATGCAGCTTCTCAACACATGATCAGATGTTGCTGTTTCTGAAGGCAAACACAATAAAAGGCATCCAGGAAAGAGTTGGTGAAGTTATCAAGTTTCTGCATGAGAAAAAACCCCGAAACCCAAACAAAACAATCACACCCCTCAGCCCCAAACCAGTGGGATGCTCTAGCCATGATCTTGGGCTGTGTGACTGCAGTGTGGGACACCAGGGGATGTAACACCTAGGTGGAATGTGGTCCTCAGGAATTCACCACTTGCCTGTGAAAGGAGCCAAGAGCTGTAATCAACTTACCCAGTGCGTTTGCTCCTGCTGTTCACTAATGAGTGAAGGCAAAGCAAACAGCACACTTTCAGCTTGATCAGACCGAGGTTTTACCTGTAGCCAGTGGGTCCCTAAGCAAAATTAAAGCAACACAGGCAAAATTAGCTTGTTAGCATTTTTCTCTGTTAGCATTGGAGAAATGTCACTTTTTGCCTGGGGCAGTTTTGGTAGCTTTACCACAAAGGAAAAAGCTCTTGTACCAGCCCTGTCCCTAAACGTTTAGTCCTAGGCATTTACATGTAGCAAGACTGATGATATGACACTTCTCTCTTAATTTATGCAGAAAAGGAAGGAGGCTGGGGAAGGGGCAGCCCAGTCCTTAGCTCAAAGCATCATGTAACTGGCAACTAACAAGCGCTTTTTAGTCCTCTTTGATATATGGATTTCTAACTTTTTGTCCTAACAGAGAGATAACCCTTTGCAGAATAATTTCAAGCCGACTGGAAATAGATTTCCTTCTCTTAGTTACAATTTCTGTGCCCTCTGGGAATAGTCCCCACAGGCTAAACATCTGATTCTCTTTCTTGTTGGTTGTGACAAGCAGCATGCAAGTCAGGGCTATTTTGTGAGCTGCTTCCTCCACACCCCCTCCATAGCCCAAAGCAGAAGGTGTCAGTCCTTAGGAAGAGCCCATACCTTGGGGAAGGGTGGCCAGTTGCTCAGAGCTCAAGGAATTGTCAGTCTAGTGCTCAGTTCCCACCTCTGCCACAGATTCCCAGCATCATCTCAGGCACGTCCTGTGTCCCCTCATATTTAGCTCTGTGTCTGTAATGTGAGGAGAGCACCAGGTCCTGCCTTAAAGATGGATCCTCACAGATGAGCAAGTGAGGTGTGGTCCAGGGGTGGGGGCTGGTTAAGGAGATGAGTTGATTTTGGGAATGACATTTTTAGTGAGAAGGCTGAAATTGTTCATAAAGCCACAAGAGCTTTTGAGTTCAAAGACCAGTGCATGGAGAAACAGACAGATTATTAGTCAGCCTGACTCAGGTGAAGCTTTAGAATGCAACATGGATTTTGGGAACCCAGAAATCTGAGTTAAACCAACAGGAAATTGTCCATGTGCACAACAGCTCTGGCTTTCGGAGTGAAGGTAGAGTCCCTGCAGTCTCTAACTCAAGAGAAGGGGCTTCGACACTGCCCACAGTCACCTACAGCCAGAACAGTGGAGACAACCACTTCTTTAGGCAGCAGCCAACTGAATCATCAACTATAAGCGGGGTTTCTAAAAAGGAGAGGCCAAGTCTTGGTGCCACTGTTGGAAATGTTGGTGCCACGAGCACAGAATTTTGTGTGTTCAACTGAGATCCCCTGCCCAGCCTGCACACAGGCAGCCAGCAGCCCTGTGTCTGTGAGCAAATACTGCACAAGTGTCAGTGAGCACTGCTGGAACTGAATTAGTGTGCTACTGCACCCTCAACACCAGCAGAAACATCCTGGAAATTGGAGAATGCATTTCTAAGGCAGCTCCTTAAAGCATTATTGCCTGCCTGAACAGCCAGCTCGTCACTACACAGGGTAACGAGGGTTGGGGACGGTGGAAAACCCAGATGAGGGCTCGGCCTTTGTGGGACAGAGCTCCTTGGGCACAGTAACACCGAGAAACCTGGTGAGTGAAAGTGTGCTGCTGAGTTCATAAACCACTGCATCTGAGCCAATATCAGCCCTGCTGAGATCCCAGACCAGCCTGGACAGGACACCTGGGGTGCTTGTTCCTCCTTCCTGGCTGATCCCGTCCAGAGGAGCCCCTGTGGACAGCAGAGAACAGACTCTTCCTGACTCTCAGGGGTCAGCTGCTCATGGAGGCACAAGGTCTATCCCAAATTGCTTTCTCCAAAAACAAAACCTGGCCTTTATTATTTATCTAAAATACAACCCTGGAAATGGCACATCTCTAGATGTTCTCTGTTTAATATATTTTAAGTAACACCACTGATATAAGGCACTTTTGGAATAACATTAACATCTGGGCTGACCCTGCCTCCCTACCAATTTTGAGCCTGATGTTAATTAAAACAGGCAAGTTATAAACCCCAGGAAATGGCAGCTGACCCCTGACTATGAATGTAATACTGCAATAATATGGTGTAAAAACGAGGCATAGTCAGACTGCTGCCCAGGTTGTTCCTAGAACGATGCCCTTTCTTTCTCACCACTGTGCTCCCTCTCTCCAGGAATGAGATCATTATCCCACCGGCACCCTCGACACGCTCTGGTTTTGGGGTGGCAGCCTTCGCATTCTGAGTCACCCCCAGGAAATTATCCCTCCTGACAGGAAAAACTGCCTCTCTTCTGAGAGGCACTTCTCATTTCTGTGTGAAAACTGCTTCCTGACCACAGGTGGTCGCTGAGGATCCCGTGATGCGCTGTCAGGGCAGACTTAACCTGAGCTGCCCTGATGTTTGGAGAAACGTGGAAAAATAAGGAGAGGTATTTTTTTCTTTCTACTCCATATTCCCAGCTGTAGGTGAATGGGGAGGGTGGAGGAGGATGGCCCCAGGAAGGAGGGATGTAAAGCCTGGAGCTGAGGGCAGAGGGGAGGTTTGCTGTGAGCCACCTCCAGAGGCGGCAGTGAGAGGCTGCACTTTCCACTCGTGTGTGTCCCTCCCTGTAACTTCCCTTTCTTTGGTGGTCCAGAAGTGAAGGGCTGTAGGTGTCTGTGATGGTGAGCCAGGTAACAGCTGAGAGCAGGAGGTGAGATGGGGTCAGAGGAGAACTGGAGAATTCCCCAGACTCATCACCACATCTCTCACTGACTAAATATTAGATGTGATTTGGAAGTAATTAATGGAACATTTCTGTTGTTGTTGGAAAACGCAATACTGTTGAAATTGGAGCGTTTCCTCCCAAGATGTTGCTTTTTGTCAAGCTATGAATGCAAAAAACCAATAAAACCCAAACAGAAAAACCCTTCCAGAACTAAACAAAACAAGCAAACCCCAAATCCAAAGGGTTCCTTGTCCTGCAAACTCCTCTGGAGAGACCCTACAGGTTTCAGTTCCTGTGGCCCATCGGAACTCAGCCCAGCAGCGTTCACAGTGTCCCACAGAATATGTCCCTCTGTTTGTAAACAAATTAAATGAGCTTTTGAGCAGATACATTTCGTCTTCTGTGTGAGCTGAAGGAACCAGGATATGAGCCTACGAAAGGCTGGGTTGTAATGGATACACCCTGCCCCTTCTCTCTTTGAGGCATGGGAAAGGTCAACTTTTGTCCTCTAAAATGTGTCACTGCTATAAATATGACTGCATAATTTATTGCAAATTGTTTAGCAAATTTATTGCAAACTATTAATAAACCTCCTTGAAACAGCACAATGAGCGTGTGCAATAAACAAGGAAAATATTTGCTTGATTCAAACCACATTGGATGATGTTAAATGAATGTTGAATAGATACATTTGAAGGCCTGGAGGGATGAGTGCAGCCAGCCACCGGATGCTGAGCGCTCGCCCTGAGCACACATGTCAGAAGATGTCGGGGAAGTGACCAAACCTTTTTGTCAATGGCTTAAAGCTGAGATAAGCCCCGAGTGTTTAAATTGGCAATTCTAATAGCTACCTGAATCCAATCCAATTCACAGCAGCTTGGCTTGTAAGGCAATCGGTGATACAGTGTTAATGCCAACTAATCTGATAAAAATTGACACAATGACAACGTTGGGCCATTAGTTACCAGCAGTTTTTATGTCTGTGTAAATCCATCGTGTTTTACAAGGTGCAGGGGGATTCTGGGAGAATCTTTTTTTCGGTTTTCTTTTTTTTTTTAGAACCGTGGAAATAAAGCGGTTGTGCCGCCGAAGCAAACTCATCCTCTCGCTGTGTGTGCTGCAGCTGAGAGTGTTAAATGGCAAAATTCATCACAACTAATTTCTATTTGCCATCTATTAGGCTACATTGTTTTGTCCTCAACGTCAGGTTAAATAATGAACCTCTCGGAATAGAGTAAATTAACCTCCACTTTATGTTCATGTCATTGTCAAATGGAAACATCACTTGTACAAATGAAAAAGATTCATTAGTAAAGCTAATGCATAGGCTCCACTCCAGTAAAAGATAAGAGCGATTGAGGCCTTGTCATAATGCAGTGTCGAACCGCTGGCTTGTTATTTATGATGCCTGCCATAATCTTTGGAGATTATTTTCAGCAGTGGTAATTAGCACACAATGCATCAGGAACAATTATGGAACAATGTCTTAGCTTGACAGGTATGCCACCCTGCTGCAGGCGGGCTATGATCCATGAGAAATTCAATCAAATCTGCATGCTGCAGGGAGTTTATTAATATTTCTCCTTCCGAGGCAGTTTGAAAGGCAGCTACGCTTGACCGGCCACCCAAAAATACTTAGCTGAGTGATATGAGTGTGCTCCTTGTTAATACACACCTATCTGCACAGAGCCTTCCTGTGCACTTAGAGCTGATTAAAATAATGTCTGTGAGTTTGCTATTTACCACGGTGAAGGGAAAATTGCTACCTCTGCTAGCTGGCCATGGGGCCTCGCTCAGGGTAGGCTGTTGCTGAAGGAGCTCTGTAACGAAGTGGCAAATTCCAGCACTGACACAAATCCTGTAAGTCTGCTAGAAGCAGGGGGACTACGCTGATTTACAGCTCCTCACATCCCAGCTTAGGAATCAAAGTGTCCCTGATGAAGGTGATTTTCCCTCGAATAGCACAAGTGCAACAGCGTGGCAGTTTCTTGTTTCAGGCATCCCAACAATCCTGTGTGAAGCGTCTCCTGAGGGGTCTGGGGCATGGACAGGGCACAGAGGAGAAACGTGGCCTACGAGCACAGGCACAGAGTTAATGCATGTGACACGTGGAGCTTGTAGCCACCCCTTGCAGTGTGGATGCAGCCTCTGTGTCCACGACTGATTTTAGTACCTGCTGAAAAACCCTTCTGGTGTTTTAGACACAACCTCACGGACACCATTTCTTTCCAACAGCAACATGAGGACCTTCCAGCCAGCTTCTATCCCTGCCCTGGAGTCCACGGCAGAACCGCACAAGATTGAGCCAAGCTGAGGTGAGACACAAATCAATCATGCAACAGAAAGACAATCATTTTCAAACTTTATTGAAACATAACACTGCAAAGCCAGAGAACACTTGGCCAGATCTTACAGGAATTCTGGCTTCAAGTTTGCTAGGTGTACAGTTTGAGATAACTTCCTGAAAAATATGGTTTAACATCCTGTTTGGTTGCTAATAGACTGGGGGATACCTCATCATCCTCATTCAATAAAAATACATCATCCTGCTTCTTTCTACATGCAAAAGTGGCAGTGCTAAATGCACATTTCTGCCCATTCTGCATCATTATTAATGATTTATCTTTGTCATCCTTTAATAGGCTTATATCATCATTAGGATTTCTTTTGTTCTTAATAATGCTTAAAGATCATTAAGAAAGAGAATTCATGTGCACATGTCAGTGGGTGAAGAGACACCCTTAAAAGAGGGGGACAGGTCTGAGTGGAGAGCAGGAGTGTGGGAGGGACGGCTGGATGCATTTAGCGGCACCAACCATATTACAAAATCATCAGTCAGAGAGGAATTGTTGCTTTTTGTTTATTTTAACATTATTTTCCATGGGGACTGCTGCTAGGGGCTGAAAGGCATGTCTAAGTTGTTTTTTTTCTAATGCAAACATTGTTTGGTATTTCTGTTGCACACAAGCTCTTTCCTTCCTCTTGTTTGGTATTTAAATGTATGGATGGCTTGTGATTAGGAGCAGGTGGAGGGGGAGAACGGGACAAAGTGATTTTAAGTCACTCCTCTTTTGTGCCACCATCTGTTCCTGGGCTGGAGTGAAACTGAATGCACAAAAAACTGATCGGCACCATAACTTTTCCAAAGAAAACGAGGATGATCAGGAGAATCCCGAGGGACCTGGGCCTGATGGGAGAGGTCACACCCTCCTCCTCTATACCCTGACAGATTGCTGCGCTGCTTTTCTGCTCGGAACAGACGAGCCACCATTTATTAATTATGGGTTGTTCTGCTGCTGAACCTAAAAATCGGGCCCCCCTGTGCTCGGTGCTGTATTAACACAGGGCTCAGTGGCAGCCATTGGCCCCAAAGACCTTACAGTTTGCATGGAGGAGAAAAGAAAACAGATGGATACAACAAACCGACTGCGGGAGCATGAAGTAACCATGAGACAATTATGATCCGTTAAACTATTCAGGTCAGGAAATGCACTGCAATACCATCCCCAGCTGAAACACTAGAAGGATGCTAAATGGGCAGAGGGCAGAGTGTAATGATTAGATTTGGGACAATGGATCGAACGTTCTGTTGCGGAGATTGCCACAGGATTTTTAATGACCAGTTCTGATCACGGCTTGCGTTTTACAGACTGCCCAAGGAAATTGTGTCTCCAGTTGCTTTATACCTTCTTGGTGTGTACCTTGTGAAGGCCTGGAGGGCTGGTGTTTAACACCCACATTAATTTTGATGAGGTAGTCTGCAATAACAAAGCAGCAATCCGCACCAAGGGATCGCCGCAGCCAGCAGTGAAGCATCTCCCCTCAGCAAACATCTTTTGCTTGCTGTAGTCATCCCTGCAAAGATATCTGTGGCTCTGCATACCTAGGAGCACTGAGAATTGCTTGGGGACAGGTTCAGGATGTTCCAAGGGCATTTGCTCAGCGTGTCTGTGAGTCAGCTCAAGGAGAGGAGCCTTTAGAGGACACTGAAGAACACCTCGCTGAGCTCCCAGGTTCTTTGGCACTGAAGAACACCTCGCTGAGCTCCCAGGTTCTTCAGCAGTGGTTGGTGCTGTGGATGTGGCATCTGAAGGAAGCCTCGTGCTCATTCCTACCCCACATTGGTGGCTGTGCTTAACTGAGACAGAGCCTACAAGCAGTGCAGGAGATGAGCAGCTCTCCCAGGAGCTGGAGATACGTGCAGATGTCCACAGCCCTTCTGCTCTACTGCTGTGCTCAAGGACACCCAGACCTCTGCGTGCTCCTCATCTGTGCCCTGTGCAGCCCTGCTCGCTCTGTGCAGAGCAGTGCTGGGCTGCTCTGTGGTGCCCAGCAGAGAACGTCCCTGAGGGGCTGAAGACAGTCCCAGTCCACCAAGCTCATGAGTGTTTCCCACCTCTGTGCACTCCAAGGGAGGCTGAGGTCCTTCAACACCTGTCTCCTAAGCAGGGCTTGTCTGAAGGTGATGCTGGCTTGAGATCTTCAGTGACACAGACATCCAGTGAGTGAGGACAGAGCAGCGACGTCCCGCAGAGCCTTAGAACAGTTCACTGGTGAAAGCAAAGCTCCTGCCTGTTGCTGAAAGAGCCCTTCCAGGCTGTGGGGTTCGCTGTACTTGTGCTCACCTTCTGTGAATGCTTGGGTTTGCTCCAACCTGTTGTAGCTCTCCAGAGTTTTACATCTTTAAATCAGGTATTCAGTGCTCTTCAGACACCAGGTTGGTCCTTACAGCCAAACCCTGACAAAAACTGTTTAATGCTTTATACAAGTATTTTCTTTTTAATGATTCCGGCCAGAGATGCTGAGTTGAAGCACCAAACTAATTTCATGTGCTTCTCCAACACCCCATTATGACATTTATGACATATTTTTCTGTTTAGAGGGATGATTTTTTCCAGATGCCAGTACATCTAAAACTACCTAATGAGATTTCCACAGATGTAGAGCTTAAAACCATCTATGGTATTTTTATTTTTCTCTCTAAGTAATGATACTTTCCAACTGAAACACTTCCTGAATAAAGCACTAGAAACAATTGAATGTGTATCAGGTTCATAGAAAGAAAAGCTTTTTCATTGGCAAGCAGGTATTGTGATTGAGTCTTGGCTTTTCAGCCACTTGATTTGAAGTGGGTTTTATTTTCTCTGGAGCTGGTCATGATTTAAAGACAAAATTTCAAATCTAGAGTTTGGGGTGGACAGGGAGAATCCCAAAGGCCCTGTAGCACTTCTCTGCAGTAACATCACCTTCCTAATTACAGTGTCTTGCTCTGTACATTGCAAAGGAGGTATTATTGGTCATGTTTTACACTGGAAAACACAGGAACAGAAAGATGAAGTGACTTATGGGTGATTCTCCCTCTTTTCTTCACAGGTGCAAGAAGCCTCTGTTTCCTTGAGGACAGTTGATGCCAGTCCTGTCTTGTACTTTCATCCTTTGGGGGATGGTGATGATGAGTGGCTTGCATCCCTCTATCCCTGCTCTTCTTGCCATCCCTAATCAGCCTGTTTAGGGGGGAGAAAACCAGGATGACAAGTGTTATCCCACCAGACTGCAGGGTCATTTAGGGTGCCCAGAAGAAAACTGGGAAGCTGCTCATGGTGGTTATTTGATCTGAGCCTCAGCAGGGCAGGGTGTTTACATTTATATTGCTGCTGGATGGTCATTTTCATCCCTTGTGTTCTTCACACTTTCCTTTCCTAAGACAGCTGATGAGACCCACACTTTGTTCAGGATCAGGAAAAGCATCTGACTCCCAGAGAGCCTTTCCCCTGGTGAATATGGAATAACACAAGGACAGGATCCTGTGTTATTTGGTGGCTGGTGCCGGGATTACTGGCCTGAGTGTGATACCCAGGATGTGGAGACATGAGAAAGCTGTTTAACTGTGACTTGGGTGGGTGTAAGTCCTGCTATCTACTGCTTCCCCACATGTCTTCTTGCTTTCACACAGAAAAATTATTATATTCTTTCAGTGAAGAATGACCTCTATTACACTTAAAATAAATTGCAGCATTGTCTGGAAATATTTAAGCTGAATCTCTCTTACTCTTGTAAGAGCAGAACACCCACAACCAAGGAAGGGAGGCTGGGCTGTTCCAGCACTGAACTCAGCCTTGCAGATGTCTGTCACCTGTTTCTAAGGAAATGTGCAAGTGTTTGGGAAAGAGCTGGGCTTCGTTGTTATTGTGGGAATCTGAAACCACTCCGAACTTTGCCCTTCTATCCCCTTTCGAAATTTCTTTTGGTTGGTTTTTTTTGGTTTTTTTTTTTTTTTGTTTTTTTACAGAAGAAAAATTGCTGGGCTCCTACTCCACTAACTGGTTTGCATTAAGGGCTTTTTTCTGCAAAATGCCAAGTGCTCTTAACTCTTGCCCAAGCCAAAGCTGCTCATCACCTTGCCAGAACTGAGATTCAGATTTGGGCCATAAGCTAGCAAGTCAATCTCCAGCTGATGTTAACTGATCCCTTCAGCCAATGCCCCCACTCCTGGCTGGGGAAGGCTGTCACTCAGCATCACACATGGAATTAATGCATAAACCCAGACTGTACCTGCAGCAGCTTTTCCATTCATGGGGCCCACACCTCTTGCCCTGCGAGGCAGAGAGCTGGGCAGGGAAGCAGTGAGTAGTTTGTCTTCTACCTGCTGATGGGAGCTGCTAAACAAAAAGCTGTTGGGCCCCCATAGAAAGGCAGAAGCTGGATACCTGCAGAACAGGAGAGGAAACCTCCTGGCCTGGATCTGGCCCTCATTTTCTTTCTAAACAGCCCAGAGCTTGGTTACTCCCTTTCCACCTTCCAGCTACTGTGTGGGAATCCTTACTGAGCTCCATCACCAAAATCCTGTGCCTTCACCCCGCAGCTTGCCAGGGCACTGTGCCTCTCAGGAATGGGAATAATTGAAAGCCTTAGGAAGTGAAAAGCATGGCATGATGCTTGTCAGGAGGAATCTTCCCAAACTGGTGCCACTGCTATGCAGGACTCTGTCCTCCACCCCAGCACAATCCTGGCTTGGATAAGCTTCTTTCCAGGCTCCAGATTGTGTGGGCAGAGCTCAACTGGCTCTGCTGCTCCATGGGAAACAAACACACTGCAGAGTGGGATGTTTTTTTACAGGAGAGGTGTGCCACATCTGGGACAGCCTCACGGACACCAAATTCAATAAATCAAGATCAGGATCAAGAGAATCATCCAGCTGCTGTATTGGGTGGGACTGCCAGCTGAGATAATTTTGGATCCAGAAGTAAGTTTTTGTCCCAGCTAACAAAAGAGGTATGGGCTTACTTGCAGTCAAAGCCAACCTACCACTCACTCACTGAAATGTTTTGGTCTTAGAAACCACCTTTAAGAGGGCGTAAATAATGTACACCTTTGTATTTCATGTAATAAAACGGTTCCTGGTCAGCTGCCCTGTCAGTTAAGAATTATACACCCACCCCTTTTCATGATTAATCAGATGTCAGGATGTATGTGCTCTCCCAGCATATCATCCCATGGCAAGCAGCAGCACTTTTACAAATGTAGAAAGGAAAAAAAAAGAAACAATAATAGGAAAAAGAATTATTTTTATGTGTATTTGTCTTAAGACATATTTTTCCATTCAGTAATTTGAAAAAAATAACCATCTGGAAAAAATCATATTATGGACAAGGCGTGTCATGACATTTACAGCAAATATTTTTGCTGTTAGTATCAAAACCAGCTCTTTGCTCTATTTGCCGAATGTTCGTATACACATAAATGTTCAGTAAATAAAAGGGCCTCTGCAGAAACTCAGAGCTGGGTGATCTTGTTCTCCCAGCATTCACATTCTCATTTGTTTATACTTCTTTGAAACCCATATTTTTTACATCTGAGATGTGAGTGCCTGCAGTTCCTTTCCCTCTGCCCTTTTGGTCTCAGGAGAATGACAATAAACGGCCCTACTGTGGAAGAAGTCCTGATGTAAGTAAAGGTATCAGGAGGCTATGAGGTCATGGGCATAAATGAGGCAAACTTTCCAAAGAAATCACCAAGATGATTTATAATCATGGGCAACCTTGTTCAGCCAGAAGAAGAAATGAAATGTGTGCATCATGCACCAGGTTTTGAGAGGGAGCAGAGAAAGAAACCCAAGAGCTTCTCTCATCTTCTAGATGGGTTGGAGCCTCCTAATGAAGCTGCTGGCCCTCTGGCAGCAGGGCTTGGGGTGGGACGACAGCTCCCCTCTCTTTGGGACTCTTTTGGGACTTTGATGAGGTAGAAGAACCTTTGTTAAGGCTCAGCACTCGGTTGAAGTCTGAGTTTGAAGGTGAAAGTGTGGTTTACACAAGCCTTGCAGAGGGTCTCTTCACAGAGGCAGGCTGCATGTCCTGCACCCACCTTGGGTTCTCTGCAGCCCTGCTGTGTCTGTTGGGGCACTGGAGAACATGCCCAGGATGCTGCTGTGTCCTGTGTCCCTGCGAGGGTCACCTGCAGCCCTCTCCAGAGTGGCAGCTCTGAGGGTAATGTTTCCATGAGGACCCTGCCTCGGAAAGCTGAGGGGAAGTGAGATGTCAGCACCTGTGTGGGGGTGGCAGAGAGCAGGAAATGGAGGTGTTGGTTTGCAGAATGGTGACGCTGACAGCCAGAAATTCCCAGGGTGTGGGTGTTTGGATGCACAGGTTTCCCTTAGGCCAACCTCTGCCTGTCGAGAGGCTGGGGGTTGTAATGTCCACTACCACTTGTAATTCCAATTACCATCACTACTGCAAACTCACATACATCATAGGTTTCAAATGCCCCTCTACAAATATAACTTAAAATATTAACTAAAACTACAGAAAATATCGGGTAGTACTGATATTTATATATTTATTTATTATTGCATGTATTATGCAATAATTAAAATCTAGAAGAGGAAAAGTAATTCTTCCTTTGTTTTGCGTGGATTTTGAACATAACCTACTATTTAACATGAAACAGGCACTTAGCAAATGATATGACTATTTTAAAATATATTTGCCCTTTAGCATCTTACAAGCACTGCCTCCTGAGGTGCCTCCACAAAGCAAGGGGGTAGCAGACAAGTTGCTCTGTTTAGCCTGGGCTTAGAAACCTTGAGTGTACCGAAATCTCCTTGAAGTGGTAACGTGGTAATTCTTAATCGCAGCATGATGCTACTTTGACATAAAGGAACAGTGATTCTTTCTCTGGGAGGAGGGTCAGTGGAAATGAATCTTCTTAACAAAAATCAATATCCCAAAATTTGAAATCTGTTGATGTGACTATCTGCAATTCAACTTGCTTATTAACAGACCCCACCAATCAGTTCCATGTGCTCCCTGTTGCTAAGTTGCCTCCATAAACAAATTGATTAATTGATTTTTTCCCCCTCCCAAGGCCTTTTAGTGTATAAGCAGGTCAGGCAGCTATGATTTCATTTTGCTCATCTGCTCGGCACTGGCTTTGTAAATCAGTTTGGAATCCCAGTTCTTCATCTCAAAGATCAGCAGTGTCACCTGCAAGCCCAGATGGTGCAGTGGATCTGTGGAGAAACTTCATCACTCTGGGAAGATGGGGAGAGAGTGGGACTGGGTTTCAGTGGCAGAGTGGAAACCATCTCCTCTGGCCCTGAGTTTGGAGCACTCGGAGCAGGACCTGTGCTTGCAGCTTCAGGTCTAGGTTAAAATGGAAAAACCCCTAAGAAGCAAAAGTGTGTTTTTAATTTGGCTTTTTCTCCCAGCTGTTTCTGAGTGAGATCTTTACTGAAAATCTGTTTGAACAGGCTAATATTAACCTGCTTCCATGATTTGAGGCCAGATTGTAGTGAGAACAATGTCTGAGATTTGAGAGATGTCACGTTTGGCCCTAGGCCTCCGTTTGCTATTATATTTGTGTTTCATGTCACCTCTAAAGAAAGGCTGCCTTTGCAGCTGGTCCTGGCAGCCCTGTTGCTGGCCATGCTTTGAAGCTGCCCTGTTCTGCTCAGCCTGGTACTGCTGGAGAATTCACCGCGGCGTTTTTGAAACTAACACTGAACAAAATTAAAAACTAAAAAAAAAAATAAAGACCACGGGCAGAAGAGGAAACTTTGAGTCTTCACTGGGTCAGCAGTAAGAAAGGAGCCCCAGAGGGCCAGATCTGGAGGGAAGGAAGCCACGGGGGAAGGAAGAGCCACAGCTGCCTGTTATTCCTAATGATGCAGAGTGGTGCAGGCTGGTTGCAGGCAACTCCTTTTATAACTTCCTTAGACAAAATTTCTCTTCCTACCCTTCCACCCTACACTTGAGAGGTAAGAAAAACATCTTGTTGAATGGCTTTGGAGGCTTGTTACCAGTAGCAGAACATTTAACTCCTCAGCAAAGGTTGGCTGGACTGCTATTTATTTATTTACTTAATTAGTTGTAGCTGTATTTAATTGATCCCTAGTTTTAGAGCTGAATGGGAAACATCCATGTGCAAGGAATAACTGCAGGACCATTGCAAATGGCAAGTGTTACCCTGGAGGTGTGTGAATGTTATTATTTGGAAATCATTAATGAGGGAAGAGATTAATAGAAATTGGTGATGTTTTAGGAGAGGGCAAGATGGGCTTGTGTCCACTGGATGTCCTAGGAAGGAGATTAAACCCAAAATGTTCCAGCCAGAATCTGGAATGCTTTTCGTTGTCAGAAGGTGTCTTTCCTGAGGCTGGAAACATATTTCAAACTGTGTATGCGGTGGGTATTTGGGTACAAAAGAAGTAATTTCAAAATATGAATATTTTAAATACTGACATTTCAGATACTTCTTCCATTTCTGTGTCCCTACACCCCACGTAGCCAAGGAAGTTAGGGAATGGAATAACTTACGGAACTTTCTGGAATCGGTCCTTCTGAACCTCCCTCATTTTTACCTCTTAAAGTTGTGGAGTTGGTGCTTTGGTTTTCTTTTCTTTTTTTTTTTTTTACCTTTTCACAATTTTTCAGCTGGACACAAACTGAAAAATAGCAGAAGGAGAACCAGAAAAAAAGACAGCAAAAATGAAGTGGGAAAAAAAAGGGTGAAATATCAGTGATGCCATCACACTCAGTGACAAAACCTAGTGAAGAAGGAAAAAAAAGGAAAAAAAATTACCCCAAATATTTTAAAGTGAAAAGTTTTGGAAAGAAAAAACCAGATTTTTTTAACAGTTTTTATTTTTCTATTTTTTTAAATCAGTTCCAGTGCTATCAAGTTAGCTTAAGAACATAAGTGTTAGAGTCAACAGCTTCAAAATGTGGCCTTTTAAACAGTAGCCTTCTCCAGAAGGGATTTATGCTCTTTGGTAGAGAAACACTGATGCTTTTTGGGAGCCAAGTTTTGAACTGGGCTTTGGGTGGAAGTCTAAAATCTTGCAAACTTTGTTTCTGTAGATTTTCTTTGCAAAAGCATTACAAAAGAGTTGCTCTAATGAATTGTTGGTCCTTTTCCCATTTTAGATTAGATGCAAAACCAGAACACTGGTGGCTAATTCAGACCTTGGGAGTTGTGCCTGAACTTATCCCAAAATTTAAAAACATTAATCTTCAAGATTTGGCTTTTACCTATCTCCAGTCAAAATATGTTTCGCATGACTTCATCACTTTGCTAAGTGAATTGAAAGCAGTTAATTGCTTGTTTGTTTCTTTATTCTCAAAGTAATTAAACGTTAATTCTCTCCATAGCTGAAACAATACTCTGAAGCAGAAAAAATTAAGGTTTTTTTATTACTGCCAAGGGTTTTGTTGTTGAACCGAACAATAGAATTCAAGGTGATCCAAGGTAATAAGGCCTCTTCTCCATTGATTTCAGGTCTCACCAAACATTAACTGAATACCTGTAGCTGGTTTTGCTTGGGGTAGGGTTAATTTTCTTCAGAGTAGTTGGTCTGGAGCTGTGTTTTGGATTTGTGCTGGAAGCAATGTGGATAATTCAGGGCTGTTTTCATGACTGCTGAGCAGGGCTTACACAGAGGAAGGAATTGGGGGGACACAGCCAGGACAGCTGACCCCAGGGACATCTCAGACCCTGTGAATGTGGTGTCATTCTCAGCATATAAAGCTGAGGAAGAAGGAGAAGGGGGACGTTTGGAGTGATGGTGCTTGTTTTTCCAAGTCTCTCTAACAGTGTTTTGTGGCCTTCTGGGGTTAAACCACAACACCTCACCTAAGAAACAAAATAGGCTAAAACTCACGTGCTGTGGTGGATATTAGTATTACATCAGCTTTAAATGTAGGGAAATCAGGGCATAACGTTGCCAAGGGACACCTCTAATCATTGGTCTGTCCATTCTTCCAGCCAGCAGGGTAAGAAGGGTGTGCAATGGTCCTGGGACTGGTGCTGGTGCTTCCCTTGCCCTCAGCCAGGACCATGGTGGGGCCTCAGAGGTGCTCTGGATCCCACCAATGTGCAGTATTCACGCATGGGCCTGGACTCTGCACACATGGAGGAAAAAGTGCAAAGCTTTATTGCACATCAGAAATTCCCTTAAATGCCAGTACCTACAGGAAATCACCTCATATAAACAGGAAAGATGTTCACCTCAGTGTCCCCCAATCACCTGGAGTATTTCTCAGACATTGCCTATTATGGTAAAAGGTAAACAATACCTTACAAGGTCAGAAACTGCAATTATCACATCTCATAGGTCTAACGCTGTTCAGAAACCCACAATCCTCTCTCAGCCCATCCCTGGTGACCTGGCTTAATCCCAGGGTCACCTCCGGGTCTGAGAACGAGGCTCTTTCTTCAGCCAACAAGGCCTAATCTCTCTTCCAGCACACAGTGCACCCCAACACCAGTGGGGACAGCCTTGGGTTGTGCCCCTTTTCATACAGCTAAATGACCCCAGAGCAGAATGCCATGAAGAGTGACAGGGACATGTACATTTAGAAGTAGGAAAAGAAGATCTTCCTATTTCCATCCATGGCCTTCCCTGGTACTTGCTAATTTTTTGTTTTGTTTCTCTCCTTTTGCCACATTGACCCTTATATACATTTCTTCACTGGGTTAAAAATTTCTTTTATATATCAAAGAAAAGAGCCTTAAAAGATCTCTTCAAATGCCAGAACCTCAGCAGCAGTGGGGAAATGTGCCTTGACATTCACGTTTAGGCATGTTTTTCCTTTGACTGCCACTTTAAATCTCTAGAGGAAAGAGGGACCTTTTAATATGGGTCTTGTTGAGTGTTCATTTTCCTTTCAGAGGTAGGGCACTAACTCTGCCATCCCCAGGAGTGTATGACCTCTATCCTTCAAAAAATATGACAGACAAAAACACCCATCATCATTAATCTTAAACTTTATCTCTGATTAGCGCATCAACAAAACAACCTTTTCTTATGCCACCGTTTGACATGCTGGACATATGTCAGGAAGACATGGGCCATCCATATCTTATCTTGCATTAAGAAGAGTTATCCAGAAATGTACCTTCATTACTGCGACAGCCACGTCAAAAAGAATCGATTTATTGTCAACGCGTCCGAGCTAACAATGTTAATGGACTCTTCAAACATCTCCTTCTCGTTTGTTTCCTACATGCCCATCAAAGAGACAAAGCGAGATGGTTGCCAAGCTCTGGGGAGTGGGGTGTGTGTATTCAGAGAGTCCATGACTGCTCCTGGGGCTGCCTGTAATGAAGTGAGACAGGGGTGCAGCAGGAGGAATTCAGAAGAGGCTTCTCCAACACTAGGAGAGACCTAGAGCAGAACTTCAGCTTCCTCTGCTGCTGTATTTCCTCAAACTTTAACAGTTCTTTTGGGGATTAGGTAGCAACGAGGTTGGTTACTCCATTAGTTAGCAGTATCTGGAAAGGATTTACCTGCATTTCACCTCTGTGTATTTACTCGTGGCTCTCTCCGATGCAGCCAAAGACTTGAGCCGGTGGTGCTCAGCACTGCTGTGAAGGAGAGATGTCCTCTGGAGCTGTCAGAAGGTGAATGTTTGATATTGGGCAGAAGTGTTTTCTCTGTTGTGTCTTTGCCAAGTCAGTCACTGGGAAACCTATTCTGAGCAAGACTCTGCATTCCTGCTATGAATGAACTCTCCTTTTGCCAAAGTATGACTGGCTGTCTGGTGCTAATCAGTGGTAACAGGATGACCTTTGTGAGTGCATAGAGCAAAAGGCAATTTGTCTTATAGAACTTGTACAACTGTTTTGTTTAATGAAACAACATGATTATAATCTTCCCACAAAGGCACATAAACAATTAGAGTAAATCTCCCTCACATGTTGCTAGGTGTTTACATAACTCATCCTTCTCTCTTATCAAATAATGTGTACAATGCACTCCTGACTCTGGCAGAACTTGGATCGTGTAAGCTTAATCAGACCTATAAACAAATGTGTTTCCTATAACGCTGCAAGAGCATCAGCACAAGTCAGCACACATTCATTTATGCACTCAGGTTCTGTTTTAAAAAAGACTCCCAGTCCACCAGTGTGTAGTATTTAAACAACCAGAAGGAATGCAGAAATGGATGCTATTACCAAGGGCATTGATATTACTCTCTTGGTGCTGCTATATCCTTCAGTCATTCCAAAATATCAGTTTTTGGGCTGAGTTTGTTATTTGAAAGAGGATTGAGAGGACCAGGTTGCTGGTACCTGTGTTTTTTATTTCAAATTAAAGCTGTCACAGAATTATTTGTTGACAAGCATTTACTAAGCGTACACCAAAGAGGGCACAAGATTTCTGCTGCCTACTTTGGCTCTGCCCTGCTTGTCTGGTGTTGGTTCATTCAAATGGCATTTCACAAAATGATCAAACTGCTCATAGAACCCTAAGGTCTGAGTCTTAAAAGTTTTCTTTTTCTTTTTCTCTTTTTTTTTTTCTCTTTCTTCCCACTTAATGTGGGGAAACTACAGAAACTACTTTCAGTGCACAGGAAAAAGTGTGTTAATGTGCCAACATCAAGTGAATTCCATGAGTCTTCTATTCATTAAACTCCCGCTTCCTCCGCATGTAATTTATGTCAGTTCAGTTATGCTCCTCCAGGGTGTGCTACTAAAAGAAAAGAGAAACACGTATTTAGCCAAAAAGAGGTGTTTTGGGCTCCAGAAATCAACTTGCACCTACTGACAAAGGAAAAACAGACATGTTTTGCCAAGAAACAAATAACCAGGCCTATTTTTTTTAGTGAGAGGTATAACACTTACAGTTGGAAGGTATAACATTTACATTGTTCTGTAGTGATTTCCCTTTGCTAACACATACACAAAACAAACAAACCCCAGCCCTCTCCCCCCCATTTCTCCCCATGGTTGACCTTGTACATACATGACCCTGCTCTAATACCTTGTGGTGACTTCGTGCCTGTCGAGGACTGTTCGGTGACGAATCTGACCCGGACCTTGGGCCTGAACACAGCTCTGCAGCTGGGAGTCATTAACTCTGAGCCCAGGTTTTGACTTGGGCTCCTGGATGCTGAAGCTGGCTATTGGATAGTGTGAGACAGACCGAGTCCAGAACTCTTAGCCAAATACAGTAATGTTACAAACAAAGGGCTAAATTACTTCTGTTCATGGAAAAGTACTTTCACTGTGAGCAAAACTCAGATTCCTGCTCCCCCCCCTCCCCTGGTTCTGGCCCCCTCCCCAAAAACAGCCGAGTCCTTGAAGCCTCAGATTTGGGGGCTGGGGAGAGTCTGTGAGGCTGGTTTGCTGGGAGGAATCAGGTTGCACAGTGCCCTTTGTTAGACTCTCTAAGTTAATTATGCTAATTGGAGCCCTGAGATTCCTCAAACATGCCATGTTAGATACGTTTCCTTCCCCTCTGGCGGAGCCGGGACGGGCGCTGTACAAGGCCCTCTGTGGCTGTAGGGATGCAGGAGCAAATGAAGGCTTAAGGAGACAGAACAGCTGCTGGTCCGTCTTGTGATAGGGGGCAAGGAGAAGATGTGCCATGAGAATATCGGAGCCTGTTTTCCGAGGTCCTGGCTGAATCCATGTTACTTCCCTCCATAAATTCTGGCAGGCACTAAAGCCTCATCTATAAAAGAAAGTGAGAGACAGAGAAACTCTAAAGACAGGCTCTGAGTGGGTGGGAGACTTGATTAATTGCAACGTCAGACAAAAAGAGAAGGACATATTTTAAAGTAGCAGCAAGACCTTTCCACTGAAATAAAGTAATTCTTAAATCTGCTCTGCTACACGGGCATTAATCTCGAGTCCCTCCTAGAAAGCCAATGGAGGTGATGAGGGCTGGCAAGGGGAAAGTGAGAACAAGACCTGCCCTCTAAGTATCGAGAGAAACAGGTTGAAGGAAAGGAATTCTGTCCCTTTCTCTGGGGTGTTTAATTGACTGGCATTTGGATAAACCCCTCGTGCTGGAGCAACCTGCCCTACTCCATCCTCTACAGCCTCTTCTGTTTATGTCCTGGGTGCTCGTTCCTCTCCTGCCACTGGTACAAACAACATTTTAAAACTAAATCTGTAAGTCAGAGAACTCCTGAGCTTTTTATTTATGGTCTTAGTATTTGGAAGATTCATGTAAAAATTAACAGGGAGTGCTAATTGTTCAGAATTGTCTTCTCAATGAATCTCTTCTAGGGGAACTCTGATAAGCATAACATGATTTCCAACAATTGTCTGCACTTTGAGAAGTTATATGGGTAAAGCTCACTCAACAGCAAACCCCATTCCAGTGGAAACTGTGGTACAGACTGTTGAAGAGTAAAAATACATTATGGGAGGGAGAAATGGGCTTAATTTCCAAAAACCCTACTCAAACACTTACAGCTTAAGGGATTAGAGCCCTTCATATTTGAAATGCTATGTACCTTGCAAAGGTGCTCTGGTTTTAATTTCCTTCTGATGCTTTTAAGATAAAGTGGAGATAAACAAGCATGGTTCTGAGATCACTGGTGTCAATGGGAATTGCTCGATTCGCTTCAGCAGACTTTGGTGTTTAAACTTAAATGAAGAGATCTGAAGTGGGATGAAATCTGTAGCCTGCTGAGGCCAGTGGAAATACAGGCACTAATTTTAGTGATTTTTGAACCAGACTTGGAACACCAGATGAAGTTTGACTCTGTGCTTGGTGGAGTTAAACACATTTGCTCAGTCTTGGGGATCAAACCTTAAAACCATCCTCAGGAGGAAACCATGTATTTAATGAAAGTCCAGTCATCATCAGACAAATCAAACTCCTTAGATTTCCACTGAACTAATCCCAAATTGATGGAGAGTCAGATTGGCCAAGTATCTGAACAGCAATTGCTCCTTCAGTAACTATTTATTAAAATGCAGTCCCCAGACTGAGTTTCTGGTTATTGAGATATAGGTTCAGGATGGGCTTTCCCCTATTCATGCTGATGACATGGTATGTACTGTACATGCTGAAGGAAGTGCACAGAAGTGCTCTCCTTTAGCTGTTAATCAGCTTACCACTTCTTGCATGGAAAATGCTATATTCTGGACTATGATCCTGGCAAATAACCAAGGGGGAAGTGGATTTTCAAATGCTTATTTTATTAATCTTTAAATATCGCCTCACTAGGGCTCCAGGTGCTGAGTGGTTTATAACACTCTAAATTGTAATCATGGATAATTTTTAATCCTGTGCATACATTCCGTGCAGCTGAATGGGGATCTCACTGTAAAATGAAGAGCTGCCTACCAGATCTGTTCCTTGTCTCTGGCACAGCAGCACAAAGGAAATTTCCTGCTAACCCATCAAGTCCTTGAATGATTTGTAAAATACCATAAGAGTCTGAGAGCATTTAAAAGGAGGAGAAAGATAGAGAATTGCACGTTCCTGCCCCCGGCACATCAGCCAAGTGGGATCCGATCCAACCACCCCCTGTAGTTAAATGAAGAACTTGACTAATTTTTGGATGAAACCCAGGTAGTGCACTGCCTCACATTAACAGCAGTTCCACTTATCTTTCAGTTGGATTTTCCTGACTTTGTTTCTCTGCAGATAGTTCTCTGCTCGAGGGCTGGAGGAGTTGCAGGCTGACAATATTTGAGTTTTTCACCACTATCTTTGTGTTTCAAGCACATTTTTACAAGGAACTTAGGGGTGCTGCATTGTGATAGTGAGTTTATTCAGTTGGCACAAGAGATATTTATCAAAGGCTTCAGCTCACCCTCTTTTCAACATTTATTAACTCAGGGGTACAAGGTGCAGACCTGATTCACCTACTGACTGTGGCTTCCTTCCAGCAGAGGGTAGTGGTATAAGTGATGGGTTTTTTTAAATTACAGAAAGGGTTGGATATAGGTCTATCTGACTGAGGAAAAAGTGTTGGAGGTACTGGAATGGGGCTGGCAGCTGGCAGGGTTTGGGGAGATGGGGGAGAATTTCATTGCAAATTGAATTTTAAGAGGATCTGTGTGATAAAAGGAGGCCTCCTAATGGAGGTTAGTGCTCGTTCCCTGTGAAAAGCCATCAGGGTTTGGATGGCTGGCATTTCTAATTCTGTTAAGTGTCAAAATCGATGCTTGATGGGTCTGTGGGAGCCGGGCAATGGGCAGCCTCTGCTGACAAACCAATCTGGGACAAGAAAGGGACAAGGAAGGGACTTCCCAGAATATGAGTGAGATGTCTCTTGAAATTTAATTTGCTTAATAAGGTTTTAAAAGCATTTAAAAAAATAATTAAATAACAGGGCCATTTCTACCCTCCTCCTAAAATAAACCTCGAGCTTCGTTTGCAGTTTTCCACTTGTAAGCGACACATGTAAGCAAAGGGCCTGTTGTTGCAACCCTGGAATGCTCCCAAGCAAATGATGCTTCTTTATTGAAAGCAAATGAAGAAAAAAGAGACTCTGTCAAGGGGAGAGAACAGTTTAATTGGATTAAAACCTATGAGCATGTACAGTAGGGGAGGAGAGAGCTCCTCTATCCCTGATTCCTGTGGAGAAGGCAAGGAGATTACCGGGGGGTGAAGTGAGATCTGTGCAACGCAGCACAAGCAGCCATCCAAAGGCTGGAGTTAGCCAGCTCCAGGGCCCCAGAGGAATTGCTGGCTCCTTTGGGGTGGCTGGGGAGTTCTCCCTGGAAAAGGGTGGCTGGCAGTGCTCATTAGAGGGAGTGCAAGTCTCCTCTGGCACTGAATGCAAATTAAGGAGCAATATTTGTGTTTGTGGTTCATAAGCAGTCAAGTGGTTTGTCCAAAATACATTTTGCTTTTCCTCTAAAGGGGCAGACTGCAGATTCGAGCCTCAGATTTTTTTATGCATTTTAAATGACTCACTCCAGCCCTGGTCTTTCATCCCCGTGCTCTTATTGAAAAGAAGTCTGAGTTTTGAATTCCTTTTCATGGGCTCTTGAGAAAGCAGGAACTTTGCAGGGGAAGGCACAGTTATGCTGAACAGCCAAGTTGGGAGGATGTAGAAAGTCACTTGTTGTGAGGTGCCAGGGATAAAACTTGGACGGAGAGGATCTTTCCAAACTCAGCCTTACTGCAAAGCCACAGCTAATCATGGTCCAGGATCAACCCAAAATATTCCTGAGCTCTCAGGCCGATTTTTTAATTCTAGACCCAAAATTTCTGAAGGGCTCAGCGTTTTAGAAGCTCCTCTCAGCACTGAGGAAATGTGGGTCCTTAGCCATTTCTGGAATAATTCTTGGAACACAGCGGGGGCCACAAAAATGTTACACTTCTAAAGATCAGATCTTAGAGTAAATTGAAATTTTGAGGCCTGGGATGTGGCTGCTGCCCCTCATCTCCCCACTGCCACCAGAAGGGATGGAGGGTAACACTGGGCCGGGTAATCGCACATCGAGGCAGGGACAGGGAAGCGAGGAAGTTTTTCAGGTTGGGCTGGGGGAAGGGGCTTTGATTTGAATACGAAGAAGCATTTGGAGCCAAACCAGCAGCAGATTGTGGTACCTTCTTAATTCTGTGAGCCACACATGAATGACCTTTTTGTCTGCCTCCGCCTGCCTGCAGTGGGGGGCTCCCCCCCTGCCCTTCCCCACCGCACACACTCATTGATAATATACATGTGCTAAATAGGATTAACTCTCCCTCATCTGCATGAGTTGTTTCTCTCCCTTGGCCACTCTGCCCGGCTTCCCCCTCTCCTCTCCCGCACCCTGCAGCCCCCCAGCTCCTTCTGGAGCTCCATGTGGGCCTTGTGTGGAGTTTAGCTCGCTCATTGTAGGGCAGCTGGTAATGGGAGCGGGGCTGAAAAGCCGGCTGTCAGGCTCAGTGCTCGGGAAGAATAGGCGGGCGTCTGCTCCGCAGCTTTCCCTTTGATAGAGGAGGATAATCCCTGCTATGAGAAGGCTGAGTCAAATGGAAAGGGAGAGTGAGCCCAGCGCCCTCCCACAGCCCCGGAGCAGCACAAATTGCAAATCCCGGGATTTGAGTGGAGACGGCTCATCCCGCTAAGCACCTTGTGATGAATCCATTTCATCCTGGAGATGGAGGGAGGCAGGGAAGCCGCTCTCTAGAGAAGTGCCCTTTTTGCAGCCTGAGCAGAGAGCTGGGAATAGGTCATTTCCCTCCAGGAGCTGGGACAAGGTGCAGGACTATTGTAGGACTGTGCCCCTTCCACTCGTGTTTTACCTGGGAGCGTTCCCAGCTGCCACATGCAGTGGGCAGTGAGGGGACACTGGGAGATGAACTCACTCAGCACTGACAGGATCAGACCTCCCAGGCTTCTTCTCCATCAGCAACCATCCCATTCTTTGAACTGGGAAACCAGTGAGGGGACAGGTCTCAGGGTGTGGGTCCGGGATGTGGGGCAGCAGCCAGGAGAGTGAGTCCTGAGGAAGATGCGTTGGTGTCTGAGGGGCTCCTGCAGCTGGTTTAAGAAGTGGATGTGAGACACTCCCAGCGGGAGAAACATCACTGCAGAGGTGGGAAATGGTTGGTTGAATATCAGTCCCAGTGTGCCAGCTGTGATGGTTTATTGGTATCCCATCAGTTAGGGACTCGCCTTAGGAGGCAAAACCCCTGGTTCAAAGCCCCCTTTCCAGCTCAAGCAATCTGGAAACTTGAATTCCCATAGTTCAAGTGGATGCTTTGCCCTCAGTCAGGCACTGCTTGGGTGTCTCTGACCATATCTCACTTTCTGCAAAATAGTTCTTGATTCTGAAATGTTCATCTGTGAAGAACTGGTGACTTAAAATTCACTCAGAAAGAAGCCTTACTCTTTTCTGCATGTGAGTTTTGTGGGTCTGGCATTCCCTCACATGTACCCAGAGGTTTAAAACAATGTTCAGGCAGGATGTTAAATAATTTTATTCACTGATGTTTACAAAAATCCATGGTTTAGGATGTGGGCCAAGTATTACCATGCTGCTCGGTAACACCCATGGCCCACTGAGAGAAGAGGATGAGGCAGAGCCAGGACAAGAAACAAGAAATATAAACCAGAGAGAAGCGAGCAAGGTTTTTTAGCTTAACTTTGCATTTCTTTTGTATATTATGCTCAATCAACTCTTGATCAAGCCAAGAGTGGCTTATCCACTCTTGGTGCATCCAGTCCTTCAGATATATTGAGTTTAGCTCCAGATTTAACACTTTGTTCACTCACATTCTCCAATGCTGAATATTTACCTGTGCTCACTGAACTCTTCTGATGCAAAACCTTTGGGTTAATGTTTCCACAAAAGAGGTTTCCTACTAGTTCCCTCTGCTTCCAGCCAGCCTGGGAGGGCAGTGGGAGAAGAGCAATGTTTTGAGGCCTGCTCTCCCACATGGGATCTGAAAATGGAGCAGCATAATAATCAAATGGGTGGCACAAACCGAGCATTTGAGAACCTGGAAGGAACTTTTGTTTCCAGTTCAGCTTTCAAAAGAGGCAAAAGGCCAAGGGCTTTCGCATTATTTATTCCAACCCATTTTCCCATCCTTACTTGAGGCTCAAACAAAAGTGGCCCACGCTGAGCCCTGCAGATGGATTAGCAATCAAGCACGCAGCTGCACATACCTGGCACTGGAGTGTTCGTGCTAGCCAGCCTCCAAAGAGCAGATCTCATTTTTACTTTTTGGGTGCTGGAATGTGGGAGTGGGTGGAAGGGCCAGGATATGAGCAGCCTCCACAGATGTTTCACAAGAAGGAAGTGAATCTATAGTTTAGGCTATCCAATTTACTCGAATCTCTAGATTTGTTTTGTTGGAGGGTTTTTGAGTTTTGCTGGACTTTCTGGTGGAGGTTTGGGCTGTACCTTATTTTTGTAGAGTTGATTTTCCTTTATCCCTTTGTATAGTCTTCCTGTCCTCCTCTTGGGACTGTCCTGATCATATGGAAGTGAGGAGCGGACCTTGCCACATGAGCAATGAGAAATATGGTAGGTTGCCTCCAATACAAAAATCTTCATCATATCACTATCACTAACAGCTTTATCTTTATCATCCTAGACAGACCCTGGAAGCCTTTCCCTAATTAATTTCAAAATGTTGATCATTATTTGTAAGGACTGGCCCATAGAATACCAGCTAAGTGTGACAGCTCAGTGTGTCCCCCTGCTCTGTTACTCCAAGGAAGCAGTCTGCTGGACAACAAACTCCCCTCCAAAGCAACAGAGAGCTCAAAATACTGACAGCAGGTCAGGTAAAATTTGTAAGCTTGTTGGAACTGTGAGCTTAACTCTCTTGAAAGGTTTGCACTTGAAACCTGGCCCATGGTGGGCCACACACCCCATATATGCCTCCACCTAGACAAGAAGCATGGCAGAGGCTGCCAGATTGGAGTGAGATTTCAGCTGAGATTTGGGCTTTTTTCAAATGCAGAAATTCAGGGAACAAGAAACAGAGTGAGCTGGAAACAAAAGGCCAGGGGCTGGATTTGCCCAGAGGAATACGATGTTGGGATGGGCAATGGGACTCCATGAGGAGGAGCTTTCTGCTGGCCGTAGAAATGCCCAGCCCAACAGGAATGCTTTGCCCTCTCTGCGCTGAGCAAAGATCTTCCTCCACAGGAAATGCAAGGAAATACACCTCAAGGTGTACAAGGTGCCCTCTGTGCAGCCAAACCCCGTCTTTGTGCGTGTGCTTGGAGCCGAGGTCAGCAGAACATTGCAGGGAAGATGCTGCACGCCTGTGTGCGCACACCAGGTTGTAAAATCCTGTGAAAGCCTTTCACAGAAAACTGACGGGCAGGCCTCCCTGTAATGCAAAGCAGCCTGTGGTCTGTTTGCACTTGGAAAGCTTGGAAATGGGAGTGAGGTCTGCGTTGGCGCAGGGAAAATCTTGAATCCTCACAGCCAGCAGTGCTGGCAGCCGGAGATGATCATTGTCAATAATACGCAGGAAGATTGTGCTCCATTGTTGCGGTTCATTATTAAATTACATAATTTTCATTTTTTCCATCCTTAAGCTTTACCACTTAAAATGGTTTGTCCTATGCAATCAAATGTGATCCTTGAGCCTCAGCTCAAAAACCCAATAACAATGAGCATTCTTTGGAATGGAAAAATAGAAAGAAAATAAAGGGACTCTATAGTAATTCACTTAAATATGTGTGTAGGATCTAACCAAGAGCCTGATACAAAAATACTGAGTGATCTGCATCCAGACCACCGCTTTGAAAGCAGAGATACAATATCTTGGTGCTAGGTCAGCCTGATCTCCTGACCCCAGGGAAAAATGCCTCTGGCATGAAGTGGGGCAGCAGGCAGAATAATTTTCTCAAGGATTTTACTGGCTCTCTGATGAGAAATTTGATCACAATTTAAGATCTCCAGTATAGCATTTGCAATGGACTTCAGGTTTTGACATGGTGATCCCTGTGGCTCAGCTGAAGAGAGGCAACTTTTAAAGTGAAATTCATGCAATTTCTTGTTATGATGTCAGTGAAGGCCAAGATGTGGCTACTCAAACGTTATGAATTCAAAACTAACAGAATTGCTTAATTGCTATGATTGCTTTTATAACACACCAGGGGCAGCCATGGGGGAACTGAGCTGAGTATTAGAGAGCAGGAAAGAATCTGGACTGACAAGCAACAGCTTTGTCTAAGCCCAGTTATCCTACTCCACCAAGAACTGGTGGGTCCAAGTAAGTGCTCAAATAATTTTTTTTTCTTTTCCTCATGCTAGCAGCTCTCTGTGGTACACATTCAAGTGCACTGTGAAATGTTGCTGCAACTCATTGCCCTGAGATTTCAGCTAACCTCTAGACTCTGCTATAGTCAGTGCCTTTGGGTGTTCTTCTTTTTGGATCCAGTTTGTGCTTGGTTTAATCTGTGGATTTAAATCCAACATCATGTCCTTCTCCACCACTACTAATAACAGGTCTTATGGTGCCTGAGTTTGGATTTCCAGCCAAGGTTTGGTTTCTTGGCCCTTCTGTCCTCGTGTGCTGAGGCCTGAGCTGCAACCTGCCTTTTCTCGATACTTTCACTTGCCCAAGTCTGGTCTTTGCTGGCCACTGGGAATTATGTTGATTGCCTTCTTCCAGGCCAAATCGGAGCTGATGAAAACCAGCAATGCTGCATTAAAAACCAAACAGAAACAAAGCAATCTTTTTTTTTTTTCTTTTGAGGTACCCTGGGTCAATCTTTTTTTGTCAGGTAGAGATGACAGGAAATGTGTGCATTCTCCCAAAAGCAACATCAGGGATTTTATGAGTTTGGGGGTTTTGTTTATCCTTTTTTTGAGCCGGGAGAACCCAAAATACCCAAAGTGGAGAGAGGAAACAACAGCATGAGCCCACACACACTGAGAGGAGGAAGCAGGGACAGGATTTCAGCAGACCAAGGTGCTGTATCGGAAGGATCCACTTAAGACGCAGTGATTCATGCTGGAAAAGTTCTACTTCTTCAGTCTTTCTTCCTCCTCCCGCCTCTTTGTTTGGTTGTGTTGCGTTGCTCCTGGGACATCCAGGGTGACAATAAGGCAATTGTTCCTTCAGGAACAGGCCTCAATGGAACAGTGCAGAAAATGTGACACGGCAAGGAAATATGACAAATATTCTGTACTTCAGTGCGGAATACTGCCGCACACTAGTGTGTGTTCCTGAGAAGAAATATACCCATCAAGATGTTTTATTTCAAGCAGGGAGTTGCCAGTTGTGTTTCTCCTCTTTCTGAGAATCTAAAGCTCAGATCTCTCCCTTGCCTGCCCTGTAAGGTGTAAATGCACCCAATATCAATTATGATTTTAATCTCTAAGACCCAGTCTCCAAATGCATTTGTGTCTATGTATACACACAAACTGTTTTCCCTTTGTCTTCCTATCCAAAATGCAAAAGCATCTCAGATGTTGTGATTTCTCCAGGTTTTTCCCCCGTGGGAGGATGGAAACATGTAACATTATCTTCTAGCTGCCTACTGCCAGTCTCTGAAATTAGCATTTCAGTGACTGAAAGGTAGTTAGTTTCCACACACACACACACAAAAAAAGAAAAAAAAGGAAAAAAAAGAGAAGAGAAAAAGGAGGGTTAGTACAAAGCTGACACTAATAGTAACAGGAGATGAGGGAGAGGGTACAGGACATGTTGGATTACTAAATGAAAACTGTGATTTTACCAGATGTGCTAACAGAACAATGAAAGGCGCTTTTACAGAATAAATTAACTCCGTGAGTTTTTGTAATTAGCTACCTCAAGGAAGAAAAGCCTCACAGGACATGTTAACACAGAGTTAAATGATAACTCTTTTACTATCCTAAATCTGCTTTTTTTTCCCCAAGTGTTTTAGTTTTTATGTCTGGGATATTCTCCAGATGGACAAGGGCAGAGTAGGTGCTATTGGATGCAAAACTGAGGAACAACACAGACACTCCGATCTCATGTTAATTAATGGAGTCTGTTGTTTATGGCTGTCATGCCAACAAATCACTCGTTGCCCAAAAATTAATCATGTCTCCTGTGTGGGGCTGCAGCCCAGGTGGCTTGGCTTCACCCTTGCAAGAGGGATAGCCAGGGCTGGAGCCGTGTTTCGGCAGCTGGCTTTGCTCAGCTCGGCTCAGGGAGGTAGGATTTGGAGGAGCACTAAGGAAAAAAGTCTAAAGAAAACTTTTGTCCTTTCTCTTTCTCATTCTACATCAAAAGACTCCATGTTTTTCTTGTGGCTGAAGATATTCTTGTCCCAAATCAGTAACACAAGCTTTCCAATCTTCTCCTTTTGCTATCAAAAAAGTTCATGTCTCTCGCCATGGTAGCGGAGAGGGGATATGGTGGAAATCTTGGTCTCAGCTCTTTCTTTCCATCTGAGCTCTTTCAGCGTCTATAGCTGGGTGAAAAGATTTGCTCTGTGCTGCTCTTGTGAGCAGAAACCTCAGGAAGCAGCCAGCTGCCTGTGGAGGTCAGAGGGACAGTCACCAGTGTGTGCCAGTGTCCCTCAAGAGCTTCTCAGGTTGGGATTGTGGGGCACCAGTGGTGCCACGTCAGACACAGAACAGTCAGTGAGAGCAAACATCCAAGTAACGAAATGCATCAAGGATGGACTTGAGTATCCACACCTGGAAGGGACTTGGTCACTGAACTAAGGGCAGATGCAGAGGTGGGAAATCCCTGGTGTTTTTAAATTTGTTTCCAGCTTTTTATTTTAAAAGGCCTGGAAAACCTCTAAAAAAACCCTGAGTCAAATCCACAGGGGAAAAAGAGTTGAGAGAGGAAGGACCATATTTTTGAAATTGCACAAAAAATGTTGGTGATGTTGAGGGAAGGGATAAAAAACCCAAAGTATTTTTTTTTTTTTTGTAGGATTGTAACAGTTTTTGACACATGGTGGAGAAACAGTGAGTGTGGCAACCCAGTGGGCTCCCTTCACTTGTTTTCAGCACCATGTGGCCATGGCTTCCTGCGAAGTCTGAAATAGATGTTGGCCCCTGTTCTGGCATCCACCACGGGTAACAGCCTGATGTTATCCAGTGTGGGACTGCACAACACAGAGCTTTTTACCCCTGCTGGGACAGTGGCTTCCCAGATGGCCAGCAGGGACATGGTGGGGATTGCTTCACTGTCTGAGCTCCAGTTGTGGAGGGAGCTGACATCTGGTAGTGCTGGAGAGTGGATGAACCAAATTCCTCCGTGTCCCTCTGGCCTTGGATGCAGCATGGGAGCTGCCAACCTGCTGTAGGCGCCCTCATCGGAGCTCTGAGTCAGGAGTTCAAAACTCATGGTTACCTTTCAATAATGTATCTCTCTTTTTCACTATTGTTTCAAGAAGGTTCTGCCACCTCCCCACCTTTGCTAGAGGATTCCTATCCTCAGTCAGAGTGGCTGCCTTTCTTTAGGAAATCTTCCCAGGAGGGAAGAGTAGGAACAATATTTCTGTGTTTGAGGCTTTTTCCTGGACAATTTTAGACTTGATTTTTTGAGCATTCACAAGGAAAAATTAACAGTCTCTGCTGATGACTTTGCTTATTTTAAATCAGCAAGGGAGAGGGTGGGAGCAGAGCCCCTGGGGCTGGTTCAGGGGCTTTCCTACAGGCAGTGGTCCCCTGGGTTAGGAAATGTGGCTGCTGGGCACTTATCAGGGTGGGTTGTAGTATCCACTGTGTTGGGCTCCTGCAAATACTTTAAATAGAACCAGTATTATTTGCTTCCAGCAACTTGGGAAGAAATTTTGGGGAAAAGCAGCTTTTTGGTTGCTTAAAAAATTATTTCCCTTGAACCCTAAAGTATTTAAAATCTGGGTAAAAATCAGTGCTGTGCTTACAGAGTCCTTCATCTCAGCAGGACCGCAAACTGGATGCCAAATTTTAGGCACCCATTTTGGAAGTGGGTGAGTCAGCTGCAAGATTTGCAGCTTCCACCAGTGTCCCAGACGCAATATGAAATTGAAACTCCAGAGGATGGTTTTTAACCTTCCTTGTCACAATTAAAAACGTTGTGTTTAATATTAAATGCACATTCATTTTTAATCCAGAAGCCTGGCTTTCTGTTCTCAAATAACCCATTTGTAATGGGTTCTTCATCCAAGCAGGGGAAAGAAATACTTGGTCCTGGAAGCCAGCTCCATAAAGAAACACAAAGAGCATCTTTCTGAATAGCTCACAAGTGTGAAAGGAAACATGCAACTGCTGGAGAAATGGAATCATTTGTACTCAGTGAAGGGAAAAAGAAGAAGACAAAAAAAA
>VXBT01014143.1:3168675-3186620 GCA_013400235.1 Oriolus oriolus
TAATACATATCAAGTGGAATTGCTGGTTTGTGGTGACGGTTTTATAATTCCAGGTTCAAGTTTTTTCTATTTAATTATGCACTATAATTCTCATGAACTATAATGCAATAACAAAAGCAGGCACCAGGGCTGGCACAAGTCTGTTCTTTATTAGCGTGGGTATGGGTACTGTGCTTTATGTGTGAAATAAAATATTTGGACCTAATGCTGAGTCTGTTTCTTTAGAATTACACAGAGAGCTTCTTCCTTTCAAACACTGAAGCTGAGGCTCTCTGTTCCCTGTCTGGCCTGTTTCTCCCCTGATAAATTCAGTTGTACTTCATTTCACGAAGCCTTATTTGTTTGTTACTGCCTTTGTAATGCCTTAATTGAATAGAGGGTTCATACATTAACCTGAAGTCCTCTATAGTATCTTAGTTTATGAAGGTTAAAAGTGATTAACTGATGAGAGGCTGCTTGCTGTAAATATTGACATTTCCCCAACCTGCCAGGGTTTTGATTAGCTCCTGAAGTTGCCTTAACATTTTTGTTTATCAGGTTATCAGCATTTCCAAAAGCTTATAAACATCAGGACTTTTCTCATGCCAATTAATGTTTCAGACCCTGAAGGCAGTGCTAAACAATAAATGGTGAGTACATTCATCACCTCTGAGTGGGAGTGTGTGTGTAATACTAAGCTTGACTGTAAATACTTGCACAAACAGGACTAATTGTGCAAGAATTATTCTCGCAGGCACTATATTTCCTTTTCATTCACTTTTGACAATAATGTTTGTAAATAATTTTGGTTTTTGGGAAGACTACTCTCTGGAGCAAGCAGGACTGCTTTTTACAGCCGCAAATGGTTTATTTGCAGGATTCTGCCTTGCCCAAAAGCAGCTTGGATTTGACAGCAAGTGCTGGTGAACTTTGTAATGTTTGTAGCTGGTGTTTTAGAGAATTCCTCTGAAATCTGCCTTTGGTCCTGGCTCTGACTTCCTCAGCATTTCCATAAGTGTTGCTGGCAATGAATATTTAACCCTTCTGCTTACCAGAATCTCGTAGAGATTAAAAGCTCCCAGGCCTGTAAGAAGTCAGATTTTGTGAGACTGCTACCTTTGAAATGCCTTGGGAGTAGCAAAATGATATCAGGTAACTTAAGTAACCTGTCATGCAGCTTGTAAAGGCAATTATGTATATATGTATATATATGTATGTATTTATAATACACAAATAAAATATACCCTTAACACTCTTTACTGCAAATTTCTCACAGGTGACCCAGATTCACAAACAGGAGAGGAGACCCTCCCAAACCCTCAGGAATAATATCAGGGATAATTAACCAGGGCAGTGTGGCTCCCTGGGCTGGGAGCTGCTGGGATGTGCAGAGCTGCTGCAGCCCCCCTGGGCTGGGAATCTCAGGTAAAAACCCTCCTTGCCCCTTCCCAAGCAGCTCCTAGCTTCTTTATTTTAAATTAAACTTTGTTATTGAGGGTCCAGGATCCATCATTTGTGTGTCTGTTCCCACCCACAGATGTGGGGAGGGGGCTGCCTTGCTCTGTGTGAGTTTGGGTTTTTTTTATAATCTGTTTTTGTGGCAGTGTTTTCCTTTGAAACTGTGATTTGACCTGCCCAAAAGTGTTTTCTTTTGTGTTTGGGGATTCTGAAAATCTTCCTAATGAAGCTGAGGTTTCATCTCTGGCCATGCACGTGAATAATGCTTCTGAAATACTTGCAAAAGAAACAATTTAATATCTAAAAATACTTAAAGCAATTATGCTATTCCAGGTTAGGGGAAGTACAAAGGTTTTGCTTCTATTTTTTTGCTACCCAAACAATTTAATATGCATTTTTTTCATTTCTGTCATCCTGATCTGAACTTCTCAAGGGCTTATATTGCATTAAAGGCACGAATGATGAAAATATTAGTTATGGATTCATAAATGTCACCCTTAAGAGCTGTGACATGTTGCAGACTCACTTGTAAGTGGACAGAGAATTTCACAGCAACTCCAAGAGCTGTGACACAGCATAAAATCAAAGAAAAATTTTTACTGGTATTAGGTGAGAAATCTAAGAATTACTTAGTTTACCAATATGTCACTGATTCAGAACGATTTTCAGTAAACAGTGAGATGTGATGGCTTTGACTGAGTTCTGCTGTCCTCCTCCATCCCTGACTGCTTTTAAATTTCCCACAAGCCCTTAGTTTAACCAAGCCTTTTTTGTTCCCTCCGTGTCGCTCCCATTCAACCACAGGAAATAAACATCTGGACACAGACACCCTTCTGTTCCATCAGCCAGGAGTGCAAGCAAGCACCAGGCCAAGTGCTCCAATCAACGCATTGTCCCATGTCTCTGGAGAGGAAGAGGGTAAATAATTCACCTTCTTTTATGTATAAATGCCATTTGTACTGAAACTGTGCTGCATTTTAATAAAAACACTATAAGGTGTGCTGCTTTAATCTTAGGAGGACAATGTCTTTACCTTTTTTTTTTGCTGCTTGATGTGTTCCTAAGGGTGTGCCGCACATTCAGCTGCTGGTTTACTGCTGACTGAGGACATTTTCATTTTTTAGCTGTTTTTGATACGTCCTTTCTCTACTTTTGTGCTCAGGCTTTAAAGTGAACCCACGGGCTGAGTGCTGCAAAGGTGGAGTGGCTTCCTAAATGCTCTTCCTGAACCTCATACGTGTGGAAAAGATGTGTTGCTGCCTGCTCCAAGGGGTGGGCACTGGAACTGGGTGGGAAAGCCGAAGGCACTGCCAACATCTGCCTGGCATTAAGGCAGGCAGGTTCCAAAGGCATTGAAACTGCCAAGTTCCTCTGGAAGCGAATGGGTGTGTGCCATCCCTTTGAATTCCTTGCAAAATCCAGGCTCTGTTTTGCTGGGAAAAGGAAGCTTAACCTTTTTGTGTCAGCTCCACCTCCCTCACCTCTTTATGGTGCGCTGAAAAGTAATCCTGCACCTCCCTGAAGGAGCAGATCTCCCTCAACACCCATCCTGCCAGGATGAGCTGCTTCCATGAGTCATGGCTGTAGAGGCTTCCCATCCTTTTGACTGAAAGGTGTTTAATGAATTTCATCCTAGATGTATCCTGAATTAGTAACAGCTGGGCAGATGTAGCTTTTTTGGCATTGAGTGTCAAAAGAAGTAGTTTTTATTTTTTAAAAAAAGACACTTGACACATCTGAGCCTCTGGAAGGATGAAGCCAGGGTGCTTCCCTGGGAGAGGAGCTTCTCCTCTGCCACTCTGGATCCTATCTCAGCAGCAACAGCCCCATCTAGTCCTGTTACCTGGCGCTGGCTTGCAGCTCTGTAACACCCCGTGGCAGGGCACAGCCAGCCCTGCTGGGATGGATTATTGATGCTGAGGAAATGGGAGAGTTACAAGGGCTTTGTTCGGAGCCGCTGAGCCAAATAACAGCACAGAAGTAGCTAAAAGCAGGGAGTGCCCATAAATTCACAAATGCGCTTGTTTAGCCATTGATTTAGATGTCTGGCCATTTATTCTGGTGGCCCAAACCTCCAGTTGTATTTTTCTTGTATTTGCAATGGTGACTGTAAGTGTTACAGGGAATCCTGTGGATAAAGCAGGACCTCAAGGGCAGCTGCAGAGGAGCATGGCCTGGAAAGCTGCTCTCAGAGCCTCGAGAGGGTGGGGAGGAAAAAGGGACACATGTGCCCCCACGAACCTGTCTCCAGCCACCAGGGAAAACAATGAGCAACTCCTAATGCTAAAGAAATCTGTGAGGTTTTTGTGTCTCCTGTAAGTTGGTGTAAACTGGCACCCAAGTTTGAGAGGGTCCCCAAAGGCTGGGCAGAAGTGCCTGAGCCTGCAGCAGCTCCCCGAGCGCGGCCCCGTCTCTCCTCCGTCGAACCTGTCACGGCCTCGGCAGCAGCGCCGCTCACTGCAAAGATTATCAAAGTCATAAAAACGTCAGCTTCTGTGTTTCAGCTCTGTAAACTACGTGTGCACAACACTCTCCTCACATCCTCTACAACCAGCAAGGGCTGCCTTTGGCTGTCTGCTTGGATGACAACCGGGGCATCTCCCACCCTCCTGACACGGGGCTGCGCTTCAGGCACCTCCCCGGCACCACTGCCTTCACACAGCTCCGGGTGGAGCTGAGCTCACAGGGGTTCTGGGGTACATGAAGGTGTGATAGCTGCACCACTGCCACCAATTTAAAATAGGCTGTGATGGCCAAAAGACAGCCAGAGTTTTTAATGCTGGTGGTGTTACCGCTGCTTGTGCAGAGTGGGCTGGGTATTTCAGGTCACTGCAGCTGCTGGTTTGCTGTGAACAATATTTGGAGCTGTTGTTTCAAGACACGTCTGTCTAAAATGTATCATTAAAGAAATGTGTAGCTGTGGGTAGTAAACCCCTAAGTTTAAGGGGTGAATCTTGTCAGCTGTTGATCAGAAGGAGATCCCTGCGCTTGGGACCTTGAAAGGATTGAAAAAGGAGGCAGATGAATAGTGTGGGAATGTTGTGAACATGGAGCTGTGTGTTGCTGTGGCACCAAGTCCATCAGACTTCTAAGAGCACACCGGGGTTTCACATCCATCCCAGCAAAGCCACCAGAGTTTAGGCAGAGTTTGGCTCCCTGGGCTGGAGCAGCTGCTGTGTCCCTGTCACTTGTACCTGCATCAGGTGGATGATGTTACAAGTTACAGCAAACCACAGCCCCTTTGTCCTCCAAAGCACTGATTTCAAGGGAAGCTGCAGGAGTTTGGAGCATGCAGCAGTGGCTGTGCCAGAGGTCAGGTCTTTGGAGCCTGAGTCACGTTCCGATAGACTCCATATAAGCCTCCCCATTGATTGCAGGGCTTTGTATTGGTCCCTTATCTGTGATTAAAACTCTTTTTTTGAAATGGAACTTGGCAGGAAAGCCAGGTGTGAGTGTTATGTTCCTGGCATGGAGCCAGTGCAGCCTCTGGTCTCCAAAGGTTGGTGGCCTTGGGTTTTGCACTCCTTTGCCTATTGTTAGAGCAACATCCTTCTGTTACAGACTGGGTTTTTTTTTCTTTTTTCTATTTGCAGAAGTGACTGGCCTTGCTGCACACATGGCAGTTTTAATAATTGTTCCCAAGCAGCTCTGAGAGTTTTTTAACATGGAAACAAGTTCTACATTACTCGTTAAATTGGTCAAATTTCAATAAAGTCAGGAAAACATCTTGAAAACAGCATGAATATAATTTACAAAGAAAACAATCCAAGCGTTACTGCCAAAGAGTTTTCCAACAGGAAGGAAGAAAGAATTTCTCTTTCCCCCCACATAGAATGACTGTACTGTACGTTAAATTAGTGGTTTGGGGAGTGAAGGAAACCACCACAGGATCCACGATGTTAATAAGAGCGAAGCTGGTACCCGATGTGAGGATAGGTCTTGATTCTTTGTTACCTTCCTAGGCAGGTTATGTGAATCCTGGCTGCCAAAACTCATGTTCCTGTAAGTAGCTCTGCATCAGCTTTTTATCCTACAGGAGCTCTTGCTTGCTGTGTTTTTAAGTGTAGCAATCAAACTCCATGCAGGGGTTGAAGTTTGGATTCTCAGCAAGCACAGAAGTGAGTGAAATGCCCTAATACCACATTGTCCTTTAATTAATGTGCTGAATCAGAGCCTGGGTGAACCAAGTGCAAACCCGTGGGCTGACCTGTCCCACTGCAAACCTCTCTGGAGTCCTCAGGTCGATGAACATCAGTGCCCAAACCACGGTGCTCTGACCTTGGCTGAAGGGGCTCAGGTGAAACCTTTGTGATTTTCAGAGGAAAAAGATGGGAAGTGTGGCAGAGCACTGACAGCAAATATCATTATTATTTCTTAACAAAGTAGATTCAGAGGTCTACATGCCGTGTTACTTGTCCAAGCCATGTTAAGGGGTTTTTACAAGTAGACACTGACTGGAGGCATTGTTGTTGTAATTGCTTGTACTATCAACTGCACTACCTGAAAGGGAAATATAAACCAGACCCAAACTTGCCTGATGATAGAACGAGATGTAAAACTACAACTGTGTCTGGTGACCACATTTTGCAATTTTGAGATGCTTTTGCACTGACGTGAAAGGTAATCTTTCCAAGGTTTTTGCAATATGAAACTCAGACCTCAAGATCAGGGTCTGGACTGATTGCACATTCTCCCCTTTCGTCGAGAGGGACAAGTTAGTCCACTCTGAACTTCACAAACTTTTCTGCTGAAATCTCATGTGAAATCAAGGTAATTGTTGCGAAACATTTTAGTTTTGGTAAAAGGGTGATATTTTGCTTTAAAATAATCTCACCAAACCTTTTAGTAAGAACAGTTCCAATGCATTTTCTCTGCCAATTTGTACATAACCTTCCCCTGAGGTTCCTTTGCAACTGATACAGAGTGGGAGAGCGGCTGTGCAAAACCCACAAACACATTTTTGGAAGAGCTGTGTTTTGCAGTGAGGCCGCTGCCCTGTTAAGTGTATGACACTTCCAGAAATGTTGTGAGGTTTAATTAACTAAAGCACTTTATCATCATTAGAGAAATGGAGTTCTACGAGGTTATTACTACACTTTCTAAGGGCAACATCTGCATAGCAAAGAATTAAAATTTCAAACTGGTGACAAACTATTGGTTTGTCACCAATAGCACAGGGGGGAGAAATATGGAATGGGCACAGCTACTTAATTAAATTATTGTGCAGTTTTTTTCCTCTTCACTGTTATTTTAACAGCTGTGCTCCATCTCTGAGGCATATTTGTCTTTATCTTTGGCCACTTTGTCAGAGTTGGCAGAAGGACTCTTAGGTGGGGTTGTTCTCTTAGCGAATTAAACAATGACCAAAACTTTGCTCATTTCTTCCATCATTATTTCAGATTTCCATGGCTTCATTTTGACTTACAATATATGGCTCTGCTCTGGAATATGGGAGCAACTCAAGGACTGCAAGGCCTTCAAGGGTCTGCCTTTTTCAGGAGAGTGTTCAGGGACTGCTCTGTGCACTGTACCATCCACCTACGCGCACAGACAATACAGTAAAATGCTTTTACAGTATTTTAAAGTGCATAAAAGTGCTCAGGTCTATAGTTTGTGCTCAGGCAGAGTAATGCACTGATGAGATGGATTTTATCTGAGATAGGTGACTATTAGGGGTAGTAAATACTATTTAATATAAGCTATTTGAGATCCAAACCATTCCAGTACTTTCTATTTCTTCATTTTAGTGCTTGGAGACCATTGGAGGATTTAATTTGTCAGTAGATGCTACAAATACCAAAACCACCCCCATCTGCTGCTGTGACAGAATATGATTAACAGGAAAAACCCAGGTACTTGCCTTTGCTAATCTCTAAAGTGTTCTGCTGGCAAGTTTGGCAAACTTGTGTAAGAAATCTGTCTTTGAAGCTTAAGCTTGTATTCAGGCTTCGTTGTTCGGTTGTGTTGGTCTTGGTGCAGAGTGCAGGCAAGGGGGGAAGTAGCAGGACAGGTAAAAACAGCACAGAAAGATGTCAAGAGATGAATCTGAGAAAGAAACAAGGAAGCAGAATGCTCAGGCAGTGGGAGCAGTGGGGGAAGAGGGTCCCAAAAAGCAGGACCCTGGATGCTCTCTGTCTTTTGTACAGAAAGCCCCAGGTCTGTTGTACCCCTGTTATCTAGTGGTGCTGGCACGGTTACTAGCTGCTGTTACAGATTTCAGGAATGTCTCAGGAAAACCTTCCCATCTGATGCTCAGTTGAGCAAAAAAAGAAGGCCAGGTTCGGATGTTTGAAGAGATGCAGGTTCCAGTGCCCTGGTGTCAGCTCCGTTTGCCCGGGGTCAGCGTGGCTGAAGCCTGTGCTCTACTGACATTGGTCTGTGGCTGCTGAGGTCTTGGGCAGAGGCAGCTCAGTCACAGGGTGTCAACCACAGCCTGGCTTTCCCTTTCCCTTTCCCTTTCCCTTTCCCTTTCCCTTTCCCTTCCCCTTCCCCTTTCCCTTCCCCTTCCCAGCTGGGTGGGTCACTCCCTTGATTTGTAGGCGTGGCCACGGCACCGACTAATTAGCCCATGATGAGCTTTACCTGTNCCCCTTCCCCTTTCCCTTGCAAAACTTCAAAAACAAATAATCAAACCCCCCCTGGGCCAAGCAGGCTAAACCACCTGCAAACTACTCCAGAAAATCTAAACAATACCCATGAACGTGCTGGGCAGGGCTCTGTGGGCCAGCTGGTGTGTTTTGGTGTGCCTCCGGAGATTCCTTCAGGGACTGGAGCAGGACACAGAGCCTTCCTCTGGCTGAGCTCTCCCTCAGCTGCTGAAAGCCACATCCCTGAGGGTTAATTCCAGCTGTACACCCAGAGCTGAGTGTTGGCATGTCTGTGGGGACGGCAACCGGTCAGATGCCGTGGCACCTGCCCATCTCCAGTAGAAAATACAGTCAATCAGTGCCCACAAGTGACCAAACCATCCTGCAGGAACCTGCTCACCCAGTGTCACTTGCTGGTGTCCCTCTCACCCTTAGTGGTGGTGTCCTGAAGCATTATGATGATCTTTTGGCAATCTCTGATAGAAGAAATAGAACACCAATTTAAAGCACAAAGAAAAGGCTCAAGGAATCTATCATTGTTAATCCTGCTGTCAGTTTTAATTTTGGGGACATTACCTCACTCAACACTCGTTGGAGAGAGCTGCCAAAAATGGTGATGTCATCATCACCAGGCACATCTGACCCTGGCTGCTGATTGCCAGTGTTGAGTGCAAGTTAATAAATCCCCTGGTACCTGGATACACTCTGGAGTTTTATTACAATGCAGGCATTCCGTGATACCCCGGTAATTAAACAGTCTGGGCAGGAAAGGAACCAAACCACCATTTTCTCCTGTTTCGAGGAATTGTAAAATATAATTGTCTTTCAGGTCAGCTTCCTACAACTGTCATGTAAACCTGTGTCTGGATTGTGAGGAAAACTCAGATGTAGGCAGAAATTCAATTCAAGGTGAAATATAAGTGAGAAATCAGATCTACTTCCCCAGACTGACATTTGCAGAACAAAGTGTCTCCTAACAGTCAGGGCATTCCACCTCCAAGAGCCAGAAACATTTCCATTTCTAGGGAAAACTGCAATTCTGACATCTACATATGGATTTGGGAGTGAGGATCCCATCACAGCCTTGCCTTTGTCCTCCTGCCACCCCTGTGAGCTCCCTGCCACGGGAATTTTGGGTGCTGTTCTCTAGAACAGCAGAGCATCCAAATCTGAACCTGATCTCATGTCCTGAACAGGAGCAACATATATTTCTTGTGAGTAAGGGATCTTAGCCCATCTCCAGACGTAGCCGCAAGATGAGACAGACACAGCATTCATAGGGTTGCCACATTCCCATGGCAGTAGCAGCACAACTTCTCCCAAATTTATAGAGCCCCTTGAATAAAAGAGCAATTGAAGAAGTCATGTTGATGAAGCAAAGCCTTTGAAAATGGGAGCAGAGCTGGGGACTTTCACACCAGAGAAAGCTTTCAAGTCACGCTTGTTTGGAGCTGACATCTGTTTACCTTTAAAGGTCTATAAATAATATTACCTTTCCTCTTTACTGACTGCTGGAGATGATGCTTTGCTTCTGTTTATAGACCCCCTCCTCCTCTATCTTGATATTGGTGTTATCTGGCTGAGCAATTTGACATCATCATCATCACAGACATTTCTCTATCTCTATAGCAATGCATGATGATGCCACAAACAGAGGATTATGCAATCTGTGTAGGCTCAGATGGAAGGAGAGGCAGGGCTGGGACTTCTGATTTAAGCACAAATGTCTCTAATAACAGTAAGGGGAATACAGAAACTTGTTGGCAAAGGAAATGTTTTTTTGTATAAACATTCTCTTTTCCAAGTTTTCCTCCGGTGGGAAAGTCCCTCCTTAAAGTCCTCTCATACACATGTATGTATTATATATGCACAGTCACAGATATAAATATTTGTGTGTAAATGAATATATACAAATGCAATATCATTCTTAGGATTTGCAGAGGTGTTGCCAGTTCCCTGCACACAAACTCGAAAGCATCCAGGATCTCCTGAGCTTCACCCATCCTGAGCACAAAGGTGCTCTGGGTCTGCCCAGACCTCACACTCCCTCTTCAGTAAAGGACTGCCCTGCCAGCCCCGTCCTCTGTCACATCTGGGGACATTTGTGTCCTTGGCTAGATTGGATTTGTTCTTTAGATTCTCCTTGTTCAGACCCACCCTGGTCTTTACCAGCTTTGCCCTGTGGGTAAAGCACAGGAGAAATGTAAGGGGAGTGTAAAATCTCTGCCCACCCAAAAGCTGTTTAGCCAAGCCTAAGAAAATGCCTTTGCTGCCCTCTCCATGCCTCAGTTTCCCCAACAATAGGGAAAATAAATCTCATTCTTAGGGAGGCACTGAGGATAACTTTGCTGTTGTTTCTGAGTGCTCTGACATTTCGATGAGGGCATCCATGGAGACTCTGGAAAACATGCTTGTTTATCTTATTTTTATTGAACATATGAATGCATCCTATCTAGCACATGTTGTCAGAATCAATAACTGTGTCTTGTTACCAGTTTTTCCATTTATGGCATATTGTCCTGACATAGCTGTAAAACCTCAATGAATATGGTTTTAATAACCCAATGGTATTTAATGTACAATCACTGTCTTATTAAGTCTAAATTAAATCCTTACTTGAGACACTTAATTTAAAGTGTGACTGATCTTTTCCTGGCCTGGAAGGAGATACTTAAGTGACACTTCTTCCAATTTGGCCACATGGTTGAGGGGGTGGGATTTAAATAATGTATTTTGATGATACCACTCATCTGGTTAAAGCTGAATTGCATCATTTTATGAACACTCAGAGACAGGATCAAATTAAACCCAACTTCCCACCAAGTTAACTCAGCTGAGTTTCAGAGCTTAATAGTGCATTCAAAACACACACTTATTGTGACTATCCCTCACTCATCAGCATCTGCTTGGCTTTTCCAAAGGAAAAAATGAACTGCACCATATTTTTCTACTCAGAGCCTCTTGTGGGGTGCCTTTAGAGTTGACAAAGACAAGGCTTACATTCTGCTGTGGGCACACTAATAAAATAAACCTAATAAAATAAACATTACATGCAATAACGATGCTACTAAATCTAAGTTCAATGTGTAGCTAAAGTGTTACCCACAGATCTATTTAGAGTGATGTGCCGGGACTCTTTTTCCACCCTTTTCCAACCAAGACTCACATAAACATTTGCTGAATTGAAAGCATCGTCAGAGGCAATGGGAGCTCCATGAGCAGCTTTGGCACGTGCAGGGCTGGGGAGGGCACTGAGCTCAGGGAGAAATGACATGCTGTCACTTCTCTGTGCCAAGGCCACCACTGAAAAATGGCCAGACCTGAGGGTTTGGATGGAAATTTCTGGACAAAAATGCCCGCTCAGACCCTGGACAGCATCACGGGCGCTGTGTCTGTGCTTTGTGGTTGGGCCACACGATGATCGTCGGGTTGGATTGATGCAAATTGTGCAGCTGAAGGTGCACAGGAAGCGAAAACACCCTTTAGGACAGGCAGGTGTGGAGTTTCAGTTTGATGTCTGGGAATACACTGAGCCAGGAGAAGAAGGGGCAGTGGGGTAACTTCTGGCAGGATTTTGGTTTCCTTCTCTTTTCAGCCTCTTGGTCTTTGACAGCACTGATGGAAAGTTAGGCAGTGCCATCAGTGCTGTAGCTCTCAGCTCAGATTCTAGCTGCATCTAAAGCTAGTCTCTCTGCGTTATTTATTGGAAATAAATTCTGGAATATTTCAATATAATGTGGAAGCTTGTAACAAAACAAAACAAAAAAAAAAGAAAAAGAAGGAAAGAGAGTTCCTAGAACTGCAGAAATCTTTTTATCTGTGGAAAAAAATCTGCTGAGCAGTCTCTGTAGTTTGCTGGCTGCTGCACCACGGCTCTTTGTGCAGTCACTGGAAGGATGTAGGGGAGCTGCTGGAGAAACGTACCCTCCAGAGGTGCTCTGGACCAGCTCTGTTCCATGTCTGTCTCCATAATGAACAAATTTGGTGATTTGTCTTTGCTTTCAATTGAGCTTGGTGGTGTTGCCCGTTTTTAGAGTGAACTTGCTGTTTGCACTGCTTCAGGATCTTTATCAAAGCCCCAGCTGCTGGATTTAGGGGATTGCACAAGAGCTGCTTCTGTCGCTCAGAAAACCAAAGGAAAACCCAGGTCCAAGTGGTTTCAGGGGGAGGGTTCAAAGTGTTGACCAAAACCAGAGGTCAAGCGTGGGGACAATGTCAGTCTATTCCTCCTTTCAAGACCTCAAAGTTTGCTGTGAAGCATTGTCCTGACTGCTTTAGAGGATGGAAAGTGCTTAGAATTGGCAGTAGTGCTGCTATATGCAACAAAGAGGCAGGACAGGAGCAGTTCATGGCAAGGAGCTCTCTAAGGTGAGGGATTCCATAAAGGTGTTGGAGCTCTGTTTGCAGAGGGCTCAGAGCTGTCTCTCTGAATTAAAACTTTGGCGTTTTGCAATGGCAGTTACTGGGTTCAGCCTCTCAAGGGCCTCAGGATAAAGCAAATGTTGTTGCTATACAATCTTCTGAAAAGAGCTTGAAAGCACAGCCTGTCCTGAAAGTAAGGAGGATGTGCTCAGCTCAACGTCACCACCAGCAGAGCCTAACTGAGGGCAGTATAACACTTCGAGTGAAAATATTTGTGTTCCTATTATGTCTCCCATCCAAGAACTTAACGGCTCTTTGGTTCAGCTCAGTCCTGATGATTGATTTCTCCTGGATGCTGGGGTGAGAATTGTTTTAACAGTTTACAGATGGACAAATGAAACAGGGAGGTGTCCTATGCCTTGCCCAGCACCGTGAGCTAAGCCAGTGGCAGAACAGTTGTATCCCTGTTTGATCCCAGCCAGGTTTAATCCCTCTTTTTTCATTCTGTAGCAATTTGACTTCTTCCCTAGCATGTGTACACTTTAATAACTGAATCACAGCCACAGGAAGCGATGAGGCTGAAGACACTGATGAAGACCTTTCATTGTGATATTTATCCTTCTTGTTCTAAATCTGGAATAATCCTTATTGCAATAATTTCAGTTCTGTGAGATATATTAGCTTTGCATGGTTGTTGCTGCTGCTGTGCCTGTGTATTTAACAGTTTTCCAAATAATTTACTCAGGCTCACAAGTTTTAAGAGCTTTTCCAGGATGAAAGAGAAGGGAGAGGAATATGCTCACCCAATGTTTTCTCTTCCCCTCTTTTGTCTATCATTAATTAGGAAGGGTTTCAAGTGATAAAACCAGCTTGTTGTTATAAGTCATCCACATGCTAAATTAAAGTGGGCAAACTGACGTGGCAGTTAAACCCTCAAAGCCTGAAATCCATCAATAAAATCTATGGGAAATTACTCTGAGCAAATTAACGTCCTTTAATACATAAATGCAAATTTTTTTTTTCCACGTCTCTGCATAAAAGCCACTCACAAATTTTCTGTGCATCCTTCAATTCATCCCAAGACAGGCACCATACACTCTCCTCTTTCCACCTGTACCTCTTCACAAGACTCCGTAACTCTTTGGAGTGGAGATGCTGGGGTAAAGCAGCTGAACCAGGTTTGTGCTGTGTCCTCCCTTCCCAGTACCTTCTCTCCAAACTCTCTCATTGATCTTTCCTTAAATGTGACCATTCCAACCCCGCTGAATGTGCACGCAGAGGGGACAACGGGATGCACACACCTCTGAGGAGCAGAGCTGGTGTATCAGAGAGTTTTGCAGAGCCATGGAACTTAATGGTTTCTGGGGGCTGAGGACAAACATCATCCATCTTTCTGTGCACTCTTGCAAGCACTCAGCATTAATATCTGAGGGCCTTTTAGTGCCACTGAAGAATTTATTTTCACAGCACCATTGGGAGAAGGGATTTCATGGCTTTAATTTCAGTATCAGTAGGCATTTGAGCCATAGAGCTGTTGCTTTCCACTCAGCTCCTGTCTATGGGTACTGTCAAAAGATCACCAGATGAGATAAATGAACTAGAGAGTGTCCCAAGAATTCTATTCCCTTCCTATGCATCAGCGTTTCAAGAGCTTTAAGGACTCTGATTGTGTGTAATTGTTTCAGATTTGGGCTAAGTCACACCAGATAGAAAGTGCAACAGGCCAGCAAACCGAAGGACTGGGGGTGTTTTTAATTGAATGGTCAAAAGCCGACAGTTTGCTGAAGGAGAAAAGAATCTGAGGTTGTGAAATGCAGGAGTTCATTTCTCTGCCAATAAAGCTCTGGAATGGGATTTCTAGATGTTTCCTATCAATAAATTGTTCTAATAAAATGTTGTCTTTACGCAAATTGAAATTTTCTGCAGGAAAATACTGACTTTGCTGAGTTGCCCCCTCCCCTTGGGAAAATTTAAACAGGGCTTCCTGGCTTCCTGCTGGGAAGATTTTTGCCAATTTTATTTTCTGCCTGAAGGGAGAAAAACAAATTGATGCATGTTTTCCAACAGCCAGCAGAGCTGGGAGGAGGAAGGGAAGGCCAATTGCCCTGGCTGTCTGCCTGCCACACCGTGTGGTCACCTCTGCCCATTGGGCTGGGCGGGAGAAACAGAGGCAGGGGTCCTGGAGGGCTGCTCTCCAAAACCTATCCAAAATGTTAGTGCCAGTTTGGATGAATATTAACCTATTAGAAAAAGCAATTTTTAAACCTCCTGTAACTTTTTCCTTTTTTTTTTTAAGAGAGAAGGATGCAAATTTTTTCAAATTTTTTTCTCCCATTGGAATGGATTTGCATTTTCTGGGCTGGTCCCCTCACACGACAGCTGCAAGGAAGTTGAAAGGACAATTACTTTTGAGAAGTCCACAATACCTTGGCAGCTGGAATTCCATCAGATAAGCAATATTTGATTAATATTGGACGGTAGGAGGGGACAAAATGGGATAGTATGGACATATTGGAAAAGCACTCACAAGAGCTACTCATGGATTTGCAATATTCCAGCACAGATTGCCAATGCTGCATTAAAATATTGCCTCAAAAGCAATTCCCTAGACCCAGTGCATGATTAGCTGATGAGCAGCCCCCTCCTTCTCCATTCCACATATCTCCTTCAGTGATATTTCCACCCATCTCCTCTATCGCTAGTGGCTTGAGCAAGGTTGGTTCAAATGAATTTAAAGCAGGGATAAGTATTGTCAATTTCCAGTCTATCCCTGGCACTGTCCCCAGGGCAGGGATCCCTTGCTGAAATAGGTCATCTTCCCTCTCTAGATGAGAAGAATCAGGTGAGTGGGGCAAGGAAAACACAGGATAGAGACAGAAACAGGAAGCAAGCAGAAGGTTTGCAGAGTAAGGAAGGCATTCAAGATTTTGCATTTCTTTTCTCATTGTACTTCAAATCCACTTCAAATGCCACAACCTTCCTGGAGGAGGGGGAAGGGCATGGGCTGATTTGCATCTTATGTTACTGCTGACAGTAGGAGGTCTTAATTGGGGCACCAAAGAGCAGGTGTATGCTAACGTTAATCTTCCCTTTCACCTGTCACTCATGCAATGAATATGATTTTCTCCCTCTCATTAGCAGCCCTCTGTCACATGCCGGGGAGCTTTGGAAGGGTCCCTCTGAAACTTGTTGGGATTGATTTTCCTGCCCGTGCTGGGTTATTATCGCCAGACCCCGGACAACCACTCCCAGGGAACACATCTGCCCGGTGGAGGTATGGATGAGCACTTCCTAATAGCCTCAAATTATATGTGCCTTGTGGAAAAATGATCAGGAATTCGTGTATCGGCCTGATGACAAAGAGATAGAGACTGGCTCGTTTTGAAAATAACGCATTGTGTGCTCGAGTGTTACAGAGATGACCTCAGGAGGAAAGTTAATTTAGCAGAGATACTCAATGTGGTGTTATCTCCAAATGCTGATTCCTGGAATCATTACTCACTCCATAGTCAGGCAAAACTTCCCTGGATTTCAAGGACTCCAGCTGGAGCCAAGAGGAAATTGGCCTGGGAGAGGATGAAATAGTAACTCTAGAATTTGGACCTCCATCTCTTGCAGTTCACCTATCACAGCAACAACAGCCTAATCCTTTGCTTGAGCGATGCAGAGTATTAGGAAACAACTCTGAGCAGCCAAGAGCAGCTAAACCTGCTTTGCTCTGCTCTTTGTGCACCGTGAGCTCTGTCTTGTGAGGAACCTGCTGTCAGGACAGCGATCTCTGTCCCAGCCACGCATTTCTCACAAAGAGAAGGGAAAAAAGGGAAATAATCTCTCAAAGAATTTATCTGAGCGTTTTACAAACTTCTAGTGCTGCACTGGAACACGTTCCACTCTGGTTCACCCAGAGGTGAAATAAATAATTATCTTTGGGGGAAAAAATTCTCATGTCTAAAAGTATTATATTCAGAGAGCAACAGTTTGTTGGCTGTGAGTGGGATCTGGGGGGATGAGCATCAGCTGCAGCCTGGGTTCTGAGTCAGAGCAGAGTCCCGTGGGAATCACAGCTGCTCCAGGGCTCCAGTGCTGGTTATTTCCTTTAGGATGATGATGGCTGGCCTCTTCTTTTATCATTCCCCTCCGTTGTTGGGAGGTGGCTTTCTTTATCATCAGATTCCTTCCAAGAGCAGTAATACTGTGATTCAATAGAATGGAAACCAAGAAACAAACGGGATTGACACATTACATTAGTAATGTAATTCTAACTCATAATCTGGTTTTTCCTTGCTGAGGTTGGGTCATGGTATGAGACTTTTTTCTGAGATCAGAGGGAAAAAAAAACGCGCTGTAGTATCTAATTGCTTAGCCCTTTTTGGGGTAAAGTACCTCATAATCAGCTCTGCTGTAGAGGGAAACAAGGACTATTAGAGGTAGAACCAACATTCACTTTTAGAAGAACAAATATTTGAATAAGTGTGGCAAAAATTGTGACGTCCACCCTGCTCTCGTTGTAATTTCTCCATTGGGCAGTGGAAAGCATTTTATCTTAAATTGACAACCCCCTTATTGTCTGTCTTTGAGTGAATTTTAATAATTGAATTCTTCAATTCCTGTTTTTATCTAGTGTCCTACAATCAAGCAATTACCAAAACAATAAGGGACAAGCACAGAATCAAGAGGAGTAACATGATTGATTTTAAGCATATGAATGTTGCAGACTTCATAACCTGGCAAAGTGGGAAGTGCCAAACTCAACGAGATACCTACAGGAAGGATGTGCTTTGCCATGGTGCTGGATGGGAAATCTAAAATCTCTGTTATTCCAGTCCGTGAATGCATTGTCTTGAAATGTACAAGCTGCAATTAAGAGCTATTGGATAATAACTATACCATGAAAATGTCCTAAACTATTAAAGAGCTGAAGATGATAGTGTGCTTTTAATGTCTCACATAAACCATTTGGGATTTGAAGAACTTTCAGTGCTCGTGAGGAAGTTGGAATATATCCTTGCTTGGGTTAAAGGGAAGGAAGAGAGAAAGCCCTGAATTAAATTTTTGAGCTCGACACCCTCCATTTTTCTACATGTTGCTCAATTCTCAAACAGGGAAAATAAAATCAGCTTTGTTCATGCATATGCTCAAGCAAGTTCAAGCATATGCTTTTGACTTTTTTTCTTCTTGGAGCCTGTGAATTATTAATAAACTAATTTCTCTTTATAGTTCAATCTTTGGAGACTTAAAGTGCTCACTCAAATGCACTGAACAAGAGGAATGCTTCAGCTCCAATCAGCTCCCATCTTCTTTGGAAATGCTGGCCTTGAGGTATCTTTGAGTCTTTGAAATCAATCTTTTATTCAGCCAGGAATTTCTGATGGCTTGGAGGTCTGGTCTGTTAATTCTGCCTAATGCCCTGTTTATGTTCGGGGCGTTTCTATCAGATGATTTTGTGCCTTTACTTTGCTGAAGGTCTGAGAGCATCCCTCTCTCCCTTCACTACACCCCTGTTCCTTTGTCTCCAAGTGGAAACAAAAATGTTTGTTGGGCTTAACAAGTAAGTGGAGG
>VXBT01014143.1:3186884-3345748 GCA_013400235.1 Oriolus oriolus
ATGATCAAGAACATACCCAAAGCGGCACCTGGGTGAGGTCTCGTGGGTTTTCCAAAGCCAGGTTAATACAGCTGGATCTCTGGGATCAGGAGAGCAGGTGTCAGAGGGATCCCTGTGCTGTCTTGAAGCCTTTCATCACTCCTGCCTCACCTGAGGGTTGCTCACTCTTGGTTTATCAGTAGCACTACCACAGCTGAGGCAGAGGACAGGGGGAAATCAGGGGAAGAAGGAGGCCAGGGCAAAGCCCTGAAGTCCTGTGTCCACCAGGATGTGAGCATACTGCAGGGGCTGGGCTGTCCCGTTTTGTCTGCTGTCCTCTGGAGAATTTGGACCAAGATTTGGATCAGACAATAAGTGTGTAACATCTTCCACAGAGGGCTAGCATGAACCAGAAATTACAAGACTGGGAGCCTTTTTATTAAAAAATTGTGATTTCCTCTTCCCTGGAGCCTGGGCTGAGAGCTGAACAAACTCATTTCAGTGGTGATCCTGTGAAACAAAAGCTCTCAATGATAAAGCGACATTGTTTGGTCTTTCCATTCTCATGCTTCTAAAAAAAGCTACCAAATGACTGAAAAAGGTCCGCATGAAATTTAAAAATAGGCTGAGGGACTGGGTTACAAGTCACTGAGCTCCATGTGGTCAAATAAAAACAACTATAGCAAAAAATTACAGCGCTAATTTAAGCTGTACAACAGAATTTCATTTACCAGAAATATCTAACTAAAGAAAACCACATTAAGGCAGTGGTCTTCATTAACAAAAATGTCCTGTGCAGAGGTGACTTCCCAGTTAAAATTTTTGGGAAAAAATAATCTGACTCCTGAAATAAAATTTAAAACAAAATGGTTAAAGAAAAAACATCTGGATTTCTCTAATGTCTGATGTGTCTCTCTTCCTCAGTTCTTACTTCTGGGGCTATTTTAGGGACTCTTGATATCCTTTGTGGTGGGATAAATCTGGAGACGCTCCATTGGATGCAGAGCTTGGTTCTGGCTCTGAGCTCTGGTCGTGCAAACCCATGGTGTGAGCAGGGCTGGGGGTGGCATCGACGGGCACAGCAGGGTTTTCTGCACAGGATTTATTTTTCAGCTCTCTCTGAGCAGCTCTGCAAGGCTGGGAAAACACATCCAAACCTGGGAAAACACATCCAAACCTGGGAAAACTCATCCAAACCTGGGAAAACTCATCCAAACCTGGGAAAGGGAAACGTTTCACTCTGCTGGTGCGCAGGGGGAACCCCAGCGAGGGACGAAAGCGATTTGATTCCAGCCTCCCATTGAGGTCGATGGGATTTGTGTACCTCAGCCCATGAAGGTCTTTGGGAAATTCCAGCCATGAAGGTTAATTATAAGCCTTTAATTAATCAGACACTCACTGTGGGTTGAAGTGGTCTGGCTGTCTGAGCTCCGGCAGGTCCTTAATTAACACCACCGGGGGCTGGGGAATGGGGTGACTTTGAGGCAGCTGCAGGTCCCCGGTGAAGTCTGGAATGGTGAAGGCTGGAATTGTGAAGGCTGGAATGCTCAGGATGGGGGCTGGAGGTGCTGCCAGGGGGCCAGGGCTGAGCCCTGGGCTGGGGACAGTGATTTGTGCCATCCGTGTCTGGTGCAGTCGGCGAATGAGCCCCATTGGGCTCCCCAAGGTGAACAGGAAAAAATCAAGGGTTTCATTATTCCTTACGCATGAAAAATTATAATAAATTGGCAACTGGAATTAAAAGTCCAAACTGTCTGGCTTACTTGGCAAAGGTTTTTAAAACAGGCCTCTTAATTTAAAATTGCCTAAAAATTGAGGTAGCAATAAATGATGTCTCTGAATTTTTCTTTTTTTATTTTAAATAAATGTAAAGAGTAAGTTTTGAACTACAGAAGAATATATCATCTCCTGGGTTTCCATGGCCAGTTAAGCTCACTAACATGTGGCTGGTGCTCTGGAGGTACCTGCAGGAGACAGGGCCTTGACTCTCTGCAGAGTATGGGAATATGACTTGAGAGAGAACTTCTGGCCTCCCTCAAACCAAAGGCAGAGTAGAATTAACTTCAAGGGATCTGGGATTTCTCTCAAATAATATTATTAGGAATGTTTCAATGGTCTTTAACTTAATAAAATCAAAATGGCAGCATTAGAGAGAGATGCTCATGAAGGAGGAAAAAAGCCACTTTGTTTCTCCCAAAATTACAGGAACTCTATTTTTTTTTTCAGACATACACTGCATTTCTAGTAAGTGGCAAAAATATCACATGGGAGAAAATAACTTTCAGTTGATGCACTGAGACATTTATAACTATCCAAATGATGGAAGCTGCATCCATGAGAAAACCAGTGAGAACTCCTGAAACACAATGAAGCCAACAGAAAAAAAAAGAAAATAAATATCCCCGTTCCTGGAGGATGCCTGTTTCTTTAAGCAGCTGTTTCTTGTCTCTGAGGTAACAAAGTTGTCATGTGATGCATCTGTTACCATGGCAATAATCTGTAATTGTGCAGAAAATCCACCAAAGTAGCGTGCAAGTCCTTGGTGAATTGGACGGAGAGAAAAATCATCCCTGTGCAAGCCCTGAATTGATGCTGTTGTGCAACTGCCTCGGCCAAGGCAGCCCAGCTTCACCTCCGACGAATTTCCCGCATTTATTCACTCTGGTTCAGGTGTCCAGTGTTTGCTTGGTGTTAAAACACCCTCCTCACTCCTACCCTCACAGCTGGTGGGTCGTGGGCATCTTTTCCACCCTCCCCTGCCACATTCAGGGCATTTTATAGAAAGGATCTGGGCACTGCTACTGTTTTGGCCAGAGGTGCAAGGACCGTGACTGCTGAGCCGTTCAGTCCAAGCACAGGTGGTAAAATGGCATTAAATATTGTGCCCTGCTACACCTGCAGTGAGAAGGGCATTCCTGTGTTTATTTTATCCCACTCTCCCAAAGGGGCAGCCCCCAGCATCTCCTTTGCCTCTGCCTCCATCAGGATGTGTCGTTTCACCGGCACCTTGGGAGCAGCTCCCACACACCCTCATGTGCACGCAGTATTTGTATTTATGTATAATATATGAATTTAAATAAATCTTCTGCTAGCAGGCCGAGTTCAGAATCCTTGAAAACCAACTGAAAATAGAAACACAGAAGGATGGGAAGATGAAATCTGCAGAAGTTTCTGCCCTGCATTAGTCATAAAATAAACTGCTGGAATTTACAAAGAAAATCCTTGAGCATTTTGAGTCATCTGCTCATGATATCATTGGGCTAAAAGTGCTTGCTACTATCCAAATCAAAACGCCAGGGAAATCTCATGAGAATATGCCTCGTGGGCAAATCCCAAAAGGAGAACATCTGGATTTAAGATGCCATTGCCCTGTACTTAACCCTAAGCCACTGAGAAAAATGACTATTCTCCCGCTCTCACTCTCTCTGTGTTATTAGTAAATATTTATACTATACAAGCACCCAAAGGCCTCAAATGAGAGTAGACTTCCATCCTGAGGCTCGTGCAGGCCTAACAGAGAGTGGAGCCCCCTCTGCTCTGCAGGGCTTGCTCGTTGTTTGTTTTTCCTCTCAGCTATGGTGAGATGAGCTGCACCATGCCCAGCAACTGAGTGGGATTCTGAGTTATTGGAATTAGATGAGACCCTCATTTCTTCCACAGGGGAAGAAAATAAATGTGTTTTGTTCAGTGAGGTTGGTTCAGCTGAGGCAGCTTAGAATCAGGGAAAACTCTTTTGTGCCCACACCAGCAGTGCCACCTTTAACTTTGCCTACCCAGGCTCTGATGTAGCCCATTTACCCTGAGTTAATAACATAAAACTGCTTTGTCTTCCCTTGTAGTGTAGGTGTTAATTAGACTGATGTGGATGATTTAATACCATTCACACTGATATTCAAGCCTAAAACCAGACCTTCTCCCAGTCCAGCATTTGCAGTGAGGAGATTTAAATTTCCCTCCACCCATGCAAGTCCCTGCCTGTCTCTTAAGGCTGACACAGGTGCCTCACCTGCAGAAGTGGGGCTGTACCTGAGGTTGAAAGGACTTTACAGAAAGTCATTTGCTCTCTGGCATGTGTCCTGCCAGCTGAACCCAACCCCACGGAGTGGGTGACCGGAGATCTGCCTTTTTCTACCCGAATTTGAAAGAGGGATTCTGACATTTGAGTTGTGGGAGCCTCATCCGATCATAACCTGAGCCTTCTGCAACCATTTCTGAAGGGGAGGGTTATGACCCCAGTGTGAACCAGATGGAGCTTCCAAAAGCTTTGCTCCATACAAACTTCCCTCCAGACTCTTTTGCTTGGTGGTTTCTGGTGAGATGGAAACAACCCAGTAACACCCTGGATGAACCTCCCTGTTGCTGGAGATGTTCCACAGCTGTGCACTCCTCAACACATCTGACATGGGGAAAACACAATTAGCATAATTACCTGAAGTAGGGCCTGGCCTGGGCTTTCTCACTGGGAGCTCTGAGCTTATAAAAGTTTTGGGAAGAGCAGAAGGGATGTGGTTTCCTGGGTGGTGGATCTTTAGTTCTGCTTAGGAGTAGCATGAGTGCTGCCTGAGGATTATCCCTACCTGTTGTCACTAAATTCCTCCTTCCCTCGGGAAGCTGCAGAACAGGTAAGGGGGTGGTGTGTCTACAGGCTGAATTTGGGAGGCCTCCAAGGGAAAAGGTGGACTTGGAACAGCACAGGGCTGGGTCTTCCTGGGCTTCTCATCTTGCCTCTGCCCTGAGGATCTGCTGCTCCTCCCCCATCTTTTTGCAACTTTCCTGCTGGACATGCTGAGACTTTTCACCTCTGGAAAGAGCCCCCTTGAGATGACTCACCACACTCCCCCTGCCCTGTGAGATAGGAAAGCTGGTGTGGCCACTGTGGGAAGCCAAGAAGCAGCAGCCGAAGCAGAGCCGTTCTGAAATAAGTGCTTAGGAATGCTCTGACCTCTTGCTTCACTGATGCACCAGTTTTTTTCCTTGCTTTTTGTTTGTGGGTTTGTTGTCTTTTTTTTTTTTTTTCCTCAGAGAGAACACTAAAAGATCTGTTTGTTCATAACTTTGATCTGCATGCACACATACACAGATTCAGCCTGGGCCAGGGGAGAGGAAAGGGGATTACTGCTCTGCCAGTTGTGGGTGTTTGGGGCTCCAGACAGCTGTGACAAACTGCAGCCTTTTCACTGCCTTAGAAAACATAATGGACCACTTTTGTAATTTTAGCTGTAAATGCACTTCTGCTGTATCACAGGACAGTGCTTGAGTATGAGAAAAGAGAGAAATACAAGAAGTGCAGAAATTATGTGGTGACAGGCCAAAGAACAGAGCTTATAACACACCCACAGAGTGTTTCCTGTGAAAACAATATTCTCCTGGTTCTGTTCATGATGCTCTTGCTTGCCTGCTTTAAGGAGTAATTTCTCAGAGCTGTATTTTAGATGTTCAGCTCTTGTAAACTCTTCACAGTTTAATACATTGCAGTTTTTCTGTTTGCCAAGCTTGAGTCACTGGATTAAAATTGCAGCCCCCACCACAGCCATCAATGTTGCTGTTAACTTCCTGTCTCCTCTCTTCCCAGGCTCTACCTAATTATGGCAACCTGTGATCCCAGTTCATGCTGCATAGATGACTAAGGAACAGAAAGATCACTGGCCCTCCACTATTTGGAAGCAGATAAATAAGGTGAGTGCTCTGTGTGTCCAACTGAACTTGAGCGGAGTCACATCAAGTAGCGGAAGCCCTTGTGACGTGTTGTCATGGGCTGGAAAGAATGATGAGAACTGTGATGGTCCTAAGTGTGCACCTGAAGGGGGGGATGGCCCTCAGGAAGGGAATATTCTGGTCTGTTACTGCTGCTATAGGGCAGGAGCAGAAACTGAGATTGCACACGGACTGCAGTGATTACCTGCTCAGGATCCAGCTGGGAAGGAATTGCCTCCTGGAGGAAGCTGGTTGATGTCCTTAGGGATGCAGTATGGTGCACAGAGTAGGATCCCCTAAGGAGGGAGATCTCACCCACTGGATCTCTGCCCTGGCTGGGGCTTAAAGTGTTGCTGTCCCTCCTGATGCTGTCGTGCCCCACAGCGGGTGGATGTGGCACTGCTGGTGACAAACCGTGGGGTGGCAAAGGCTCTGTGGTGTCTAAAATCTTGAGTGAAGGATGCATTGGCTCCTTCTGGCCTCAAAGTCTGTGAAATGGAAATCCAAGGAAAACCTGATCTAAAGAAGCAGCTGAGTTGTGGCTGTGTTGGCTTTTATGCTGTTGGTTGATGGTCAGCAGAGACCAGCTGGCAGTGAGGCCATGCTGGAAAAAGGCTCAGGAAGAGCTTCATTAACACCAGCAGAGTACAAGTGCCTGCTGATAGCTAAATGCTCTGGAAACATGTGCAGCAAGGAAGGAGGTGGTACCAGGGGGGAGCCTGAAAGGCCAAAAGAGAGCTTTTGGAGGCCTTGATGTTTGAATAAAGTCACCTGGGGATGTGGGAGCAGAGGAGGAGCCTTTAAGGTTGTTTAAATCTTTTAGCAGAAATCTCAAGCTATAAAGGGAAACATTTCACTCTAAGTCAATAAAACTGATCCAGTTTTTGTTCAAAAAACCCCTCCCGTTCAAGCCATTAAAACTAACAGCTCAAATCCCTTAAGGGAGCCAGCTCCACAGGCTTGTGTTTCCATAGGGTTTACTGGCAGATTGCACCAGTTACCTTCCATGCCTTCTCAAAAGGAGTGCTGGCTCTTTAGACAAACAAAAATCTTTGGTACAAATCGTTGTAAATGTGCTTGGATTTGTGTGCAGCCTGAGTGGTGGTGGCTAAAGGAGTCCATATGGCTCCACATCAGGAGAACACGGATGGATGTCCTGGGAGGGCATCTTGTCCCCTCACTGGGGCACTCATTCTCTGAAGGCTGAGCACTGTGCTGGGTTGGAGATGTGACTGAGCATTACATCTGTCCCTGCTGGGCTTGCTGTGCACTGCTGGTTGGGTCAGCAGGGAAGGACAGGGCTGCAAATGATGGAGGAGAGGGAAAGTATATCTTCTTTCTGAATCTATAGATGTGAATACCTACAGACATCTCTACCTTCCCCTTCTTCCCAAGCCCTGAGGTTTGGGATCATGTTTTCATACTCAGAAATCAATCAGTTTGATAATCTGACTGGGAATAAGTAATGCAGCTACATACTTCTGAATACTTATATGTGCATGAGCTGTTTGTTTGATATGCTCCAGTCTCCCTAACATCTGGTTGTAGCCAGTTGCTATCAGTCCCTTGGTTTTATAAGCACTAAATTCACTCAGTTTTTAATGCAGGGAGAAAAAAAGAAATACAGCCCAAAGAGCAAAACATTTACAAGCATTTTTTGTGGGAGTGGAGAGAGGAGGCCAAGTTCTGCTCTCAGACAGAGTCCAGCCTTTGCATTTTTGGGTGGGCCTCCAAAACCATATTTTTTTCTTAGGATGCCTCCTTTTTAGCCAAACTAAACTGATTCCTGTCAGCTATTATCATTTCAGTGTGAATGGGTTTGGCATGGAGACTTGAGGGAGGGTCAGCAAGATGGCTTTTTGGGGTGCTAAAGGCTAACTGGACTGTCCTACGTGCAGGGTGTGTGTGCCTTGGCTTCTGGGAAGGGGGGACAGGGCCAGGGTGGTTTCATGTTTCTGGTGGCCCAGCCAGCCAGTTTTCTCACCTGGTGTCCACAGAGTTCTGCTCAGTGGAGCTGAGGGAGATAAGTTGTCACTACCCAAACAGTGCTCAGCATCTGGGCCCCTCTCCAGGTACAAGTGCAGCTCTGAACATGCCAGAGAAGACCTTGATGCTTCAAAGTCACCTGCTCAGGGTCAGCAGAGACAACCAAGGCTGGGTTTTACTGAGCACATATGGCAGTGGAGCATTCAAAAGGACAAGGGTACCTGACAGGCTCTTTTAAAATATATCCCTAAAAACCCCAAGCTTCTCCAAAACCACTGCTGTTAAGCCAGTTGCTGACACAAGGAGGAAATCCATCAATAATGAGATGTACAAAAGCACTCAAAACCCTGGAAAAACCAAATGAATGTTGTCTAAATGCAGTTTACAAAAGGGTTGACCAGCTGCTATCTGGCTGTTGCAACCATGGTATATATTCACTACCACGTTGTCTCCTCCCAGTTTGGTGTTCACCTTCTTAGGTGAGATTCTGAGATTTGAGAACTCTCCTTAAATAATATGAATAATAACTGCCTTGAGTAATTTAATTATATTGTTAAGGTTACCAAAAACATTAGCCACGCTAATTCTAACACAAATAGCACACACCAGTGGTGTTGTTTGCTCTACAAGAGGAGCAGAAGTGCATTTGGGGGGGAAGGGGAGATGGCAAACCAGAAATTGCCCATACTTTAAGTCTCTGAAGGGTTGCAATTCACATATGGATGAAATTTAGCTCTAGAATAATATAATGTAGCTGTAAGTGGAATCAATCTGGTCCACTAATTTTGTTTCTGCCTGTTTTGTTTTAAAGACAAACTCACTTCACTTTGCACTCGCACATAATGGGTAGTTGAAGCAGGTAACTGTGTGAGTTGCTGAGTAGGGCCTTGTGGGTTTTCTTTCTGGGCCAACATTCACTTTCTGGAAAGGAGAAGAGGGAATAAGCACACTCCTTGTAGAGGTCCTGCCCTCGTGCTCCTGAACTGCCTGGTAATGGTGTGGCAGTAATTCAGATCCTGCAGAATTACATATAGGTTTCCACGGTTATTTTTTCTGTTGTTACCAAACACTTGAAGCAAGGCTGTGCTGTGGTCATATAGACAGGAAAATGACATCATCCTGAAAACCACTAATCCAAAAGCTTTGGAACCTGAAAGGCAAACCATATTCTAATAAGAAACAAAAAAACCCAATGACATTTGAAATGGAGAAATTTCTTGGATTATTATTATTATTTTTAAATCCTCCCCTGGCTTCCCTTCCAGCCGAAGCTGTGACAAGTGCATTGGAGCTGATAATAAACACACACCTCTAAGGTCAAGGCTAGGATTTTTAATTTAAATAAATAAATAAGGATGAAATTTCCAGTCTCCAGGGATGCAGCACTCAGGAACAAGCAGCACAAAGTGTGTTCTGCAGAGTCAGTGCGGAAGTTGGCTGTTTTTAATTTTTTTTTCTTTTTCTATTTAGCATAGCTGGTTTTTTCCATTATTTGAAAACACGAAACAGCCGTACTCTATACTCCTCTCTCCAATGTTGGTAGGTGGTAACAATAGGTTTTGGGATGGTGATGCTTTGTAGGAATTATTCACAGTGTGGGAAAACTCAGAATTACTCAGAGCAGCCACACTCTTTCAGGAGGTCAGCAGATGTGACCAGCTCATCCTGCTATGGATGATAGCTGGCCAGAGAAATGTTAAAGAAACCATATTCCACCAGCTGTTGGTGTGTCTCTCAGTGCTGCTGAACCTTCTGGAAATGAGTCAACTTTGTTTTCAGGGTAAAACAGGGTGGAGGAATTTCAGCAATGTTAAAATTGGCTTTTTGACACACACAAAACATTTTCTTGATTTGAAACAAAATTTCTTTTAAATTTCTCTCCTAAATTTCTTAGCATTCTGTGGGACCTAATTGGGAACTGATTGAAACAGAAATGAAACATTTCAGGTCCATAAAACCAAAAAATAAAGTTTTTTCCTTAGAAACTTCTGCAGAAAACAGAATTTGAGGGGAAGAGGAGGGTGTATTCTTTAGAAGACAACAGCACTCTGAGCTCCTAATTATAAATTCTTTGAGAAATGCACCCTCCATCCTTAAGCCAGGCCACCTCATTTCCTGCTGGAGTCAGCCATTTCTCAAATGCAGCAAAGCCTGACATCACCTGCCCCCTCCCCAAAATGAGGCACCTGTAATTCCCAAAGATGCCCTGCAGATGCTGGTGCCTATGGAGACACTGGAGCTGCTGCTCTGTGTCATCCCCACTCAAGAAATCCTGTTTGAGTTGCCCTTTGTTTTTGCACGAGGAGTTACACTGCAAACAAAGCAAATGGTGCCTCCAGCTCCATCCTCTGCCTCTGCTCCCTTTCCTGCCATCCCCATCTGGAGAATAATATAATGAGAATAGTTATAGAGGTTGTTGCAAGGAATCACCTACTATCACGCACCTGCCAACGGGGTGGATTAACTGTCTGGTTCTTTTAGGAACAGAATAAATCCTGACATATTTTGAAAATGTATCCTCACTTGCTTCTGCATCTCTGTTCTGCTCGGTTTCATCTCGATCATAGCAGGTTTTCTAAAAGTGCCACTATTCATATTGGATTTGCACCTTGCAAGCACCTGCAGGCTTATTGTTTGGCATGGCCTGTTCTTTATTGATTTGATTTTTTTTTCCCTTCATTTTTCTTTTGTGTTCTGTTTTGTTTTATAACATTTCATGGTGTAGACAGCGACTTTATGGGTGCTGGGCCAGCCTGCTAATTGGTTTCACATCTCTCTTTGAGGGTGGATTTAGAAGGGTCTTTGCTGGCTCTTGCTTATTTCTTTTTCCCACAGAAATGAAAGTGAGAAGCAGCTCAATAATGTTACAGTAGCATTCATTTCTTCCTGCAACTGCCTCTGTGCAGACCACTGAGATTTAGTGGCTGAGAGAGGGCAGGGTTCGCATGAGGTTCCCTGGACTGAAACAGGAAGACTTTTCCAGTGCTGCTGGGGAGAGAGGTGGAGCAAGGCTCAGCTCAGTGCTGGATATTGAATGTACAGGTACCTTTCATGGCCAGTGCAGGAACATTTTTTTATGCCACTCTGATAAAGCAGATCCTTAGTGCCAGGTGAAGAATATGGGAACCTTTGGAACATTTCAGTGGCTGTTAATGCACTTTGAATCAAAACATTCAATTCACTTGTTACTTCTGTGTTTCCTTGAGAGGTGATGTGAATTTTTGGAGGACCTCTGCTTGGCTGTGATGTGGGGGCTGTAACAGGAGTCCCAGGGGAGTGTCATGCCTGGAACAAGCAGCCTGTCCGCAGTGAGTTGAGTCCAGTCTCACTACCTCCAGATAAAGAAGCTCTCACCCCCAGTGATTGCTGCTCCAGCTCTGATATCAGTCTTAACTTCTTTTTCTAACCTTATCTCTCGCAGGCTTTTGAAAAAGTGAAAACCAGATCCTTGTATTTGTTACAATTAAGCGAAGAAATTATTTATACCTGTGTATTCATTTACTGGAGTTACTGCTTTGGGAACTAAACATGTCCTGATAATACTGTGCCTCCTGCTCTGACTTATGTGGCAAGTTGGCTTTTCTAGAGACTATTTCAGAAAATGAATGCCAGGGTTTTATCACTGGTTTACTTTTGCCATCTGATAATGACAATGGTGCTTGGTTATGGGGAACAAAAGTCAGATGAAACAGGACATCCTTGTAAGTAGCACATGCTGTTCTTCATGGTACTTAAGACACACACGAACAACAATAAAACAACTTTAGGTGAAGGGCCAGTGAATGAGAACACTGGGCTTCATTCTTTCCCTTCAGAATAAATTCCCTTCTGTCTGCAAGCATCTCATTTGCTATTTGTACAGAAAGTCCTTTGTTAGCCATTTCTCATTACAGCTATTGATAAGGCTTGTCCAAAAACATGCCAAAGTGCTTTTGTAAGTCAGATATTTTACATCAAGCACCAACAGCTAGTAATCATACACTGGGTCTCTCTTAAAAAGCTGTTTCACTGTTGCCTTTTTATTTAGATAACATTGCCATGATACTTACAGCAAGGGAATAGTGTGAATGCTTCAGTATGGTGTTTGGTTGGAAAAGCAACTGAGAATGCTTTAACTGTTCGGGAGGAAACTCCGCTTTAATTAGCATGATTTCCAATACTGCTGCTTGTACAATATAAATGTCCTGTATTATAAGGACATTTGTTTCAATGAAAGTAGTATTGAAGACTGGAGCAACTCTTTTTTGTGTGTGCCTAAGATAACATTACAAAAACCAAAAGTGATTAGTATTTTCTCACATTTATACAGATTTAAGAAATGTGTGTGAAAATATTAATAGTTTGTTTATGTATTTATATATATAAGAAGTAAGTTCCCCACCCTCTGAGTTTAATCTTTCTTGCAAACCTTTGCACATTTGTTTGCAATTTGCAGTTTCAGTGCTTTCCAGTATTGTCTATCCACTGCCCATCTAAAATAAGCAGTAATATGGAAAAATGATTGTTGGGAATGGTTATAAGCCATTTCTCATAACTCTAAGCGGTGCCAAATGAAACGATTGTGCAAGAGGCTGTAAACAAACAGAATCTACTTTTTCGCACAATGCATAATTAAGTTGTGGAGCTCATTGCCACAGGATGTTGTTGATATCTGCAGCTCAAGGAGCAACCAAGCAAGTGAATGGAAGCAAAGGTCTCTGAAGGGCTATTAAATGAGATGACGCAGATGTAGGCTACAGCTCAGGAAGTCCTTAAACCACAAATTGCTTGAAATGGAGAAGATATTGAGAATTTCATACTTGCATCACTTCTTACAAGCTTTCTCTCAAATGCCTGTTACTATCCATTTCCAAAGACAGGATGTTGGATGGACCTTTGGCATGACCTGCTCCAACCTTTGCAGCATTGTGCCTGTGTCTTCTGGGGAGCACAAGATGACACATCCTGGAGCACAGAGGGAGGAACAAGGGTTTTAATTCATGTCAGACACAAAGATATATTTTTTTCAGGTGTGGAGAGTTTAAAAAAAAGATCTTATTTTAGGCATATAAGAAATCTGTGAGTCTCCAATTGCCGAGTACATTGAGCTTAATTCCTTTAAGCTCAACTCTTTGGGGAGAGAAAACTGGATGATGTTGTATATCAGGAAAATGTTTATTTGCTTGGGAAAAGCCTCCAACAGTAGTGTGTGAAAACCACAAGTGGAAAAATGTGGTGAGCTGTGCTAAGAGCAGGAGGAGATGGTGACAGCCTGGCTAAGCTCCTCATTACCTCTGCTCTGGTGGCTGTGCTGTGGCCTCAGGTTCCAACTAACTTCAACAGCACATCTCCCTCCAAGGGTTTCCTTCCTTAGGAAACTTAATCATGGGCTGAAGAAAGATGAGGCATTATGGGATCCTTTCCCTTGCTTCAGACATTTCAGCCTGAGGTACGGAGAAAGGAAGTGACTTCCAGGAGTATTGAATTTTCTCAATTTTTCTGATTTTTTTAAGGAACATCTTCTCTGGCAGTACTTGTGATGTAGAATAATGAAGATGGTATCTGCTTTTATTTTGAAGTCACACCATGTATCTCCCTTGAAGAACCCAGGCAGGTGTATCAGCCTCCATCCAGAGTATTTTGTGTTGAATTTAGGCAGACCAGTTGTGGGAAGCAAAAGACTTTCTCTTCTGAAAATAAATACTAAGCTCCCTCATCAGATATAAAGCACAACAGTTGCATTTTCAGCCTCCAGCTGCCAAGGACACCTATGAGCATTTTCCTACCACAGACATTTTGTAGGCAATGTGGAAAACATGTCAAATGCCAAAGGCATTAAAAGAAGGAGCCAATCATGAATAATGCATTTGGAATCCACTACGATGACATTAGTCATAATGAAACCTAAGCTGGTATTAACATGTGGGCAGTAGGTACAGAGCTTCCTGAGGAATCACTCTCTGTTAGGGGGGCTGTTAGGGAGACCTTGGAAAAGGGATATTGTTTCTATCATCATGATGCCCTGGTCCAGGGACAGTGGTGTCTGATTGTCTCCAGGAAAGTGCACAAGATATGGTGGCTGTGATCAGTTATGAGGTCTTCAGCCTCCCAGTAATTTTGTAAGCAACTTCTTTTTAAACCATGTGGCAGCTTCTTAGGGCAGCAATAGATGTGCCAATAGAAGTGTTGGTTTGGAAGAGTAAGTCACCTAATCATATTTCTGTTCCTTTCTTGTTCTTCCATGCAAATGGGGCGTTTCTGTGTCTGCTTCACGGCTGCTGGGGGAACAGACAAGTCATTGTTGAGTGAGAGAAGAGGGTTGGGGTTTTGGGCTGGCCTTTGCTCTGGCCAGTCCACAGGAGATCCTCAGAGGGATGTGAGATGTGCCTCTGGCACAATGGGTGCTCCTGTGCTGTCTTCCACAGTGTGAGAAATTCGCTAGGCAAGGAAGAACCTGTGCAGTGTAAGTTCAGTAATGAGGTGATCCGGAATGAGACGAGCCTTTAAGGGTGTGCTTCTGCTCTGTTGAAAGCCTGTGATGATCAGGTTTGGGTTTCGCCCTAGATATTGAAATAATTGAGCAGTAGGTGAATGTTTGGAGCTGAGTGTTCTTAACTGGGACTGTGTGAGGGGTAATCAAAGGCAGAGCTGACAAAGGAGATGGTTCACAGGTCACCCTGGTTGAAATATGTTTGCATTAAGCTGTTATCAGGGTCACTCCGCAGAACAAGATGTGAGTGACTCAGAAATGGGCACAAGGGCTAAACAGTTCGTGCTCAATAATTTGCTTTGCTCTGGCCGAGACTTTTCTAAATCTCAGCTTTGTCCAGTCTTGTTAGACCAGTGTGAGCTCTTGGTTCACTGAGAGGGCAGGCTTAGAGTCCAATTTTCATCATCCCTTCCATTGCCATAATCCTTATACAGTGACCACAGAGCCCTTGCTGGAGATGCCCTGACCTGAAAAAGCAATCTGCTCAGCTAATGAACATCCTGCAAAGTGCCATTATGAGACCTTTGCCTCATGAGGTGGAACTAATTAACCAAATTACTAAAATCATAGTAAAACTTAACAATAGTTACCTAATGCCATTAAGCTCCGAAAGGTGTGTGGTTACAATATCACACGTGCAGCTGTCGGGTGCACCAATGCACCCAGCTCAGCAGACAAAGCCAGTAGGATGCCACAATGACATGCTGGAGCCTTCCCTGCTGCAAATTATTTATTTGTGCTTACTGTACATCAATAAATACAGGTCTATTTCTCCTGTGTAAAAATTTGCAAAATAAAGGATGGAGGAAAGAAGAGTATTGTTCATCTTCCCTTTATTTTTTTGACACCAGAGCTACAGCTCTGAAAAAAACAAAGAGCTTGACATTTACCATTCATAAATTCTGCAGAAACTGAGATCCAGGCTCTGAAGCTGCAGGAGTGAAAGAATACAGAGTTCATCACCTGCTGACACTTGTCTTGAAAGGAGAGTGTCAGAGGCAAATCCTGCCGGTTAGGACTGAGTGCCCAAGAGAAGTGTCAGGTTCCAGATCTTTTGCAGCATGAATAAGATAGGTCTTCTATCGTAAGCCTGCAGAGATGCCAGGACCTGCACATGTCTGGGCACAAAAGGGAAAAAGCCTTTTTTTTTTCCTCCTTGAAGATTATGACAACTTGTCTTGGTAAGAAACCCGCAGTCATCACAAGGCTGCCCCTCAACCCACCCTGTTCCACACATACCCAAGGGTCATGAGCATGAAAATTAAGTAAATTTAGGTTTGTTTTATTATTATTTTCTTTTTCCTGAAGAGGATCCCAGGTTATGGTATCTGTCAGGAGACTTATCTCTGTGGAGAAGAGTTCTGCAAGAAGACAATTCAGAGCACCTCAGCACGATCCCTGCTCTAAATTGCTCACAGAAGAGTTTATCCCTGTTTGTTAATCATAGTGGCGACCTAGAGAGACAAGTCTCTGAGGTCAGTTACATATTTCAGGTTTCTAATGGCTTCTCCTCACTGGTTTTCTGTTCACGTCAGGAAACTGAACTCATTCAGAGGTAACAGAGGGACTCTGGGTGGATTTCTCACTGCTGGTGAGACTCCATGGGTGTGAAATGGACACAGCTTCGTGCTTGGGGGCTCTCTGCATCAGCACTACTGATGCTCAGAGGTAGCCAGTGGCTGCTTCCTTCCACACATCCCTAGGAATGCAGAATTTTCCAAGGAGAGCAGAAGCAAATATGTGTGTATCTTCCATCTCAAGCACTGACCTACGAGTTATGCCAGGCAAACACAGGTGCTTCAGGGAATTGTAGTTCAGGTTATTATGAAGTACTGAGTAATTGCCTCTGTTTTATCTTCCTCACCTTCTTTGCTAATGATACAACCTATCCCCTGGGGATTTAAACCCATCAGTGTCAGTAAATCCAGGCAATTCCAATAATAATTTTAAACTTCTGTCTGTGTTTGCATTGTCAGAGTTGTGGTGTAATCTTTTACTGGATGCTTGCATGATATGGGCAGGGTGTGCTCTGGCAGAGGTGGAACCTGGGTGGGGTTTGTTATGGAGCGAGGGCAAATGAGGATTTGGATTTCCTTTCTTCTGAACGCAAAAATCTTAATTCCCATGGGAATCTGCTGGAACTTTCTCTCTGCTACACTCGCTTTGCTTAACTCAGATTGGACTCAGCTGCTGGAGACCATTACTCATGTGTGCAGTTTTGAGCTACTACTGATTACAAAGATCACGTGTAGCTGTAAACATCTTTAATTCCAGTAACTTGAAACAGAATAATTAGTGGTTAAACTGAGCTTCACAACAACTTTTTCTAATAGGAATTACTTTCCCAGTTTTTCAGATGTTAATTTGTGGTGTACATGTTATGTGATTTACTGACACAGTGAGAGTGTAGCAAAGCCAGAAAATGCTTCCAAGACTCCTATGAGGAGATGAGTGAGCTGTCTCAACAGAGAAATATTTGCACCCAAAATAGAGCTCAGCCAAACATTATTTTGGTGTGGGTAGGAGATTTTCTCGCATTTGTCATTCTAAGGGGAAAACTGTAAGAAAAAGCAACAAAAACATTATTTTAAAGTCAAATTTTTATTTTGAGAATATAGAAATTAGTATTTTTCCCACTTATCCCAGTGACTTTTACCAGTGATTGTGTAAGAATGAGTTGTACTTTCAAAATGGGAATCTTGTTTCCTTCTTTCATGCCCATAATTTCCAGAGACTACATTATTTCTATTTGTTTCTTGTTCTAAATTGCTGTATGCTTTGCTCTCTGTGCTCCTGCGTGTTTTTCTGAGGGATGTTGAGAAAAGGTGTTTTGTTAATGTTCTATTAAAGATCTTTGGGTGGAATATGTTGTCTAAAGAAAGTGTGATGTACATTTAATCCTGGATAATGTTGAATATATTTGAATTTGTGAAAATGGCAGTAAAAGCTGGTGTTCTGTGCAGAATATTTCCAATAGTCTGGGCTGTCTCCTGCTCCTTGTTCGTTCTGTGCTAAGATTCTGGACACTGGTCCTGGAGGTTTGAATTTTGTGGTGCAGTGGCTGTTGGATGGATTTATTAATCCCTTCAAAGATGGGATTCCTTGCTGTCCTGCATTACATGAGCTAGGTTTTCATTTTCATTCCCAACCTTCAAGGCACAATCCCTTTGTATTGTTCGGCATATCCGGCAGGTAAAATTCTGAACTTTGATTCAAATGCATGCACGTTACTTTGCTCATAAGGAATGGCCAATCCATGAACCAATGGCTAGGCAAGCTTGGGAAGAAAATGTCAGGAGCTTCTCTTCACTGAAATGGAGATACTTCTATCTTTGGAGTGTTAATGTTTTTACTTTATCTTATCTCCTACAAGGCGTTGTTTGTGTTAAGTTGTACACGTTGCAGTTGATGCCCCGTGGAATGTTTGTTTTTGGTACAACGGCATGCACTGAGGAGCTGGGCTTTGTAGTGCAGCACAGGGTACAGGGATGTATCTATCACTTCATCCATGTCCTTTGGACAGCCTCGTTTTTTACACACATCCTTAAAAAAATGACACTTTCGGTGCTGCCAGCTCAGTGTTGGATTCCAAGAGAAGCATTCAATTATGTAGGCACTGTGCTGAGTTCTAGTAGAACTAATAGTGCAAATTCACACGATTTGTGTGAGCATAATTAATTTTTCAGTTAATGATCCCATTTGTTATGCTTACAGGTTCCACATGTGCTTTGTATACGAGGAAACAGTGTACATATGGGAGTGCTGCAAAGGCATGCCTACATGCAGTGTGCTTAAGGCATCTGAATGGGGTTCCTGAGAAATTTGCTTTAATGGTAACATCACAGGAAAATACAAAATATCTGCAGGGACTGGCTCTAAGCTAATGCAGCCACAGGTAACTTTTCAACTCTGAGGCAGAACAGTAAAACTGCAAACTTCAGAAGCCATCTCAGGAGCTGATAACCATGTGGCAAAGCTGCGCTCGTTTGGAATATTACGAGAAACACAGAAGAGTGTGTAAGCATAATCAAGTATTTCCTCTGCTGTGTATTGTATGTTTAATGGACCACACAAGATTTTACCAGAAAATCCTATTTCACAAATGTTTTAAATCCACAAATGCCTGGCGATGACATAGCCATAAAATACAGCTTTTAAAAATCCTCCATCAAGGGGATAGGTTTTCTGATGCATTATATCAGCAGCATTGATTTAAACAATGAAGAATTGATTAGAAAATTGGATTCCAAATTGAACTCCGTGAGTAAATCCAGATCTGTGCTCAGACCTCAGTTTGAGCTGGAAGATCTGGAGTGTGTTTGGTTTGGGAAACAGAACCTCTGGTTCGTTGGTGAGGTCCTGCTGCCACTTCTGGAGATGCTGTTTACACGAAATTAAATGAAAATGGTTCCAGGCAGAGCTTAAAAGAAATCCCGTCAGACTGCATATCATGTACAGGATGTAGGTATCCTGCCAACACTTAACCATCCTTTGTAACACAAGTAAGTGTTTGTAACACCTTGATGTGGATTTAACTGTTAAATTTGGGGAAACACGTTTCTGTATCAGTGGTGAATGAGAGCTCTGAAATTTTTACATCTCTGCTGTTGCAGATATTTTCCTTCTCAGTCTGACAGACCCCAGAAAGGAAAGACACGAAAAAGAGATGCAAAGCCCAAACCATGATGTGCCGAGAGCACATTGCTTCCCAGAGCCACGGGCTGTCTTGCACGTGGTGAAATTCCACCGAAACCTCTGAAACTTCCTGGCTTCCACTCCTTAAGACCACAGCACCTGTATTTACTGCACAAGCAGCAGCCTGGCTTTAGCTCTGGTTCTTGCACTGCTTCTGAAAAAGCTCCTCTCCATGGCAAAGTCACCACCGTGACTTTTGGTCCCCCCCCCCAAGTCATGATCTTCTCCTGAAGCCCATCTTTAGGTGCAGGGTGGTTGGCTTGTGACAGCTGGCTGCATCAATGCCACTCGGTGGGACATTTTTCAGCATGAATCAAATCTCCTAACACTAGGCAGGTGGTGTTTGGTTGCAGTTGTGTTTGTTGCGCAACTTTTAAGTTCACTGTGTTTAAAATGCCTTCCCTCTCTTCTTTGGGCCAGGGTGTTTCCAGCTCCTCTGTGCGTGTTCCTGTTCAAAGGGAAAGTGCAGAAAGTCCTTTGGACGATGCTGTTTGTGAGCATGACCATGATGCTGCTTTTTGGGTGTGAAACTGTTGCTTTCTAAGGCACAGTACACCTTTCTTGGTGTGCCAGCGAAGACCAGAGTTTGCAGAAATCACTTGTTCCCTTAGAAAGGGTGGCCTGTTCCTGTGGGAAACTGTGGGAGGGAGTCTGGCCCTGCCAGCCCCTCACTTCAGTGCTTCTCCAATAGGTACAAGTGACCGTGGCACCCAGATGAAAATCTGATGATCAGAAAGGTTTTGTTTGCCTCTGCTGGGCTCTGGGTCAGTCGACCCAAGGCAGCCCAGAGCCCTGCTGTGGTGTGGTGTAATCAGTCCTGTGGCAGCCTGAGGAGATCTGCCCCTTTCCCTGGAAAGCTGATGAACCTGATGGACCTTGCAGAGTTCTGTGCCTCTCCAGGTGTGTGGCCACACGTGTGCACCTTGTACACTGCTTTGGTAGCAAAAGGAGGCTCTGCCAGTGGTGAAAGGCAGGAATTCATTCCTGACCCCATGAGTCACCCTCCTGTGTCATGGAGCATGTGGTTTCATCACCCTTGCCATTATTTTACCTTTCAGCTGAGCAGTTACAGGTGCCATTAATCTATAAAATAGATGTAGGCAGACAGGAGGACGTCATGTAAAGTCTGCAGAGACACAACCAACAGACAAAAAAAGAAAAAGCAAAAAAGCCAGCTTGAAAACGTGACCCCAACTTCTTACTGTTGTGTGTTCCAGGAAAATGATTTATTGTTGGCATGTACCCATGTCACACTGGTACTCAGGACTAAGTAAAAGTCACAGTAGTCACTCAGGCCCTTGCTTCTGTCATTGTATTTTCAGATATTTCAGGGAATGAGGTAATGACTTTTAGATCAAGGTCATTTTCAGCTGCATCAATTATTTCACTTTCTCCTGGCAAAAGCATCTGCATACCTCTGCACAATGTGAACTACCAGGCAAACATTTCCCTGGAAAACCTGACTGCTCTCAGCCATACAGTGTGCCTGGTTCGTACATTAAATTGGTTAAATCGTTTAAACTTTTACTATGTAACTTAGAAACTGGTATGCAGCAACACTGCATGTTACCAATTTGATGCATTTAAAACAAATTTAAGTGGGTTCCAATGTTCTTAGTCACTGCTGCACAAAGGAGAGACCCCATATTTCAAATAACAAGGCTTCAGCAGAGAGATGACGTTAGTGGTGGGTAATAAGCTGAACTATCTATCAAGATATCAAGTATGAAACAGATGGTGAGGAAAAAAAAGGTCCAGATACATTTACAAGCCTTTTAACATGCTCACCCATTTAATTCACTGCAAGGTCACAACTTGATGTCTTAGACATGCAATCTTCTCTTCAGCTAGAAATGAAAGCAGGGCTTAAAAAAAAAAAAAAAAGAGAGGACTGTTACAGAAGACTTTGAGGGGTTTAGCCAGTGTTTCTGGGAAGGGAAAATGCCCCACCATCAAACCTTACAGATCTTTGTTTGCCAGCACTGAGTCTCAAATACATGATTTGTAGACCTGCATCCATTGATTCCTCCAGTGGTTCAGTACATTAGGAGTGATTTGCTGTAATGATTCAGCTCTGAAAAATTCATTCCCATCCTTTAGGACAATAATTTTGGGGGTTAGGAGTGTTCTTGGTTGCACCTCTTGTGGTTCTTTGTACACAAATATTTGGGGCTAATCAAATACTCCCTAACCTGTTAAACCACTGTAAGTGAGTCTGAGTGTGGTTTGAGCTGGCCATGAAGTCCAGCCCTCTTTGCTTTGTGGGGTTCTCCCTCTTACACCCCATTCTTGGATTCTGACACAATATAACCTGTCTGTACATACTTTCTCACAGCATAGATTAAATTGTTAAAGAACCTCTAGTAAAAGTTATACTTTTAGTTAAAGCCTTCATTCTAGTGGCTGGGGAATTGATGTCAGATGGAAAATGATTTCCCAATGGTTTGGTTTTTGTAGCAAAAGTCTTCAACTTTTATGTAGATAGTCTTTGAAGTTAGAAATTGTTGTTAGACTATCAAATATTGTTTGAGGTGTCACTCAATTTTTTCCTCCCTCTTTCTATTATGGGAATGGGATCTTAGCAAAGAATTATTGTGGAAGAAAACGAGCGTATGACTGACACTGGAAAGAAAGATGTTTATGGGGCACATACAAAGGGAATTGTTGTGGAACCAAGGCCTGTCAATATAATCTCAGTTAATTCTCCAAGTGTCTGGTTTCTCACTCAAAGAAAGCAGGGTTAAATCTCCAAAGGCATCATACTTGAGTATGTCATCCATGGTGCAGAATATTTTCTGAAATGTCTCTCTGCTGGTGTAATTTCACATTGCTGGTTTATCTGAGTCACACCCGTAGTTGGAGGCAGAGGGTGTGATGGCCTTTTGGGCTGCAGTTGGCTTGAACCTGCCTAGAAAAATCCCCTTCCTTTCCCTTTCCTTGTTTTCTGCATGGCTCTGCCGTACGCATCTCTGACCTCCCACCTCTGTCCCTGCAGGACTCTCCCACCACTGCTTTTGTCTGGAGAAGGGCTGAGCGTGGGTCAGACCGATAGGTGGCACACAGGGAGCTTTAACTGGGCTGAAAAAAAATATACAAAGAGAAAATGAAAATAATAACATTCCAAATGCCACAGAAAAAAAATCCAGTTCTGAGCTGCATTTTTTCCCATCCTCTGTTTCTATATTTTCCCTCTGCTTTTGAAATTACAAACAGATCTGGTTATCCAAATGACTCATTAATATTATGAGTCAAAAGTGAATGTGATCCTTCTGTACAGGTATCTGCAGAACACAGGTAGTGCCTTAATTTCTTCTGTTATCTGAATTGTTTTAGCATCTTGGGCCAGACACCAAAATCATGCTACAATTACAAAATCCTCCTGTCCTAAAGAGCTCACCAGCAAAGTATGAAACAGGAAATCAGATGGTACCAGTGACCAGCAGAGCACAAGGGAAAACTGGGACAGTGATAATCAGCATGATGGTCCTCAACAGCAAACTCTCAAAAATGAGTTATAGGGAGTTATAACTTACCCTATTGCAGCAAACATTAAAAGATTCACAAGCTCTAGCGAATGTCTAACTACCCTAACTTCCTACAGAAAATGATGGTTTGGATTTTTACCAATGTTTCATAATATCTTCAACATCTTCAGTCTTCTTAAATAGAGATGGAGTTTAAATCATCATCTCCAGGAGCAGAGGGCTCAATGACCTTCCCTTTGATTCCTCGTAGACTCGGATGGCCATTAAAAAATGCACGAGCCACTTAGCCACACAGAGGAGACACAAGAGCCTGTTTCAGACAAACCAAGTCGCCACTGTTGAGATGTAGAGAGGTCAGAATAATTATGAAAGAAAATCTGGGTCCGGCTAATACCATTCCAACAGAACCCAAATCTTCAGGAGCACTGCTGGAGTTTTGATGGCATCCTTGCTGAGCCTCCTTGGGAAGGAGTGCAGTCAGGCTCTGTGTATTTTCACATCTCTGAAAGCACAGGAGACAGTCAATAAAAAAAGGATGACTGTCTTGAGATTACCCCCCCTCCTCTATGTTCTGAAGGCGACAGAACGGAGTGGATAGCGAGCAACCTGCTTGCCTTGGGTGCAGATGGCTTTAATTGTCATTCCCAGATGTTCTGCCTCTTGAAGGTCAAATTCACCTTGTATAAATCGGGCTGGTACCATCCAGGGAAAGCACAGACATTTTATTTGAAAAAATGTAATAAAAGAGTGTCCTTCTTTCTTGTTATTTCCTTCCTTGTAAATTTAAAGTGAACAGATTGAGAGGGAGGCCCGGCTGGCACAGGTCATGGTAATGGGATATAGAAGCTTTTGTCTGGAAGATGCGTGTTCAAATCCAGCTCAATATCACTGTGGATAAAACACGGGGGTATTTTGGCTGCTGTAGCTCAGCTCCAGGTATTAGTCCTGGATTCTCACTGCTGCAGTCCACAGTGTCACTGTTAAAACATGGCAGTACAAAAGCTGTGCTCAAAGAGAAGGGCTGCGTGAGACATCCGCCAGGAAAGAACACGTTTCCTAAGGCCAGGCGTGCAGGGAAACCAGTGATGCCCTTGTTTTGTAAAACTGTCATGTTGTGCATCTCTCTCATAAATGTGCCAATCTCCACCCCAAAACTTACTTCAGCTGTTCATTTCTCCTTCCTCTCCCACCCCTGTAGGAAGCCTGGTTCATCAGCTGATTCCATTGGGGTTGGAAGTGTTTTCCTTCTGTCCAGCAGCATTGATCAGCAGACAGACACATGTCCCCGTGTTTCTGTGTCAATAATGCACGCTGTATTTTTTAAGTGTACTGTAATTAGGCACAAACATACTGTTGTGTCGGATATCACCAGATGGGGCTTTTACACAGAGTCTGCAAAGCTTATTTTATTTATTTTTTTTTTTTAAGGGCACGTGTGCAAGCTGAGGCTCTGGGGAGGATGTGCTGCAGAGTTGTTTTCAGTTATTTAGGCATCTGTAGAGGCAGCTTTGGAAGCAAGACTGTTGAGTGAGTATTAAGATGTAGTTTTTCTTGAGCTTGGATTAGAATCAGTTACTGAGACGGGAACCAAGCTTCAGATGTAGATGTCTTCAGATGTCTCAAGCAGCACCATGGAAGGCAGAGGTAGACAGAAATCTCTTTTAAAATCTCAGACAAAACCTGTATTTTTCCAAGATGACTGTGTATTCCCCTACCATCTTACTGCAGATACAAAAGAAATGAATTTTTAGGATTGCAGCCTTATCCTTTGATGGTTTCTTTGGGCAGTTTTGGAAGAAAGGAATAAAGATTATGCATATGATAAATGTGGATTTTAATGGAGAAACGGCTAGAAATTCTAAAGGTGATTAATTAAAGGAAAATTAAGATCCCATTAAGCAACTGTTCAGGGCAATTTCATGCTGGAAAATTTACTGATTCAAGCACAGCACTTTGTAAATATAAGCCATGAGATGAATAGGGAATTTTTCTGTGTGACATTTATTCCCTTACTTTTCTTGTGGACTGAGATATTTTGCCTTCATGATCTCAGAAGTTCTGAAACACCAAATGTCTTTGATTCATATTCCCATAGTTTATACTGCAAGCAGATAACACCAGAACGAGACATTTGGTGGATAATTCAAGATACAGGGGAAATAGATCAAAGATGTGTTGTGAACACCAGACACCAGACTGAAAGTTGTGTTCAGGGCCAGAAGACTCTATTTGCTGCATGCACAGATCCTAAAGTGCTGCCTGAGCCCAGGGCTGGGAGAGGAGCAGGAAAAGCAATGCAAGTAAAAGCTGAAAATCTGGTGGAGGCACCAATCCACAGAAAAAGAGGTTTTGTACAATTCAGTGAGTGTGGTAGTATCTGCATGTAAACACAAGTGAAACTGGGGCCAAGGTGAGAGGGACGTCTTTGGATGTCCGGCAGCTGGGAGAATCGGGGTTTGTTGTTCGAGTACTTGGTGGTTATCTATGTTCAGCCTTTGGTCTATTGGCTGTTTTGGTGAATGAATATTTGTGCAGCTGATTTGCTGGGAGGGGATGGTTTAGACCTTAGTGAAGGTCTCAGTGGTAGAATCGCAGAATCATGGAGTGGCCTGGATTGGAAGGAACCTTAGAGATGATCTTCTTCCAAGCCCCTCCTCATGGGCAGGGACACCTTCCAGTACCCCAGGCTGCTCCAAGCCTGGTCCAACCTGGCCTTGGACACTTCCAGGATGGGACAGCCACTGCTTCTCTGGGAACCTGTGCCACAGCCTCACCACCCTCAGAGGGAAGAATTTTGTCCTAATATCTAATCTAAACTCACCCTCTTTCTGTTTGAAGCCATTCTCCCTTGTCCTGTCACTATGGGTTTCTCATAGGCTGGTGCAGTGGATTCTTGTGAGTCGGGTCAGTGAGGATAAGATTTGGATGAGAGGTTCAAGAAGGAAAAAAAAAGGGAAGAATCCCAGTTCCTCCCTTGCTGCTCTTTTATGCATTTATGAGGTGAACTCTAACGTTTGGGGTGGGAATTCTTGCTCATGCCAGTTTGCCGTTAGAGCAGAGCATTTACCATGGACCATAGCTTCCTTTTCCTCCTGAGCCTTGATTCATGTCAGGTAATCTGCAGCGCCCAGCCTTTATTTGGAGAGATGTGCTCAGCACATGAGCAGAGATGTCAGCACGTGTGGGAATACAGGAGTGCTGGGGTCTGCCTAGAGCAGAGTCCAGTGGTCAGTGAGCAGCCACTGCGCTCACACTGCACCGGGGCTCTTATTTTCACTAACACTTGGTGGAGTGGTGCAGGGACAGGTTGATTCTTCATGCTCCTTGGGGACATTCAGAGCTTTGCTAAGCACTCATTACTTTTCTGAGTGTTTTAAAACTGCCCTAGAAATGAACTTGCAACTTTGAAAATTTTTGAACCATCACCAGACCGGCACAGTAGTTGAACAGATTTGAACCTCCTTTTTTTGAGAGGTTCCCACACTCGGTTAACATTAGTCCCTAAAGTTCTTCAACATCTTGGCACATTAATGGTGAAACCACCACGATTTAAACAAGCAAGGAGGAAAAGCCAGTATAGAAGGAACTAATAAGTACACAACAAAACTGTTCTGCTCAGCAGTGCGTTTGAGGGGGAGGAAAAAAAAAAGATATAAAAAATAAAAAACCCAGAAGAAACAGCTGTATCTGCCAGAAGTTAAATACACATCTGTTAAGGATGCTCTTCTCATATTTGGGGTCAGAAAATATGTACAAATGTAGCACCTTGCTGATTGACAGAAAATCCTCAGTTCTGGCACTGAGAATCTTGTTTTCTTGACAGCACTTTGTTTTAAGGCTAGAGGCAGAAAAATGTCTTATGCTTGTCCTTAAACTGGAAGGCCCTTTGTTCAGGATACTTATACCATTTGCAGATAATGATGTGCATTGCAGTTTCAGCTGTCTGCATATGCATTTTTATGTTTTTTTATGACAGCTCTGCGTACTGAACTAAAAGGCCATTTAGAGCTGTCAGGAAGTGACAAGCATTACCCTTTACATTTACAATTCTGTTAGCATGCGTTGTCAGGTGGGCTCACCATTCCACCGACATACGATTTTCTTTGAAACCTATGTATGACTTTAATTTAATACAGCAGTCTCCAAAAAAATAAGAAAAGAGAAAAAAGAACCTTATTAAGATTTCCTTTTCCATTTATCTACTTTTTTTCTTTCGTGTAGCTCTTTTTTCCCTACTCTTCCTTTCTTTTTACTGTTTTCTTAAGCGAGAAACAGGGAAAGAGACAAAAGTAGCAGTCTAGTCTGGAATACTGCAGCAAGCTCCTCCATTGCAGCCTGTGATGTTACACAGAAAACAGTTGATTTAGTCCATTGACTTAGGAAAAAAAATGCTACCAGCATATGCTAAATATTGAACCAAGTTGTGAAAGTAGGAAGATCAGAACACCTGTAACTTACAGTCTTCACACGAACTGCAGTAAAAGTATGTTATTTATTTTTTCTTAGCTAGCAATTTAACAGTCTGCCTGAGACCACTTTCCATCCCTATGGATCAATTTTAAAGGCACTTGGACTGAGTTGCCCACCAGCCTTTTTTTCTCTTGGCTCAGGTTGCTTTTCAGTAGCTGTACTGTAACAACCCCTCCAAGGTCCTCTCCAGCTTCCAAAAAGTCACTGTCCCCCAACTGCACTTTGAGCAGCCACTGATTTATTAATGGCTTTAACAAGATTCCACCTGGTAAAGGCCCATGCTTGGAAGCCCCAAGCATCAGAGCCAGCTCTTCTCTGCTGAGCGAGGAGTCCAAGAAGGTGCACATTCAAAGGCAGGGAAACAGAGGCACAGAGCTGAGAGGAATGTTCAGCTTTATTCTCAGCTGGAGAGAAAGTGGTTAGGAGCATCCAAGTGACAATTAAAGCAAAATCTCCATGTGAACAGATTTTTGGCTGTATTTTTTATACGGTGATGATATGGATATATTATTTAACTGCTGACAGTATGTTCAGTCTCTCACAAGCCCCAGCAGAAGATGCATCCACAAAGAGCTTGCAGTCCAGGCAGCAGAAATTGCCTAAGCTGCACTGCCTGGATTGCACGTGTTGGTGCAATGGTTATTGAGGGTTGTGTTTGACCCTCTCCCACTGCTTCAGATCGACACATCAGTATTGTGTGGCTGGAAGGACTGGACAATATTATAAATAACACAAGCATTTTTCACGCCAGGATTTCAGTTTGTCTGTTGGATTTGTCCTGAGGGCTTTCAGGATGTTCTGTGCAGGGCAGCCCAAATGTCAGGGTCATTAACTCAGCAAATCCATGTGTTATTGTGGGTAGTGTGCAGAGATGTGTATGGATGGGTTTGCAGTTCAAGAAGGCATCGTAAGAATTAAGGATCAGAGCGCAGTGTGCTTTGGAGTAAAGCAACACATGTGGCCACTTTGACATCGAATTCCTTTCCTGTCACTGCATACAGGCAAGCCCCAAACATTATTTTTAAGCAGCTGTTTTTACACACTCTGGCTGACACATCTGAATCCATGTTTCTGTACTTCCTAAGCTCTTCATCTGTCTTGAATATGCGCTACTGACGTGTTGCACACCCGGGGAGGCACAGACTCACCGAGGTCATCCCTGGGTGTAAGCCATCCTCCCCTCCTCCTGTGGGCCTTCATCTACAAGGTATTTCTTCCTCTTGCAGTTTGTGGGTGTGCATGCTGATTTGGAAACTTTAGGTAGGCAGTTTGATTCTGATTCTCTTGAAGTCAGTGACAGTATCTTGAGTGAAATAAAGCCAGATTCTTCAGGCTTGAAGAAGGAAACTGGTAATAAATATCCAACAGCCTCACTGAGGTAAAGCTTGGTGATGTGAAACATTGAAAGGGATGCTCAGAAGGGGCTGCCATAGTGAGGGTGAAGTGTTATTTTACAGTACACCCTCAAAGATACAGGGCCACAATATGAGCTCCTGCAACACCCCTTGGGGCCACTGTGAAATTCCCATTGACCTGCAGTGAGATCCCCACCTGCTCTCTGAATGCAGGAGGAAAATTAGGTAGTCTTTTAAAATTTCTGACTTAGTTTCTTCCCTGCTTGCAAGAAGAGGCAAGAACTCTTTGCACCAGCCTCTCCTGCTTCTGCCTGGACTGAGACTTGCTGTACTTGAGAAAAAGGGGAATATTCCCAGGTATTCATTCCTTTTCCTCCTTTGTCACTATCTAACATTTTGCCCTAACCTGTAATACTCTGCGGGGACCAGTTACGTTATTCCAACATAGATATTTTCCATTAAATGCCTTTACAAGCTTTTCTTATTCTCTTCATTGACGTTCTGACTTTATATCAAATTTCAGCTCCTTGCAAGTAAAGAAAGAGAGTCTGCGTGTGCAAACAATCCTGGGTCTGCACAGAAATGTGTATATTGTAGGCAAATATTTGTCTTTACAAGGTATCCTTTTATACGGACCAGATTCCTTCTTTGCAGGTGTCCATTCCTCAAGGCCATGAAGCACTTAGTGTTTTTCTTTCTATATTTTCCTGTGCATTTTCCTCCAGTTAATTCTCACACTTCACTTATTGCTTCTTGAGAGGTATTTAGCCTGCTCTTTACCAAAGTACTGTCATTAAATCATGACAATATTCAACACTTTTTACTTTGGAGGCTGGAAATAACATGTTGGACACAGTTCTCCAAAACTAGCTCAGATTTGTGACCTTGAGACGTGTTTTCAGAAGTCCTCCAGTGCCACTGTTTCGTTCTAGTGGACGCCCCAAACTTTTTGAATCATTTCAAGATTTTATTTCTCAGAAGAGAGATTTCTCAGTTTGGAGTTAAAACATTCCTCCCATACTTTTTTCTGGATATTTTAATAAGATCTTCTTGACGCGACCAACTATCACACAACAGGTCACAGAGGAGGGCAAGAGGCACTGAGCAGCTCCCTCTCTCCGTGGGTATGTGGGGAAGCAAAGGGAAGAGGGGACTGTGAGTGCAGCTCTGACATGAGGAGCCTTATGGACCCATTATCAGGGTAAGCCAGGAAGTGCTCTGGAATACCGGACACCTGGGAGCCTCCACTGCCCAGTGTGGACAGGCCACTGGTCACCTGAGAGCTGGCCACCCCTTAGATCAGGCTCAGAGAGCCTCCCAGAAGGATTTTCTCAGACCAAACTGAAGTCCCAGAGGAAAAGCCCCTGATTGAAGAGGTTTCCCCTGAGTCCTTCCCTTTTTGACTCTTCCCGCTGCCTCTGCAGCCTGGGGTAGCCCTAAGTGTGTTTTGCAAGGATGAGGACATCCTCCAAGTGAGACTGAGACTGAAATAATTAACATTTCATGCAAGTTCACTAGAAGTCAGGGCTCTCTTTTACTGCTGACCCACCAAAGATTCTGGTTAAGGCTTTTTGTGACCAGGCCCTTTGTGACATCTCAATCCATTACAGACAAATTGTAATTTTAATTACATCTCGTTTTAACAGGGAGGCACCCATAAACTGTCAAATACACACATAAATAGTGATGATGACTCAGTTATAAAGATGTTACATGATCTTTTCTCTTGGAGACACCAGTTAACTTTCATGAAGTGTGGGGGATTTTTTGCAGCAAATCTGAATTATTCATGGGCTCTCTATGGGATCATAGGAATCGCCACGGTGGATCAGATTGCTTGTCCGTCTAGTTCAGTAACCTGTCTCTCACAGTGAGGAGTACAAGACAAGACGTTTCAGAGAAGGATCCAAGAAACCTCAGAGACAGCAGCCATGGGATGACCTGCCTATGGGGAAAATGTCTCCCTCCCTACCTTCCCCTGCGGCAGCTGGTGGGTTGTGTTTGCCCTGCGGCAGGATGGCTTCTGTCACGTATTCAGATTTAATCCCATTATTTTTATTTGTTATTTGGATTGCAGCAGTTTCTAGAGGAAGTCAGCTGGGTCAGGTCCCCTGGTTGTTGGCACTGTACAAACACAGGGACAGTGACAGTCCTTGCATAATGCCATCATAGCTGCTCTCGTTATCGTATTGTCATCTCTACATATTCATCGTTTAAGCTTCCTCTGGAGTTGCTCCAGCAGCTCAGAGAAACTCATCTTGCTCTTTCTCTAGGACTCCTCAAGCCCTGATGGGCTTTGTTTGTAAACCACTGGTTACAGATTTCCTTACAGAAGGTGGAGCAGAAGAAGCAGAGCACCAGCGGTGGAAGTGTGTTGGTGCTTCTGAAAGTTTATGAGTCTGAATTAAAGAAGAAGGAAAACACCTGACCCCAAAAGTTATGTTGACATTCACTCTCTTCAGGAGCCTTTTTCTTCTCTGTAACATGTGCTGAATTCTAAAGCTGAAGTGATATTTGCTACAGTACCCCACGCTTCCAGCTCTCCTCACTTGCATTAAGACATTAAGCTTTCCACTCAGTCTTGTTTTCTTTCTGCAGCTCCTCTTGCAGAAAACTTGTAACATTATTCTAAAGCTACTGTTTGATGTCTTTATGCCACTATCTACAAAAAGATACTTTAGCTTCTTTCATTTACAGGCATTGTCCAAATATTCTGCAAAAGGATCCTAATGGAGGGCTCTCAAAATCCATTAGGAAATTTTCCACAGGCAGAGCTTTGTGAGAAGGCAACAGCTCTACTGCACTGCCAGTTCCTTCAAAGAAAATCACCCTTCCTAAGGGTGTGTGCATCCATTTTCAGAATAGGGAGGGAAATGGATTTTGGTTGGGTTTTGGGTTGGTTCTGTATCATTTTGGTTTTGTTAAATAATATGAGTGCAGAGAACTGGTGAAGCGGTCCCCTCCCTTTTCACTCTCATTACCTCTTTTGCAAATGGGGAGCATTTGCAAACCTTTATTTCCTATCTGAATTTCAATTCAGTTATCAAAAGAAAGAAATTAAGCTCAAAACTTCAAATCACAACAAGTACAAACAGGACACAATATCTGAGATGCAATTTGTACTGGGAGGAAGAGGGATAGAAATGAAGTCTGAGACATGAACTGCTACAATGGCTGTAAAATTCCCTTTCAGAGCAAAAGGGGGAAGTGAACAAATTCTTCAAGCCCAGTGGAGCTTTTCCCCACCACGTGAAATTTCAGCAGATTCTGAGCATCAAGCGCACAGACAGCAAATGATTATTTTATAGGTTTACTCATTAAATGACGTGTATCTCCACAGCTTGTCAGAGCAATTAGAGTAACAGATAAGACGGCTGAAGACCCCTTGATGTTAAAACAAAAGGTTGGCATGATGCTCAGAGAGCAGCTCTGGAGTGTGTCCCCTGGGACTCTGTCGAGGAGCGTGTGTGGATGCTCAGGATGCGGCGGTGGGCACAGCTTCCCCGGGATAACGCGGTCACGGCAACGTGCACTTCTGCTCAATTATCACTCTTCAGGTCAGCCCCAGCCTAGGCAGAATAATGGCTCAACCTTGCTGCACAAAGTGGCTGTGTCCAGCCTCACCCACCTGTCACGAGAGCAGGGGCAGCAGGGTAGAGAAAGAATTGGCCTTGCTGATGGGTCTGGGACACTCTGTGTGGGGACAAACACAGTAAACCCTTTATTTGCTCTAAAAGACTTGCTCCCTGTTTGCATTTGTGTTTCATTTCTGCCTGCTCATTTTCAGGCACTGTTCTATTTATATCCACCTCTTTTGGGAAGCAGAAAATTGCTTTGCTTGGACCTTTCAATCGTGATCTTTTCCATATGGGTTGATCTTTGCAATTTTCCAAGCGCAGGTAACTCCTCCTGCAACAGCCAGAACTTCTGTGTGATGGCATTTTGTTGTAAGGAGAGATCCAAAGGTCTGCTGCAAACAGTGGCCAAGCACAGCCTTCAGTAGTCTCTCCTTTTGTCCTCTGGAACAACTGATTGGCCCACTAAATTTACTATATGGGGTGTTCCTAATGGGTCCCATGCTCGCAGATTGCCTGGTTGATGTAAAACAGAAATTTCTGCGCTGTGATCTAAGAATTAGCACTATTTATTTGTACGCTGCTGCAGCCTCAGCCCTGGGCTAAATTCAAGGTCCTGCTGTGATAAGGGCCAGGCAAAAGCAGTGTCAGCCTGAGTTGCCCCAAGGATCTGCAGCCGAAGGGAGAAGATGGAGCCAGAGCTGGAGCAAGGCTTGCTGGTGGTCTTGAGAGCACTTGCTGGAGTTCCTCAAAGCTGATTGATCACCCGGTGCTGGCAGGCCTCCTCCTTTCCAGCTGGTAAATGTCATTAAAAGGCAGCTATAAATACATTAAATACTTTCCTAATATTACTTTTCCATGTGATACGCTGCTGCTGTTGCTGCAGGGAAGCTGATCAAGAATGTGAGAGGAGGTGATCTCTGCAGCTCTGGGAAGGAGGGGGGGGATGCCCAGCCCAGCCCCACCATTCAGCCCTGATCCACACGGTGCAATAACCTGCGAAGGCACGGAATTAGTGCAGGAACATTCGCCTGTTGGTTACTATTCATTGATTACTCAGGACAAAAAAAGCTTGGCTCTGGGTCTTTGCTCAGCAAATTATGTCATTCTCCTTCACAGAAGGGAGAGCTTGCAGTACGGTTTCTAAGTTAAAGCTGGTGTTTCAAAATTAAAAGCAGACAGGGCAGATGTGCCTAGGAGAAATTTATATCCATATCTTTGGGGAATCAGCTAATCGCTCTGCCAGGACTTCAAATCAGCCTTTCCTATGTAGGACTTGATTGCACCACACCTATACAAGCCACATTGAATAACGTGGAATTAAAATGTTACCAGATATTTCCTTAACTTTGCCATGTGAAAAATGAGGGCAAATGTTGATGAAACCCAGAAATTCCAGGGCTCCAACAACATGATTTAATATTACTCAAGATGATTTTACAAAGAAAGAGAGAGTTCAGAGTCCAGGCGATCATCTCGAGCTTAATAGGCAGACATGTAAGGTACTAAAAGATTGATTAGAACCATCTGAAACTGGAACATATAGTATTACTGATAATTCCTGCAGAGATATTGCAAGGCAGACACACTTGTTTTGGATTCCAGGTACACTATAGTGACTCTGTATTGTTCCACAGTAAAGCTTGGCCAGAGAAGGTCAAAGAAAAGTCATTCTTCTCCTCCTTTACCCCAAAACAGTCATTTTATGGAAGATGATAAAAATGAGAATCTGCTCTCAGTTTGCAGAGTTCAGAATGGACTCATTTTCTGTTTCTGTTATATTTTCCCATGTTTTCCCCTTTAAGAATTGCCTAATCCAATTTAGGGTTCATTAGTGAATTGGGATATAAGGATGATAAAAATATTAATAAAATCTGAAACATTCACTAAAATAGGATTTTTTAATAAGGTCAAATATATTTGGAAAATGTTTAACTTTCTATAAATGTCATGTTATATTCTGAGAAAGAAATTACTTTTTCAAGCCTTTGCCAAGACCCTTGCCTGGCTTATATATCCCCGTGTAAGTACATAAATAAAAATATGGTAAATAACATGTAGGTGTGCATTTGTTGGCTTCTGATGTTAAACTTCAGCTCCTCTTGCTGTAGGTGGCTGCTGGTTGGAAATGGTGGGAGTCTGAAGTATCTCTTGATTAACTTTCAGTGCAGACCCCAGCAGGTCTGATCTGCAACCCCTGCAAAGGATGAGGCTTTGCCCCTTGTTTTGAGCATATACTGCCTATGCATCCCATGTTTTATTAAAAAAATTACTTTTTCCCTATATTTTAAAAATTATTTAGACTGTTCTTAAAATCTCTCCGTAAAAGTTGTGTAGTCTTAGCTCTCTGTCAGGGTTGACAGAGGGTGAAGAAAAGCACTAATGCATTTTAAACACACCTAAGAGAGCTTCTTTACACAGTAAAGATATCAGAGCTTTAAAGGCAGTTAGCTCAGACCCTTTCTGGGAATCTCTTCTTTTCAATAATATAAAGTTTGGTGAAGTTTCTAACCCTGCCGTTTCATGAGAATTTGAATTGTAAATCTGTTCCTGCTTCAGGAGTCAGACTAAATAATCCAGCCGTGGGCCCCCGGCCAGTGTGAGTGCTGGGAGGGGAAATGTTACTGTTAAAAGATGAAAAAAAAAAAAAAAAAAGGAACTATTTCTCTAGTGGGTTTTTTTTTATTATTTTTATTTTATTTTTAAATAGCAGCTGTGTGAATCTGCTGATGGGTTTGGAAAGCTGGAAGTGGCCCTTGGGGAATGGGTTTTGTGGGCAGTGTGCAGGTGGAGAGAGGGGCCTGTGGAGCCCTGTGTGCTCCCAGCACCCAAAACCACACCTTGCCATTGGGATGCTGTGCTGTTAGATGTGCCTCTCTGTCACCTCCATCCCTAGATCTGCACCAGGACCTTCGGCACATGCCAAAAGATCCCCCAGCCCCTGTTGTGTCACAGAGCAGCAGCTGTGATTGAGCTGCCTGTGCCTGGTGATAGCTTCTGGCAGTGCCTGGTGCCCCAGATGGGGCTTTTCTTGGCAGGCTGAGGGCTGGCCTTGCTCCTATTTTTTTCTGGAGTGTGCAGGTCCCTGTAAACAACCCAGGCTCCCTGGGAACCCCTGCCATCTTCTCCAGGGTTTTGGAAGCACAGGGTCCCGGACTGTGCTGGTGCTGGGGTGTGCTCAGAGCAGGCCCAGCGGCCCAGCGTGGTTTGAGCTTTTTGGGATGCAGGGAGTGCCGGAGCTCCCTTGCAGCAGATGTCGGGGTGCTGCAGGCAGAGTCCTGTGCCAGTGCAAGGCCAGGGGATGAGCAGGGTCCCTGCCCTCTGTGGCTTCAGTGGACACAGCGCAGGGATGTGCACATGGCACAGATCACGGGCAGCCTGCTCCCTCCAGTGAGCCAACCAGCACTTCACTGATAGCTTAGGAATGTCCATGGTGGTGAAGATGCCCAAAAATCCTTGAGCCAAGGGGACCTTTAATCCCAGGCAGCAACTGCTCCTCCCTAGGATCAGTCTGCTGATGTTGCTGAAGTACATGCACAGAGCTGCAGCTGTCTTTTGTTTGGTTTTGGGATTTTTTTAAGGGCTTTTCATCACCAGGAGAACTGACAGTAGGGCTGCTGTGAGCACAGGAGAAGTGCAGTCACCCAGCTCTACAGCGTGAGCACTGACTGCTCCTGCTGGCAGCGAGACAGGCTTCAGAAGCCACAGCATGCAAACCCTGGGGCGCTGTGCCTCCTGTTTCATCCTTCAGTCTAGGAGAGGGGAAGCGTCCGACTGAAGTCTGATGGGAAGAATGCACATGCCCTTTGAGCAGGCAACAAAGCCCTGCCAAGCCTTGCAGACTCGAGAGGATGCGGGTACAACACAGACAGTGGAGGTGGGGGTAAGCACCCTTCCCGAGCCCCAGTGTGTCTGGAGCACACAGAGCTGAGGACAAAATGGAGCTGTCATGCCAGATTCAAGGGGCAGTTTTTGAGCTGGTGACTGTGATGTTGAAAGTCACCCCATGGCCCCTCTGTTCCTTCAGCTGCAGAGCTGGTTTGGGCAGGGCTGGTTGGAGGTACCCAGGGCAGATCAAGCACCCCTGCCTGAGGATGCTTTGCCAGCCTGTTCCTGACCTCCACGAAGATCAGGTGTGACAAAGCGGTTGGTCACATCCTGCTCATTCATTACCTGAGAGACCTGAAGGATGACATAAATCAAAACAGCCCTGAGGGAACCCCAGCTTACACTGGGACTGAGAATGTCCCTTGCATGGGACAGGATGTAGGGAGTTCATAGGCAGCTCTGAGTTTTGTGATAGTGCCTTCCATCTCTCAGGGCTGTCTCCAGAAAGGAGGGTTTAGACAGCAGAAGGCTGATTTTAGACTGGAAGGACTTCTCCGAACTCACGGGACCCTGCTGTTTTCCTGGTTGTGTTAGTTGGTTTTGGATAACAATATTATTTTCCACTGGTCTTCTGGGAGTGCCACCAACATCATTAATCAAAACCCCACGCTGCTTACTGGTACTGGAGTATCTGCACTGCATCATCAATCATAAATGCAGCGAAGGGTGGCTCTGGATACCTAAAGAGAGCGAGCGACAACATGGTGGGGTGAGGGGAAGGAAAAGGAAAGAGGCTTAATTATCCAGTGGTCTTTGGTCCATCGCTCACATTGGAAACACCTCTGCAGCTCTGTTTTGGTTGTATCTCCCTTTTAAGTCTTTGTAAACAGCAGTTAAGATAGAAGTCTTCAATCCGCCGTGCAGGGTACCCCACTGCTTCTCGAGCTATTATTTTAATAAGGCCTATTTTACAATTAAGGCACCATGGGCTTTAAATTACATATAAAATAAAATGTGGAAATTGAAGCATTAAGCGCGTGGCTGCCGTCGGAGGCTGAGCAGCCTCGCATTAAGCAGCTGCCTGCTCTGAAACGGGGAGGCAGAAGGGAGAGGGTTTGTGCTGCGCAAGGAGAGGAACAACAGCTCCTGGCCTCTGGGGAAGGCGCTGCCTTGGGTATCGCTCGGGGTTGTGCTTCCCTTCGGATTGGGCTGGGTGGGGACCCCATAGAGGTGTTTTTTCCCCTTGCACCCCTCCTGAAGCTCCGGCAGCGCCTGGCGCAGCAGTGAAGCCCGGTGGTTTCGGTTACGCTCGCTGCCGTCGCCACAGTCCGCTGCGATATGAGGAGCGACTCCCGCTCCAGATGGTTGTAAAGGTTAACGAGGAATTTATGCAGAGCTATATACAAATCAGACTGAATCTTCTGGCTGGAAACAACAAGCCGCCGACATAAATTCAGCTTTCTGAACATATGTAGCTTGGTCACTAAGGGAAACTGGAGAATGGCAAGCTGCTCTGCAGAACGTCACCTCTCGCTGCTGCGGCGGCGGGGCAGGAACAGCACTGCCCATGGCACAGGAGGGGTCCTGGGGCTCGGGGGCAGCTTCAAAACACCCCCTTCACCTGGAGCCCGGGACTCAGCCTCAGGTGTGAGATGGGCAGGGGTCAGGGGATGCATGGCTTGTGTCACCAGAGGTCGCAGATGTCGGAGTTTCATGTGTACCCCTCAGGTGGCACTGCCCTGGCGTCAAGGCCATTGCAAGGAGGCTCTTTCCTCAGGGCAGGATGTACCCCTTGAATGAGGGGCAAGGAGCTGGGTCTGGTTCAGAGCAAGAGCCCGAGGCTTTCACTGGTAAAAGGCTCTGGCATCTCCTGTGAGGGACCAGGAGCTCAGGAGTTGCTTTCTCTTCCTGTGTGTGCACAGATCCATGAGGAAGGTAACATCTGGTCCAGCAAAGATAAAATTTTAGAACTTACAGAATTTAAATTTCCAGTGAGCACCTGGGAAATGCTTTGTTAATGGCAAGAAGGCACAGCCTTTTACAGCCAAATCCCCTGCCAGCCCTTACAGACTCTATCTGCCTCTCTGTATACAGAGTGCACTGATGTCCCTGTGCCAGAGGCTCAGGGAAACTCCCTCTGCCACCTCTGGAAGGTGGCCCAGGTCCCACACATCTGTTCTGGCTGTTCTATTTTCCTTCTCTTCACCAAGTATATTAGCTCAGGGCATTTGTCTTCCACCCCACTGAACCAAAACCTCCCTCGCTCCTCCCAGAAACAATGATTGTGATGGCATGGGACTTATGTTTTCATTTATCTGCCCATTTTTTAAGTTATAAACAGATCAAAACTGGATGCAGCAGAGGCAGCTAAAGAGTTTCCCAGTTGTCTTGTTGTGTTCAGGAGCTGGTTACTTTGGGGAGAGAGTAACCAGCTGGAATTTAACCTCAGGATTGTGTCATCTCTGCAAGAGCAGGGCAAGGAGAGAGCAGCCTTCTGCTTTGCCTCCTTTGGATTCACCTGCATCATGAAGGTGTTGGCACACAGTCCTCCCACTGAAAAAGAAATGCATACATCTTTGTGCCTTCTGCTGTGTAATATGACGTAAATAGCGATACATCTTTAGTGTTTCACAAATTTAGTAGTGTGTAATTCTTAATTTTTCTGGGCATTTCAACTAAATGCCTGAAATGCTTTGTTGAATTAATCTCTGCTTACTTAAACTTTAAGGATCTCTGATTTACAGTTGTCCCCCTTGCCTTGCATGCAGCAGAATGGGGCTGTCAAGTATTTTCTAGTGGGTGTCTTTCTGGGGGTGCAGGGTATTCACTGGCTGAGCCAGTGGGATGATGCCTGGAGGCTTTACTGTGACTCACAGGTGATGAAAATGTTCAGTCCAAGATTGCCCTCCCGATCTCTTTCCCCTCATACAATAATCTGCACATGCAGGAACCTCCTGAGCCTGTTTTCAAGCCCATGTTCCCAACACACTGACCTTCTTCCCTCATGTTTGGGCTCTTCCAGCCCCTCTGAAGCTCTCCCTGTCCAGTGTTCCCTCCTGCCCCGCAGTCCTGTCTGCAGTCATCCTGGCATGGAGCAGCACTGGGGTCTGTGGATATACATGGGACCGACATGATTACAGACCCAGCGCTGACCATCAGCACAGGAAACAATTTCAATCTCTGTGTCTGAGACTCAGAAAAGCCTCCCACGACCACACAAGCTGCTTATTATTGTACAGCGCTCTGGGCCACAAACCAGATTCATAAAGAGCCCAGCTCCACCCTGTCTGGGCTCACAGGGCTTTCCTGGCAGCGTCCCTGTCATTTGAAGATGGGCTGGGGGCAGCCTGGAGAAGGTTCCCTGCTTGCAAAGAGGCACCTCCAGTGGGAGTCTCTTCCCCAGGAGTCGATGGCTGACCACAGGTAGCTCTGCTTCTGCTTTCTCTGCCACTTTTCCTCTTCTGCTTCTAAAGGAAACAACAGGCTCCATTAAATACCCGACAGCCCTGGCTCCCTCCCCTGGAGCAGTGAGCCCAGGCAGATTTCCAGTGGCCAGCATTTCCAAGCATACTTCAATTTACCAGGCTTGTCAACCCAAACAAGACTGAGGCTTTCCTTCTGCAATATTAAAATTAATTTTAAAAAAATCATAAATCCTCCTGGCACTGCTGGCTCACACCACTAAGCTATTCCATGCCAGCCCTATTGTTAAACTGTAAGCATCAGTTTCAATACTGTAATAAAATACTGCATTTGAAATTTTACTGTTCCCCATTAACCTCTTTTCTCCCTCTCTCCCCCACCTATTACATCATCCTTCTCTCTTCTCCAGCCTGACATTGCTCTGACATAAAACTTGAAACTTCCCCACCTTTCACTTTTCCATTCTTCCGCTCCCTTTCAGAGCCTTTCGCTGTCACTTGTGCAATAGAACAGCTGAGCCAAGCAATAAAGTGCTGTATACCATCCCCGAACAGCCTGAGCAAGTTTTTCAGACATCCATGCCAAATACCACTGCCTCCCACACTCACACACATACCCCATCTCGTCCCCAGACTTGATTCTACCCAGTGCGTTGACTTAAAACCCAGATTTTTCTCTCTGTGCGTGCGTTGTCAGCCAGTCTGAAAACAAGCCTCTTTCACAACTTCTCCTGCCAAGAGAGTGTTGTTCTTCTTTCTGTTTAGTTGTTCCTTCTGCATGAACTGCCAGGTTTTTACTTAGGCATAGGCACCAGACATGTTATTCCCAGGGATGCCCTGTTTGAGGATGTCTTGTGGTCCCCCAGGACCTCCTCAAATGGCAGCTTCATCGAGCTCCATCCAAATCCATCAGCATGTCATGCATCATTTCTCTCCATCTACCAGGCTTCTCCCTCTTTGAAATCAATGGAGCTTCCACAGGACCTAGGCCAGTATCTATTGGTTGGGATCTCCATGAATTACCTTGTTTCACTTGTTCCTTCCTTCTCCCCAGTCCTCTAATTTGTGCAATAAGAACCACGTGTAAGGGTAGGCAGGGGGTAGCACTGCAGCACCGAGCCAAGAGGAGACTTTTCCAGTCCCAGCATAATGATCCAGTTGGCCAAATGTAGTGGAAATATGGCCATTGACATATAATTTCAGGACACATTGCCATTGACTTTGCTGGTTTTTGTGTGATGAGAGTCTCCTGTGCAGTTTCAGCAGCTGAGGAATCCAAAGATAGATTTGGGCCAAAGAACAGAAACGGTCTGTGAGGAACAGAAAGTGGCTTTGACTGAATGATGGTTGAGTGGTGTTTTATGTTCCAGTAATCGAGTGGATGTTCATGGTTGGGACCTAACCATCTCCTGGGATTGTCCACTCGTGTGGATCTGCTCCACCCTTTTCTTGCAGACACAAGAACTGGAGCAGGATGGGGAGCAGTTTGCAGTGGGTGCCTGAGTGTGTGACAGGGTGAGGGTGCCCACGCTGAGGGTGCTGCTGCCCCACAGGCTGTCCCCAGCCTCCTGCCCTTCTCAGTCAGCCTGGCTGCTATGCCAGTGTTACAAAAAAGTCACGCCATAACCCCAACCTCAGAATATGCTCTGACACCAGCAACAATCAAGAGCTTGTGAAAGTGCCGAACCGAGTATTTTTCTATTTTGTCGGGCAAAATTGGGGGTTTTATTTATTTTTTTTTAACTTTACCTCCTCTGATTGGTTCTCTTCCACTTTTGGTGTCAAATAAGAAGAAATTTTTAAACGGCTGCTATTTGAGTTTTGTTTATCCTGCATAATAATGAGAATTTCTGATTTTTTTTTCTTGTGTGAGAGGTGGGAATATTGAAGACTGGCTGTATTGTGAGCTCTCCCCGTTCCTGCTTTTTATACACACGCACACAGAGACAGAGTCTCACTGATCCGCCAGTGATCTCGAGCCTACCTAGACGGGCCAGGCTCTCTAGGGATGTGTCTGCTGCATCCGCCTCAGGCTTTTCCTGAAGAGAGACAACTAATTGGCAAAAATTATGTTGCATTACGTGTGGTGGCTCTGTGATGTGGACTGCCGTGTGAGGCCTCCCAAGCTTGCTGCAGACGCCGGGAGGGCTTGCAAAGCATGGAGCCAACGGGGCAGATGTTTGTGCTTTCCATCCTGAGGTGGAGGATTTTAAAGATTTGGGCTGGTGGTTCCAAGCCCACTTCACAATTAATTCATGAATGAGGCCAGTATGTGAGCTACACTGTTAACATTAGGGCTGACAACAGACATCCAGGCTTTTCTAATGCCCTAATTGAGAAGTTTACTTTTAGAGGCTCAAGGGCCTTGTTTACCTTTCAGAGTTTCAGTCCACACACTGCTTTTATTTTGGGTGGAAAACAGAGCTTTGACATCCAGGGTGAACTTAGCTACCTGCATGTGTGTGTTTAGCTTGCTCTGCTTCGCTTCCAAAGCTCCCCAAGGGTGCAGAGGGGAGAGGGGGAGAAGATGAAGGAGGCGGTGACTATCAGATTAATTACAGATGCTGGGTTAACTGCAAAAAGCAGCAGAGAAGGAGGAAGCAGGGGAACACAGTCTGACCTCATCCACTCTTTTTTTCCAAAAGAAATTAGCAGGTAGACTGTCACAGAGAGGCTGAGAGTAAGACCCCAGCACTGCTCGGCTGGTTTCAGCAGAGGATGCCAATTCACACGAGCTGAGGTTTAGCCCACAAAGGTTTCACAGCCTGTAAATATAATTTAAGGCGATGGGGGAAGAACCATGTGTTTGAGAAAAGGGACAGCTTCCCCCCAAACAAACAAATATTGCAACTCGTCTAAAACCAGCAAAAATGGGTTATGTGGCTCCTCAGTTGCTTTGAATGATGTGGCAGGAGGATATTTTGTCCTCACGAGAGGCTTGTCCCACGTCTCTGACCAGTCACGGCTGAGCAAGGGGACATTTCAGAATTTATTTTCTTTCAGTTGATTCCAACCAGATTGCCCACGCTCTGCTTAATGTAGTGCCTGCTGGAGAAGTGGGACGAATATTCAGTCACATTAAAAATAAACCCAGAAACAGCAGCTTATAAATTTGGATTTTTTCTCCTGTTATTATTTATGGGTGAATCCTGTCAGAGGCATAAATGCAATATCTTTGTAGGCCGATGCTGGGCTTTATATCAAAGCGGTTCCAACATATACTTCATGTACTCATCTGCAACTATTATAAGCTATTTCATGTACAGCTAGAGACAAATGATCTCTCCCATGTTTGTCTTAACTTATAAAATGTAGTTGGGTTGCTTGAATTCACTTCCAGACCTCCTGCATGGGGGGAGGGGGCAGAAGATTTATACCCCTGTAATATAATCAATTCTAAGCATATCTTTAGACAAATAATTTAGAAATCTGTGCAACAAGAAACACCTCTATTAATTTCAGGATACACCGTTTTATGCATTTTTATGTGCATTGAAGAAAAGGATTACATTTTATAAAATAAAAGCCCTTACTCTGTTAAGAAAGCAAATTCTAACAAGAACATTTTGAAATAAAATCCCAGAAGGCAACAATCCCTCCAACAATTAAACTGGGAGAAGGTCCCCTGAGGGCAGACCAACAAAATTTAGTAAAAATAATTGCCGTGCTGGGTCCTTGCTCTATTTTAGCTGAGTATAAGCAGACACACAAAAAATAACCTACTGAGAACAAGAACATTCCTACATGAAGCAGGCAAACAACAGAGCCATGTAACTACCTGGCCACACCACTCGGCTTTTGCTGGCACGCAACACAGATTTTTATACTTCAGCCAATATAAAATAACAATCAGGCTATTTACAAGGCTCTGCCAAATATTAACCTTATATCCAATTCTCTTCAAACCTTTCAAAATCTCTAATGTGAACCATGCAGGTTCCTCATTACTTGATCATATTCTGTAACTGCGACGTTATGGGCTAGTTATATTTTTTAAAAGATGGTGTGTTTATGCAAAGATAATGATGCGGTGCATTTTATGCTGAAAAACTCAATAATTAATTAATTTATAATGCCCCTTACTCTTCACCCCCCTCCCTCCAAAAAGAATAAAATAAAAGATTAATTTGCTGGAGAAAACAGGTTCATGTTTACCCTTAAGACAGAGCCCAAAATTGCTTTAGCATGTGTACAGTGGTTAAAGCAAGTTAGATGTGTGCATGTCCACAACCAGGTGAGAGCTATTGTAAAAGGGAGTTGGGAATGCAGAAAGCCCAGAGGTAGCGCTTAAAAACTGAAGGTTGCCTTAAAAAAACAACATTGAGCTTGCAAGTAGATATTAATGGTGATTAATTGTGAGAAAAAGGCTTTGTCTCTGGTGTAGGAAAGGGGCAGGAGGTGGGAGGAGGAGGAGGCATGGAGTGATCCTTTAGCCTCTCTTCTGTGTCAGACACACATCCCTGGACTTTAAAAAATTAGTTTCTGCCTTGCTCAATTTTCTGTCGTGGTGCCTTGGAGCTCTTTATTTATTTAAGGGGATTGTTTGTGGTAGAGAAGGGACAGTGGGGCCACGGGGGGCTCTTGCCCATCCACTGCGGGGCTGGGCACTCGGAGGTGACCAGGACAGTGAGTGGCCTCAGCTGGTCCCACACTGCTCCAGCAGCCCTAGTGCCAGTGCTGGAGCCATCCAGGTGCCCAGGAAGCCGCCCTGAGCCACCACAGCCACTCGTGGGCTGGCTCTGTGCCCCCCTGGCACAGCCTGAAACCGGGTCCCTCACCCTGTGCAGGGAGCGCTTCTTCCCACAGCTCAGTGAGATCTTTCTAATTGGGCTCCTCTTTTCCCTCTAAACATCTGCAAAGATCATTTTGGATATAGTCTGCACTGAATACTGGGTTTCTTATTTTAAAGGGAGCCTTTAAGTCTATTTTTTTTAGACGCGTTTTTACCGGCACTACTTTTAACAATAGGTTACCAGATCCATCACACAATCTGACTAAAAGCCCGTATTTATTTCCCTAATTTTATAAACATTTAATAGGTCCTTATTAAACACATCAGCCAGCATGATTTAATAACACAATCAGTCTAGAAGTTTAAGAAAATTGAAAACAGGATTTGAATGTAATACAGCCACAATTACCGGAGATTATAGGCAATCATTTCCATATGTCTGCAATGGGGAGCTGCTAATCTCTGTTTGCGTGGAGGTGATTTCCTCTGGAACACTTCCCAGCCTTCAACAGCGCTAGTGCTGAACAAATTAGATTTGAAAGTCCCCAATTTTATGACTAAGGTAATATACTCTGTGTATTTAGAGAAACAGCGATTTCCTATTTTAACTGGCTTCCAAATGCTGGACAGAGACCTCAGCTTCATTTAGTTTGGCTCTGCTAGGTATATGGTAAAAGATTTTTTTTTTTTTTAAGGGTCAGCACATGTATTTTTGGGTGTCTCAAAGACACACCACAAGTTCCCTCCATCCACAGGAGCAAAAGAGTTAGCATCCAGTGACATCATGGACGAGGAATGTGCAGCAATTAGCCCTGCAGTACTGCAGGCAGCCTATGGCCAGGGGACAAGCAGCTCCCTCCTGCTAAACTTTAGGAGTCCTAACACCTTATTCCCTGACCTACCGCTTATGAGATCCTGAATAGCGTCACTTGTGTTTTGTGGGAATTCATCTGGTGAACTGGGCTTTTTGTGCGTGGCCTTGGCTCGGCTTTGGCAGTTACAGGACTGCTGTTGGGAAAGATTTCCTGTGCGGAGCAGCCGGGAGCTGGGCTGGTTTCAATGGGAGCCAGTGGCCGCTGCAGATGGGAGAGCTGCAGGGAATTCAGGGCTGTGGGTGTGCCAGGCACTTTGGGGATGTCAGGAGCTTGCCTGGGCTGGTGGTGTCCGAGGCATTTTCAGAATTTATTTTGTCACAGGATTCATGTTTATGAAATGTGTGTGTCAGATTCACAGCAGAGAACTCTAAGACAGTAAGGAAATCTGTGCTACCCAGTAATGACAGAAGAGCAAAGGAACCAGCGGATTCCCCGTGTGCAGCACACAATTGTCTGTGGCATCACTTGCTTAACCTCTCTGGTGCACCACAGTGGTGGGGAGAGGCTTGAATGAAGCTTGAGAGAGACAGAGATGGCTCTGCTGAGGAGAAGGGGGGATGCACAGGCAGCTGAGTGTCTGGTGCTCTTATCTTGTGAGTGCTTACATTTGTGAAGCTCACAGCATTCTTGTGCTGTTACAAGAGCCTTTCTTCGTGGGATCTGGCCCTGCACACTGAGGATGTCCCTCCTCTATTTCACTAAATCAGAAAGATGATACTTGTGCACTGGTCTAGGAAATGATAAAGTGGATGTTCCTGCTGGAAAGGCTCATTTGTGCCAAGATTATCTTTCTCAGCTTGAGGAGGGAAAAGTGGCCTTTAACAGCCCTAAGCCAGGACTTCAGCATGGGCTTAACTCCATCATTGTTCGAGAAAGTGCTCAGGCATGTACCTGATATAAAACACATGCTTGATTCACCTTGCCTTCATTCAAGGGGCAGAACAACACATGGATGTCTGGACACTGACTTGGCTAAAAATGGCACATCCTCTTTCATTCAGTCAAGCACATAAAGGTTTTCCTGAATCGGAGCCCTGATCTTAAATTTAGGTTGTGTTTTACTTTAATCATTTTGGTCTTAACAAGAGTTAGTAAACTCAGCCTGAGGATCAGAAAGAGTGAAAGAAGGTAGTTCTCACACTACTGTTGCTAAAAACCCCAGAACAAAACAAAAGACCCCCCTAAAAAATGACCCAGAACAAGACAGCACATAGTATGGAAATGCACGCAGATTAGGAGTTGGGTTATGGCATTTGGAGCGAACTTTTAAGGTGACCAGAGTTTAGCACTTTTCAACTGCAGCAGGGAAGTCACCAAAGGGAATTTTGCGACCTGTTGTTCCAATATGACTGCAATGGAAGTGATGGATTCCGAGGTATCAGGGTGACATATGACATAAAACCTGCCATAGGCCGACCTTGGATGTAACAGCTGACCCAGACTGAAATTTTATATAATGAATTAAACAGTGACAGGGTTAAGTAGATAAAGATATTAGGTGTGTCCTTCTCATTTCCAGAAAGCACAGAACAAACCTGAACACCTACCACCATATCCATTTGCAAAGTTTGCTTCTACGATCTGCCTCCATCCTGGTTAGACCAAAAGGAAAAGAACACATTGGCTCTCGTAATAAAATAAATGTACAATCCCTGCACATTACTGCCTTTGTAGTTGCTTTTACCCTGAAAAAGCCCAGCTCTAGTGCACAGTATATTTTTCATCATAAACTTGCTCACGTATGCATTCCAGATGGCGTGAAGAAGGGGTTCAGGAATTCTAGTGGCAACCGCTAGTATTACCAAAATAAAGGTAGGGCCCAGTTTTATGATGAACCTTGATCTTAAGGAGTTTATAACTAGACTGGCTCCAAGTTATACTTGGAATATGTGGACACGTTTATTACATCAGTGGATTCCTTCACCCGCTTAAAAAAAAATAAAATCTGCCTTGGTTTTTGTTTTTTTTTTTCTTTTGAGTGAAGAGGTTGCTTGCAGTTTTCAGATGTTTCATGGCCTTCATTCCATATAAAAAAAGAGCTGATTAAAAGGCAGTTGGCAAAACAACAACCCCCTGGATATTGTAATAATTTTCCACTTGGAAACAAAACATTCTCCCACATTCCAGCTATGTAGGTTGATTAACTTTGCAAAGCATTATGATGTACAACAGTGCTAACTCGTTTTTTGGTGTATTTTTGATATGAAATACAGCCTTTTCCTTAAAATGGTCCATTAACAATTATTTGCATCAATACACAAAAATATGGCAATTAAGGATGCTAGAGTGGTCTATTAAGTTCAACTTTTATGGGAAAAGTTTTTTCCTTCATTTTGTTTTTAAGTTCTTGCCAACAAGAAATATGAGCTCAGCTGAAATAGGTTTTAGGAAGAGGGAGGCGATAGGCCCCTGCTCAGGAAAGGCTTTCAGCACATGCTTATGTTCCAGTGCTTTCACTGGGGTTTAAGCACATTCTTAATTTATTTGTGAACAGAGCCGGGTTTTTTATGAGGAAATCTTTACAGTGGACAATTTTTTATGATAACTTGTTCGAGGCTGTAGTCTTGTAAACTGGAATAAGGGTGGCACAGTGTGAGGCAGGAACCAAACCAGGAAACAGAAACCAGGGACGGGAGGCTGGGCAGGCTGGAAAGCAACGTGGGGATGGACAGTCCACCTGGAGTGAAATCATGGAACAGGGACCACTATGGGGGCAGCTCTTCAGAGAGACACTGAAGGCAGCAGTAATTTCTTGTAGTTTTTGCCAAAAAAAGTCTGAACTATATATAATCCAGAGAGACCTCACCTCTCCTGAAGGTAATGTCCCCTTTCTGAGGTGCATTTTGGTTACAAGGAGGAGATGGTTTGGTTGTTCCAGGAGATGCTGTTCTCTTTTCCACAGTGAAGGGGGAGCCCACGTGATGGCTCCAGCTGCGTGAACCCCACCCCAGCTCTCTGACTTCATAGCTCTTCTTTTCTGTTTTTTGTGAAAAAAAGAATCCACCAGAAATAGCTTTTTACTCCTCCAGGGTAGCGAATGGCCTTATTTAGGAAATGATTTTCTGTTAAATAGTTGAGTGCAGTACCTTGAAACAACCTCCTGGCACATCCATGCTGCTGAGCATGAAGGGACTAGAAGAAGGTTTGTCTGTCCATAATCCTCCCTTGATTTCTGATTTGTCTTCTGGGCCATGGCTAAAACATTCAAGCACATCTTGGAGTAAGACACAAGCGAGTGAGTTAAACATGAGGCAGTAAATATCCTGGCTTGTGTTATTTTTCTGCTCTTTGAACTCTAAAAGCAGTTATTTTTTCATTTGTTTGATATCCCTTGACAATAAACATGATGTCTGTGTGGAACTAGTTCCTGATAAGCTCTCCAATAAGGTCAAGACGTGCAAACAAATGAAAGCAGCAATAATATAGATGTTAACCACTGCACCCCCCTTTTTTCATAACTTTTTAGCTCGTGCACTACTGTATTTTTGTTGGCAGCATGTGGTACTATTGCTTCTGCAATAATTCGTCTCCATGCACTGCAAACAGAAAGGATTTCAGGCATTTTATTTCCTTGTCAGCTTTGATAAATGCAAAACGATTTACCTAAAAGAGCGAAATATCAGGACCAAATTTTTCAAAGCTTTTTTTTTTTTCTTTTTTCTTTTTTTTTGTCATTCGGAAAGCAAACTGCACTTCTGTAAGCAGACAAACAAAACCAGGTTTTATTTCTGCATAACTTAGAGGCTCATTCCCTTTGATTCCTGCAAGTGATGTCATGGAGCCCAGCTGCTGGGTTTCTCGATGATTTCCCCTACTCATGTTTCACCCAGTCATTTCAGGCCCTAATGGAATTACTTTGAGCGAAACCTGTTTTTTCATGGTTCACCTCCCGCATCAGCTGATGCCAGGAACTCTTCCCTGGGATGCATGGAGGGGAGGTACAGGCAATTAAGGAGATTTTAAAGAATGTTTTCCCTCTTTGTTTATAACCAACCCTGATGCAGATCAGCACACTGTGGGCATGAGGGGCTGTGAGGGTTCAGGCATAAAGCTGATACTGTCTAGTTTTCATATGCTTGGCTTCTCAGTGCAAAGCTTTGACTCCCCAGATGAAGCTTGGGGAGAGTTAAGCCCATCCTGTTGGTATTTGTTGCAGTGGAGAGAATTTTGAGAACAAGTTTTGAGCAAGTTTAATTGGCTATTCCTTGCTAACAAAAAGCACTGTGCACAGGGCTGGTTCTCGGTTCCTCTCTGCACCTCAGTGCAGCACCTTTGCCTACCCATGCAGAGATGTTTCATCTGCTAAATGTTTTCTTTTAGAAAAAATGGGTGATGTAGCTGTTATCCATCCATACCACCACCAAAATGGGACTGCATTCCCTGGATTGGGGAGGGGAAAACTGTTCAGCGCCCTCTTTGAGGGCATCTCCACTCAGTCTTCCAGAAGACTGAAACCAAAGCACAAGTGCAGAGCGGTCTGACCCAGAGCAGAACAGGTAGCAAATAACAGGAGTATCTGCCAGGTAGCAGATAACCAGGTAAGGCACCTGCAGAGCCATTTTAGATGCAGTGCTTCAGAGCTTGAGACATAATTCATGGAAAAATTAGGTTTTTCTGAAAAATATAAGCTCGGTGTGTTTTCTCATAACGTAAATGCATGGAAATACCTCCATTAAATGCTTCCTTGATGTGCCTCATGCCCAGCTCAAGCTGATCTGAAGAGGGAATTCTCTGGACTTCTAAGAGCTTGAATTTGTAACACCTGTAATGTCTTCATGGAGCCATTTTAGATGGACTATTCAGTCTTGTAGGGGTGCGTGTGTCGGTATAAATATATAAATGTGAGAGTGTGTTGTTTTCTTCACTGTTGAGGTTTTTTTGGGCTTTTTAGTATTGCTGTTATTCTTTACCTGCCGCTGAGATGTTTTTATTTTGTCATTCTTTGTATTCCCATATTGATTGGAGGCATCAGAGAAGACTGAACGTGCCGAAGTGGGGAGACAAAGCAGGAAGGGAAGCACTGGTGTGGGGAGGGTCGGTGAGAGGGCAGCAAGTATCAAAAACCACTCACCTCACCTTTACTTTTCACCTGAGGTACCTGTGTTAAGGACACGAGGATGTTGTGGTTCCTGCAGTCAGGAGGGAGATTGGCAGCTCCAGAGTGACTCCATCCAAGAATTAGTGAAATTAGAGTGATCTGAATTAGAGATGCAACACTTTCACCTGGTTAGCAGCTATGTTGATTGACCTGTGGAACCCAACCTGCTCTTCTACCAGCCTTTACTCTGCGTGGACCCTTTCAGCCTGACTCCTTTCCCATTTATCGTGGAGCCTCTGCCCTGCTTTGCAAAAAAACAGAAAAAAAAGAAAAAAAATTACTATTAGAAAAAGATGGAGCATGAAGAATTCCAGCCTGAGAGCGGAATGTAAGTGAATTAATCTCTCCTGGTGAGGAGGAAATTATTTTTGTTACTAGCAAAGGTTGTTTTTTCATTGGTATTTTTCTCTCAAAGCTTTCAGGCATCCATCAAAACCCAACAGCTTAATTTCTGTAGATACAATGTTTCGCTTTTTAGTTGCCAAATAACCTCATATATTTAATTTTCCAGATTTTTTAGATGCTTTCAGGAAGTTGTCACAAGAGACCCTCCCTGGATAAATTTCTTCTTCCAAGAAAGCCACTTAAAAAAAAAAAAATCAGAACAAAGATGATTCAAGCAGTTTTGTCCTACCCAGAGACAATGCTGCAGCAAAGCCTCAACTGTCTTTTATTAAACTCAGCCAGAATCTTTCTGGCCCTTTTCATGTGCCGAGGGTGGGGGCATTGATCTGCTGCAGCCTGGCCCAAGCAGGGACCCAAACTCGGCGTTTTTCGGCTGTGCCTGTCCTCTGCTCCCCCTTCCTTTTTTGTTAAATGGAAGTTGGCGTAACAGAAGAGAAGAGCCTGCCAGGAGGGTGTCAGAGTCAGCAATGATCACCATCAGACACTGCAATCAGATTGCTCTACCAACTCCTAGGAAGAAATAACCATCTGTTTCAGTGGTTACAGAGGGGAGAAAAAGGAAAGAAAAAAAAAGACAGAGCCATGTCCAGGGTTTTGCATTGCAAACAGTGCCTAGTGCCTGTCAGGAAACACTGAAATGGGGTTTGGTAGTGGTGGTGCAAGTTCTGGACCTTTTTCACCAGAGGCAAATATCCAGAACTCACCTAATGTGCGGTAAAATCAGGTATGGTGCATATGACACTTTGAGTATTTCCATTTTCTTTCTGGGACCCGAGTTGGATGGCAGCCTGAGATGTGAATGGAGTGGCCTTAGCCCATCTGTCCGATGGATTTCCACACTATTTTTTGCTCCAAAACACACTGAGGGAAGCCTGTTGCTGCAACTGGGAGCTGCTTGGTCTGTTGGGGTAGGTGGGGGTCGGCTGTCCCCCCCTTGTCTGTGCCCCATCCTGCACAGGTGGCTGCCCGGCAGTGGCTCCACGTTGGCCTTGCTGTGTGATGTCCTCCAAGCCCAGCAAATATTCCAGGCCCCAGAGTGCTACCGTGCATGCAACAAAGGCAAAATTCATTTATTCACTCAGGCAGGTGATGGATAGTCTGTCAATGTTTATACAGTAGACACAAGCCTAATTTTCAGGTATTAGTTGATTAACACTTGAGTCATAGTGTGTGTCCTGTGTCCAGTAATGTGGAACATCAAATGTGTGAAAAAGATTAATAGTGTGCACAGATGTTACTCAGAGGATCAATTTGTCTGGGGTTTGAAGAGGTGGTACCCTGCAGATCAATAGGAAAGGAGAAAATTAGAGTAATATGTTGATAGAAATCCCAGCCGACTCTATGCATGGCTGGGTTATCTGCTCCAAATACTTTGCTTCTCGTAAAGGCTTTCAAAGGCTGCAACAAAACGTTAAGCACATTCTCCTGTAAATTTTTGTTGTTTCTCACAGACCTACAGCTTCCCCAAATGGCAAGCCCTGAGCAAGGGACACAAAGCAGCCCTTGTGCAAGGGGCTGAGCAGCCCAGGAAAACTTTTCCCTGGCATTTTGTATGAAGAACGTTCCCCTATAGTATAAATAGCAACAGGGAGGAGGGCAATAGAAATAAATGTTGCTCTGTAAATAAGGGAGCCAAAGCTGGACAGGGGAAGGGCTCTCTCTAGATGAGCTCAGCCTCTCCTAAATTTTAAAGGAGAAGTGTTGTGGTACCTCTTCTCTCTGCTGTCTCCAAATGCTGCCCAATGGGAGCTGCGTGGCAGCAGAGGATGGGGAAGGCTGGAGCAGCTTCAAGTGCTCACACTCCCACAGAGGTTATTATGCTGCAAGTGGGCTCCCATCCCTGACCTGCCCGTGCAGAAAGGGTATAGCCACTGAATGCCTTCAGAACAACCTACAGAGAGCTCCTGCCTGCCATGGCAGAACAATGTGCCTTGAATTTGATGCCTGTTTTCTGTAGGAAAGCGCTCCCACCCCTTCACTCTGTGCAGCAGAGGCTCACGGAGCTGCCCGGTGTGTCCAGCCCCATTTCCCATCACTTGCACAGCCTCTGGGAGCAGAGTGCTCCAAGAGGGTGTGGAAGTTCCCCCATGGGAGAGGGACAGATCCCTGTTATCTCAAAGACTTCAACCATGGCCGGGCAAAGCTCTGGAGGGGACGCTGCGCCAGGCAGCCCCACACCTGCAGGCAGAGGGACACCGTGACCCCGCTTGTTCTCTCTCTGCCTTCCTCACTGGGGCTGCAAGGGATGTGCAGCTGTAAAGTCTGAAAGGAGGGAGAAGTGGTCTGGAATGGCTCAGAGGTGGGTGATCCTGTGGGCAGGGCAGCCCCATCCCACGGGAGGAGCAGGGGTTGGACCCCCTCCCGTGGGACAGCTGCGGAGCAGGAGCAGCTGGAGCGCGGCCAGCGCTGCCAAGCGACACCCCAGAGGCTCTGAGTATCTGTTTATCTGTGCTCTTCAGAAACGGTTCCTTGCCACTGAGATAGAAAGCAGCTTTGGACAGAAATTTCAGCGTATGATGGGAATGTCAGCAGTGTTGTGCTCTCTCATATTTTTTTTAAAGCCTGGCTTTCTGCAAACTGACATATTTACATGCTTGCTTTGTAACATTGGCATGGGATTTATGAAATCGCCTTAAAATTAATGTCTATTTCTAACAAATTTAAATAAAAAATGACCATACCCACATGAGGAATAGTATAGGAAATTTAATTTAAAGGAAAGCTGGGATTGTGTATATTTCTGTTGCATGTATTTCAGACTCTTTCTTTTTCAGCCTAATAGCATGTGTGAATGAGTGCCTGGTCCTTCCAACACAACCTGTGGAGGATTACACTTATAGAAGAAGTTCCTTTGTGAAATTAGCAGGAAAGCTTGGAAATTAAGAATTCCATTCAGCAGCAGATTTTTTGCAGGGCTCCAAATTCATCTGTCCAGGGGCCTAGTGCCCCAAAACAGGAGTAAGGAGAGAGAAGAAGGGGCTGCAAACTGCAGGAGAACAGCGTTAACAGCAGGCTGGACATCTATGTCTTGTTCCTTACCCTGCCAGGTCCAAGCCAGCCACTCCGTGTAATTAAGAGTCTTTTATATGCTTTAAGAAACAACCACAGCTTCCTTGCTGAGGATTGGCATAAACTGCTCTGGCCCGTCATAAAAATAGTATATTCTCATTTTGTCAGCACAGGCAGTAGCAGCTGAGCTTACATGCCCCAGACCAAAGCCCAAAAGCCAGGCTTGGCGATTTGTTTCCTGCACAATATATTTATATAGACAGCTAACCCGTCGCTGGTCTGCTGGCAGTTTTGCGTTTTCCTTGTAAACTGTTCTTATAAGCTACAACACATCTGGGCATTCTTAATTCTGCCTCTCACTTCATTACCTTTCATAAGAGACTCTGGATTTACAGCAAAAGAATCAATAGTTTGAAAGTTTTAAAAAGTGCAATATTAAAAATTTAAAAGAAAGCAGGAAATCATAGTCTCCATTCAGAGGAGTAAAAAAAAGGGAAAAAACCAAACCAAACAACTCAGCACAAAAACTTTTTCTTTGGGTAAGGATTGGGGCTCACAATTAGTTATCTTCATACAGAGCAGTTGGGGATTTCTTCTAAAATCTGTGTGTGAGCACGCTTGGCTCCTGGAATCCACATTAAAAATATTAGAAGAGTTTAGACACAGCGTGGTTTGTTGGCAGCATTTATGCAAAGCGGACTCCAGCAAACAATCTGTTGCTGTTTACAGGACTGGAATGAGGGGTTTGGAAGGGGAATGGGGGTCTGTGGGCACATCCTGCTGCCCACTGGCCCGAAGAGACTGACTCCAGCGGAGGATCCAGCCCCTGCTGCAGGATTGCTCTCCCTTGAGCAGATGTAATTGAAATCAGATCTCTGTGCTGCCTTAGGATTCCTCTGGCAGAGCCAGTCTTGGCATTGTTTTCTTTACCATTTTTCCTATTACTGTTAGTACCAATCACCAGAACAAGGCAGCGAGGAACAGGAGAGAAAAGCAACATGCTGTGAAATTGTTGAAATAATTCAAAGGTTTCCACAGGAAACATCATCTCCAAGTGCTTGAATGCAGCCTCCCAGATATAAATATAGCGCAGGGAAAGAGAGGGAGGGGGTGAAAAGGGAAGGGAGAAAGAGATTTAGTGATATTAAGAGGCTAAAGCAATAGGAGTGATTTGTAAATTATACAGGTGGCCATGCCTCGAGGAGCACGAAGAGGGAAGCAGAGGGAAGATGTCTCGACAGGGCTGTAACCCGGGCCTGTGCTCTGCAGCACCCTCCTTGCTTTGTTTTAGGGGTATCCGTAGACTCCTGGTTTTAGCTTGCAAAGATGAAAGTTTTAAAAATAAAAGTTGATTACAGAATAAACCCATGCTCAGTTCAAAGAGGGTCCCTCAGCATGCACTGAGAGCAGCATCAATAACATCCATGTATTTATTGATCAATACCTTTCAATCATTCAAGGAAACATTTTGGTTTTAGCAGATGGCATTCTTTCAGTGCAATCCATTCAAACTGATAGTAGCTGTACCATTCTACTACCTACAGCACTAAAATGTGCTATGTTTTAATATTTTAAAATGAAAAAGTCAATACAATCATGTTAAGGAACAAAGCCAACTTATTTTCTAAGCCTGGTTAAGTAGATCTAGTTTCCAAATTAATATTTTGATTCCTAGATGTAATATATTTGATTTTTAAAAGTGTACATTTTAGGAATGATTAAATAATTCTGCATTAAAACTAGTTTTAATGAAAAAATAGCTATTCAGTTAATCAGAATTTCCCAGAAGCAATAGTTAGTTTTTCAGGAGGAAATTTTGGGTTGTTAGAAGAAATGGAACAGCTTTCTGGTTTTGTAAACCATAATTTTGGAGTTTTTGTAGTTTGGTTGAGCAAGAAAGAGAAATTCTACACAGAAACATTTTAATAAAGAGTTCTTTTTATTTCCTTACGGCTGCAATTCTGTAATGAGAGGGAGGGGACCTTTCTGCACTCAGTGCTTCTGAGTAGCCAAAAAATCCCCATGCCATCCATGGGAGTAGCTTACACTTTGGAAATTAGTATTTGATGTTAAACAGCCAAGTTCGAAGAATTTTTCTGAAAAAATTGCCTTGCAAGAGTAGAAACCCCATCTCTCCTCCTGCCTTCAGGAGCCCAGAAATTCCTGGGAGCTCCCTGCACCCGCCCCGGCTCTTTGTCTATAAACAAATTTCAGCTTGGCCCCCTCTTTCCATCCCTCTAATCCTTTGCATGAAATCATTACCAGCTACTTGCAATGAACTTGCCATTCTTCAGCTCACAATTGTTGTTGTCAGCTTCACATAACAGTTCATCCCTTTTCTGCTTAATCAGAGGCATTAGATTTCAGGTATTCACTGAACTGGAGAAGGGTTTTGAGGTTTCCAAATATTTCTTTTAATGAATCTTGTGATATTTTTAACAAAGAGGTCAGAAATACATATTTTCTTCTTTTCAAAATGTTAATAAAATACAGAAAAAGAAAGAAGGGGTGGGGGAAGCAACTTTCCAATGATTTTAGTCTGGTGACTGGTTGTCCTTTGTGCATCTGTTCAAGTATTTTGTGGTTTGCATTTACGTCTGTATTTGCCCAATTTACAGCTTAAAAAAAAATCAATAGTAATGTTATATTTTCATGAAACCAGCATTTTTTAACTGAGATCTCATGAGTAAATTAAATTACATCCAAGCTGGATTACATCCAGGTTGGATTGCAGTTGCAGGCCCTGATCCTGCAAATGTTTATGTACATGAATATTCCCACTTAGTTTATGCCTTGGGGTAGGACTTGAGAGACCTGGAACCTTGTTCTAGGTTTGCTAGAGCCTCCTTCTCCCCAGGTCCCTTATTTGCTCTGAATCTCAGTTTCTGCTGTTTAAAAAAAAAAACAAGAGAAAAGATGGGCTAATATCGACAGTTGATTTGATGTTGCATATATTTTTCATATATATTGATGAGATGTCACTTTTTCTGGTCATATATCAGCTGTTAAATCATAAAACCTACCAAATATATGGTAAAAAAAGGCCTTGTTTTCTATGCTTGTCCCAGACTCTCCTGAAAACTATTCAGTCTGTGACAGCAAAGCTCCTATTGAGGATTCACTGCTTTTCCTCTTGTTTTTTGATATCTTGTTGTTTCTACATCCTCCTGCTCCTGGCACAGGCAGACAAATGGCTAAATTCTTCCACCCAGGGACCCTCTTTTTAGTCTGTGCTTCTTTAGGGCTGACAGAGCAGAGCTGCCACATTACAAACAAATACTGATAATAGGAAATAAATTCCAATACAAAGCTTCAGAGAGGCAAATGTTCTGTCAGCAAGGAGAACCACCGGAGCAGGCGGACACAAAAGCCGCGGTGCAGCGCAGAGAACAAAATCGCCCATGTGGTCGAAAGCTGATCTTTGCTGTAGGCAGCTCTCTAGGCTACGACATGAGGTAGCACATGAATTAAAAGAGGAACCTAAGCCTTGGAGACATTAAATGTGACTTAATGTGTTGTTGCATATCAGCTGAGCTGCTGTGGCTGCCGGGGTGTCTGCTCAGCTCAACACCTTCCACGCCGGGCTCTTAGGGCAGCCGGAACATCTTGAGCTGCCCTAAGAGCTCGCACAGTGATGGTCACCACAGTTCAGCTGAGGCACCACGATTTGCTCTGACACAGCCATTCGGGTTTGCTCCTGAAACCCTCGTGGTCTGGGAAGGTCTCAAAAGTAGCTTGAGGGAAAATGGGGAGAAGGAGGATGTTAATCCGTGTGTGTTGGCAGCGAAATAAAATAACAGCTTGTCAAGGCATCCTTTAAAAAGTGTGTTGATGAAGGGATTGGCTAATGAAAGATGGAAATTTCTTGAGAATGTTAGTTTTACTGCTCACCATAGCGCAGGGGATAGCTCTTACCGAGAATGTGAGAAGGGTTCACACTGCAATAGACCCCGTGAGGGCAGTGTAGTAAAAATCCAAATCCCTCAAGAGTTCATAGTCAGCAGTGATTACCCAGCCCAAGGGCCTGGAAGGTTGGAATGAAGCCCATGGATTAACCCCTCACTGGGGTGGAGACCAGCCTAGTGCATGGCATGCACCAAATTCCTTCTGAATGTTCGTTAAGGTTAACACATTCCTTTGCAGTTTGCAGTTTTTATTGTGAGTGTTCTGTGATGCAGAAAACTCTGGTCGCTTTGCCCCAAAGTGGAATTGAAGTTCATCCCATCAAGTGCTAGGCTATAGCAAATACATAAATAAATAAATAGAAAACAAAGACTATGGAATTAATTCCTCTATTCTCCCCAAATGTCTTATAGTATTGCTGTCTGAGACTGAGCTCTGAGAGGTGATACAGTTTATCAGATATTGAATGTTAGGTATACAAAATTATATGCTTATAATCCTCACCACACCGTTAGACTTATATTATATGCATATAAAATAACTTCTTTTCTATATAAACCTCTGTATCTGATGGGTATTTTTCAGTGCGTTACATCACTCTTCTTCCTCACCAAACATCAATGACTGCAGGACACAGACCTCCTTCCCAATCAATGTATGCACATCCCCTCCTTCAAAAAAGACCATTATCCTATGGTGTTTAGGTGAAAAAGCACACGATAGGATCTTAGAGTGGCTGTGGCAAAGAAAGATCCACTGTGATTTATGCGAGGTGCATTGGGAGCTGTCTGATGTGAAGTCAGCAGATGAAGGGCAATGAATAATTCAGCACTAGGATCCGTCACATCATCTCTCTTCCCATGTTATTGCTGTTTTTACGTAATTGCGAAGAGAAAAATAAATTGATGTCATAAAGAAAGCTGCATCATTTGTCTGGGAGTACACATAAGAATTAGAGGTGCAGTTCTGCTGCTTTGTGAGCCCTGCCAGGGCGTGCAAAATTAAAAATGTGTCTTTGTGAACACCTTCTCTGGGGTTAGGAGGGTGATCCATGACAGCTTTTACGTTGGTGTTAGTGGCCTGCACTGATGGAGGATGATGTCCCTGAATTGCTCCCTTCAAGCACTCCAGTGCCAGTGCCCTTGCTCTGTGCTTCCCTAGCAAGGCTCTAATGTGGAGCTGGAATTGTATCACAGGGGAAATTCTGTTTGCCAAACTGCAGGCAAAAATAAAGCCAGGGGAAGGGGTCACCTGCCTCAGGGGAGATCTGGAAGGAGATGTTGTGTACAATGCTGCGCTGGTTTACTCTGTGCACCCAAAATAAAGGGCCCAGCAAAGAGATAGGATTTGGTCAGTGGGCTCAGTGATTCTGTGCAGCACAGAAAGCTCAGCTGGCTGGATATGGACACACACATAGAGACATCTCGTGCTCTCAGTGTCTGGAATGTTCACAGGAACTGAGCTGAAGAGCCAGTCCAAGGGATGCTTTCCTTGCCTGCAGAGCGGGATGACGTTTTGTACTGACTCACAAGGTTTAGGTTGTATGAAAACACCAAAACCCCCAAAATTTTTGCATTTAGGGCTGGGAATTTGAGAGTTGCCCCTTTCAGAGATAGGTCTGAAAAGCAGAATATGGACCAGTAGCAAAGAGATTGGTACAAGAGCTGGGAAAATTTCTCACTTATTTGTTCCCCTTTTCTGGTGGAGCGCATTATCTATCTCTGTGTTTAAGCATGGCTTATGCTCCGTGCCCTTCTTGCTGTTATTATTTCATGACTGGAAAGAAAAAAAAAAACCCAACTTTAGTATATCTCTGCTGTTTAACCTGAATTGTTCCAAAATACGCCCTAACAAGCTCCAGCCTCTGATTCCCCAGTCTCCCTTACAAAGCACAGTCCCTCCTCTGTTCTTGACTTTGTCCTTGCCTCACGTCAGCGAGGCTGATGTGAGCAAATGCTATTTCTTAGGAAAGTTCTGACTCAACAATGTAAGCTTTTCAAAGGAGAATGAATGCAATCTGTGAACTGAATTGGCAATGCAGGCAGATTAGAAGAAATGCTATGCAATACCCAGATCATGCCATTTTAATATCTAAAGATGATTGCTTTTAGGAAGGAGACAATAGGTTTAGCATAGAGGTGACAAAACATATTCTTTTTGCTTTTCCTCTTGGTAAACAAAGTTCTTTCAGAAATGAAATGAAGCTGTATTATGCAACAGTGATGGAAAAGGGAAGATGTGGCATGGGGGCTGTCTCCCAGCTGGTAAGATAATAGGTATTTATCAATGGGAACCACTGGCTGCAGAGACCTTCTCATGCCTTTTGTCTTGCAAGGGCTTCATATTCTTTGAGTTAGGTTGTCAAAACGGAAGGGTTATGGGTTTTTTTTTTTCATTTGTATTATTTGGTTTCCTTAAAGTGCAGGTCAGCTGGAAAGGCCTTCAGTTTTAGGGTCAAGCATCCCTCACAAGAGCGTTTAAAGGGTGGCTGGTGAGTGGGAAGAGAAGGAGAGGGATGCTGAAAGGGAAAAGGAAATGTTTGCCAGGTGAAGTTTGGCAGAGCTGCAGGAAGGTTGAGCTTAGCAATTTTCTCCCACTATGATATAACAAATTGCAGGTCCAAAGCAGAAATCACTGCAGTGGAAAGTACAAGAATTAATTTCCTAGCTTAGGCAAAAGAGTATTTTTTTGTTCAGGATTCCTGGAAATTTACTGATAATTGTAACAAAACCTTGCCCATATGAGCAACCCCACAATACTTTTCCATGGAAATACAGAAGTGGCAAAGCTCTGAAGTTTGTAGATGGATTCCAAAGGCACTTTTTGAAAAAAACAATGTTAAAAAAAGAAAATTAAACCCACCTACCAGAAAGTGTCCTTCATAATCTCGTTTTAGAAAAAGTGCTTTACCTTCTTGAAAATAAAATAACAACCTCCTCCTGCTCGCCCCCATACCAGCAATCTTGAATATTTCAGGGATTGTAAATAACGAGGACTTGGTTGTCTTCATGGAGACAGTGATGTTGTTCTTGAAAACACTTAACTGGGGTCTTGGTTTTAAGGAGAAATATTCCTCAGTGCATTATTGCTGTGAATTGTAAGTGCTGAGCTTCCAAGTATTTCCAAGCACATGCTTCACGTTAAATTGTAGGGCTTTCTTCTAATTTCTCATCCATTAATGGATAAACTCTACTGGGGTTTTGAATGCAAAGACATCAGAAAAACACATGGATAATTTGTTTTATTTTATAAGCAAAGTTTTCCTGAAGTCACTTGCATGTATTGCCTTGGAGCTGGTCAGACAAAAAGTAAACCAGAGCTGCCACCTGAAATCTATTTTATTGTGTGTGCATTTAACACTAAGGAACTGTAAAACCCAACACAGGATGTAGGTGAAGAGACTCTAACCCAAACCATAGTAGATGTTGTATTCCTTTATCTGATACTTAATTTTAAGCAATTCCCTGAAAGTTCCATGGGCACTTTCCTGATGGGGATAATAAGATCAGCTCAAGTAAACGTTACCTGGACTGTGCTCTTGGATCTGAACGGGGTAGTGGAAAAAACTTACCTCTGTCTGATGCTAGAACTGTTTTGCACCAAATAAAGGGGGGAACAACACCCACAACAACTCAGCAGTTGTGTTCTTGCAAGTTTAATTTGGAAAGCAATCATATGTTTCCTATAAAGCCTGTCATAGCTGTTTGGGGAGGGGGCTGGGGAAGGGGTTGTGTTTGTTTTTATGCCTGCATTAGTTCCTGAGAAACACTTTCCATTTGGACAAATAAGTGCAGCAAAGGGCTGGTGAAAACAGGGCACCAGTGAGCTTACCTGGCTACTGGTGACAGCTTGGCAGGAGTCCCAGGGATAAATAAATGCAGTTGCAGACGTTCAAAAAAATCTACCAGGACCAACCACTGGAGACGTAGGAGCATACTCTTTCTACTTTGATGACATCTGACCAAAACAGGAACAACAGGAGACTGGAGCAGAGGCTTTAAACCATGACTTTATTGCTTCTGTTGCTGTTATATTACAGTATCACCACAAATTCTGCAGCCCAGGTTGCAGCTTTGAGGCCCCAGCCTCAGTCTCCATGTACAGCGTTTTCACTGATCCTTACCTAGACAAGCAGCTTGTTTTGCTGCTGGGATTATAATCTTCTTGAAGGAGGTGATCAGCACAACCCATGTTTTTTCCTCCAGCACAAAAATATACATTAATTAATATTTCTAGCAGCTGGCACTGGTATGCGAGACTAAAGGGAGTTCAGCACTTCTGTGGAGAGGAAAGGGAATCCCAGTGACAGAAGAGTTTGTAGTTTAAGGTTAATGTGATTGCTGCAAGGTTTTGGGTCATTTTTGTTCATGTTGCTAATAAGTACCATTTAGAATATGACTATTTCAAGCAAATTCTCTTCCAAGGAAACACACACCAAAGGAAACTGGAGCATTCAGTTCAAACCTGCAGTGTGGTGTACTAATTAGTCTGTAAAAAAAATTAGTCTGGACCAAATTCTTTGGTGACTTCAGTGGGAGGAGTGCCTGTGTACCTGAGGGTAGTGTTTAGATTGCCCTTTGATCTTCACTTCTGGAGCTCAAGTGCCAAACTGTATTAAAAATTCATTCTTAGAGCCCCTTTTTAAAATACAGACAGCCATTCTCAGAGGCAGCTGCATCCAGCCTGTGGCTGGGGGAAGGATGACACTACAGACCTTGCAGAAAGCAGCTTCACAAGGCTGGGGACCTCTGCAGTGCTAAAATGCAGCGTCAGACCCCACAACCCTGCTTCTTCCAGCAAATAGGCACCTGACTTCTGTTCTTATGAGATGAATAAATGGTGTTGCCTCTTAGTACAGTGAGAATAAAAGGCAAATCCTGTAAAGGATTGCCCTGTCTTCTGCAGGTCTTCTGTGGTCATTTATAGTTAAAGAAAATAGAATATCCCACTACATACAGGCATCTCAGACTTGTCTGTTCTGTGGGGATTTGGTAATTGATTTGGTTCTTAATTCCATGTAATTTTTGAACTTTTTTTCTGTTGTTCTAAGTTACTATTTTTTCATCTCCTCCTGCCCCTAAATTTCACACCCATCCCCACCCCAGGGATGGCACCCAGTTGTGACAAATCAGCAGTTTGCGTGGCAGTGCCCTCATGGGGCAGGAGACTGTGGTATGGAAGAGTAGTGATGAGAATGTTTTAACCCAGTTTCCTTTCAGATTAATTCTCAGTTGGGTTTGCAGTTTTTAAATCTCTGATATTAGGCAACTGCCTCCCCTCCCTCAAATGCTGCAACAGCCTATTGTTGTATCTTGCAGAATATCAGGAAGAATTACAAATTTGGATATTTATGTAGTGATAAAGATATTTCACTGTATCAGTGGTGTAGTATTAAATAGAGCCAGTCAATATTTGATGTACAGGCTGTCATCACTTTTCCGGGTAATGCTGTTGTTCCTGGTTTTCAGATGATAGGAAACACAAAATTCCTATGGAAACTGAGGGCCAGGTACCCAAATGTTTTTCTGTCTCTCTGTCTGTGTCACTTGTCCCCAGTGATGAGGGAAGAAGGGAACTGGTTGCAGGCTGAGAAGGTTTCTCAGTACCTGTCCCGGTGTCACTCCCTTGCACTGGGAGCTCTGTCCCAAGGAAAGTTCTGTCTCATGATCTCAGATTTGTGGTCAAGCAGCTCTGTACAGGTGGAGGACAAAGTTTCTGCTGCAGCAGGTAGAAAATGATCCATTACCATTTAGTGTGCCTGGCATGGAAAAGTCAGATGGCTGAGGCACATGTGAAAATAAATGTCTTTTCTTAAGGGCTGTAACTGACTTTGTCATGACAGTGCTGTCTGTGAATGAACACTTCACTAATGTGAAAGAGCTCCCTTTTTGGCCATACATTTTTCGGTATATATATTTTATTTATTTGATAAAATGGGCCTTATTTGCTCGTTTTTGGGATAATGTAATTTGAGCTCATAACTGTCCTCTCTCCAAAGAGTGTCAGGTTGGAGTGGTTTGGGTGATGCTCCCAGATTCCCTGCAGAATCGTGGGTCAAGGGCTTCCCTCTTCTCTTTTGGCAGATAAATGATTGGATGCTGATCCAGCATCTTAGGAGAATGATCCTTTTCTTCCTTCACATATCTCCTCAGCTGCTGAGCAGCTGAAGAGCTGACAGAATTAAATTACATTGCTGCTGCTGCTATTAACAAAGAGTAAAGAGAAACTGTTACATCTGGCTCCACTTCTTTGCCAGAATCTTCATTTAATTGTTTTCTAATTTGAAGAAAACCACAAATGACAAGATGAAACTGCTAGAAATGTAAATACAAGAATCAAATTGCTCTTGTCAGATTTCTAGTTCACAAACCACGGTAATGTGATTCTGCATATCTGACCAACAAATAAGGGTCACAGCCCGTGGGTGCTTTTGATTTCTCTGTCGAAATTTGCAGTCCCCTCACTGACAGTCACAAAAATGTTTTAGTTTGAAAGAACGTGGAACATGCTGGATTGGAGAAACCAGCCTGACAGCTGCAGATTTCTTCAGTGCATGCTCTAGGACAGCATTCCTTGGCAGTAAATGGGGAATCTAGATGGAGCTGGGCTGGAAAAGGTTTCATTATTTATTCTCTGCCACTTTTAAAATTATTTTTTTTTCCCTCCTCCTTTTAGTCAGGTGGTGGTGGTGAAACATATTTGAAGAATAAACAAAGTTTCACAGACTGTGGTATGAAGGGTCATCCAGTTTCTAAATGCAGGATCACAAGTCAGTAGTTATGCTGAAAATTTTTTTTAAAATAGTACCATTAGTCAAAGATTTTTCTCAAATACATCTGCTAAATTTTGATTCTCACATAAGAAATTTAGAGCAAAGTATTCCCAAACAGATTGTTGGTAAAGAATAAAGTTTATCCTTTGGAAAGTCCTTATGAAGGGTGAAGTCCACATTAGTTTAAAAATGGTTTTTTACTCAAAAATAAGCAATTATCAGTGAAAAAACAGAAATGCAAACAAAATCTGCACGCTAATGTTTCTTTTCCTATTGATGTCTGACACTTAGAAACAGTCACAGTCCCGAGCTCCGCTGGGCAGGTTTACCCAGTCAAATAGCAAAATCAATCACCACTAAAGGGTTCCCCGGCTGAAAGAAATCCCCAGGTAACGTGAGGACCCTTTATTCCTTTACAAATCCGCTGCAGCCTATCAGCGCCGGCAGGGGCTGGCAGAGACTGACCCTTTGTGAGGCGTCCCCACCGCAGCTTTGAATGACACAGTTGGCCAAGTGGCTGAAACTCATCTATTTCCTTTGAAGCTGCCCCATTGTGGAGCAGAACAAGCTCAGTGGGCTGATGCCTATCTGCTGCACGGGTCAGCTGCCAGGGCGCTCGGAAGGACGGCTCGGTGGGGCTGCAATGTCATGTGCAGAGGGTTATCCAAACGCTGCCTTCCCAGTCTGTTGGAGTTGGGGTTGTTTGCCGTGGAGTTCTTGCAGCGAAGCTAAACATTGCTCGTGATCTGACTGAAACACGGGGCTGTGAGAGAGGAGCAGAGCCCTGGGGAGGCAGAGGGGAGCGCAGCCAACGAGCACCAGCAGAAAGTGCAGCTGTCACAGAAGAGAGAGAAGTTAAAAAGGGAAGGGGAAAAAAAAGGCTTGACTGTCCCTCAGGGGCAGGGGCTGCTGTCGTTCCAAATGCCGACAGCTTTCCAAACCTAAACCAAAGCTATAAAATATGAAATATAATGAACAAAAGTTGGCACCCACCCATGTGTAGCTGTCAACCTAATAAAAACAAAATTATCTGGCAGCTGGCACTTAGGTGCTGGGAGATGCCAGCTCTGGTCTCCTGCAGAATAGGTCTTGCCTTTGCCTTCCACTTCTGGGTGTTTGCTAGATTTTAAAATGTGCACCAGAGGGTGAGGAAAGAGTCATCTCCATGCTAAGGCTGACCTTGGGCATCAAAGTGAGCATCTCCAAACTGTGTGTCCTTCTCACTTTCCTGCTTAGAGAGGACAAACGGAAAGGGAGTGTTGGAGACTGGATGTTACTGTGTTTCGGTTCCACTTCCCCCACAATTTATTTGTTAAGCACTAGACTAAGCTGCTGAACCAGCCAAAGTGAGTGGAACTGACTTACTTTTGATGGGGACAACTGGCAGGTTTGGTGGCACAGAGGTGGCAGAGGACATAACCCCAAATCAGGGCTCTGGATGATTTTCTACAGCAAATCTCAAAAATTAAAACAAGATATTATGAGAACATTTAAGAGTCATTCAGAAGTGGGATTCAAGGGGGATAGGGAGTGACCAGTCTTTCCTTATACCAGTGTTAGGGCAGGCATAGATTCTTTCTAGATTAATAATTAATTCTGTACAATTAGAGGGATGAGTAGTCAAAACAGCTGTTGGTGACACCCCTCCATCTCCAGTCTTTGAGAGTCAGGGGTTCGCTCTGGGTTAGATTTGACTGGATTAGGTGTTGTCACATCACATCTGGTGTGAAGGGGTCTGAAGGACCAGGCACTGATCTGGACTTGATGTTCCACAAGAAGTTGAGGGACGTTTGGCATTCCCCTGGACTGGGGCATCTCCAAATCAGATCTCACTGGTGTGGAGGAACCCCTCAGTGACTGAAGGCAGTTCAGGGTAGGTGGGGATGAGCAAAGGATTCACTTTGAGGCCTCCCTTCTGCACCAGGCTGAAACACGAGCACAGACACAATCGGGGTCTGCACGACGCTTTAAGCAAAGCAGATTTTTAAGAGCAGCATGTGCCATTTGGGAAGCAATCAGGCTGAGACACTCGTTTTCAGCCTCACTGGGGAGTCTGGCTCCCCAGCTCTGGCTGAGGCAGACTGCTTTCCAAGTCGACACCAGCAGAGTGAGGTAACATGTGTGGGAGGAATCGTGGCAAACCCGGGCCTTTAATTCCAATGCAATCCTAAGATATTATACCTGCTTTGCGCCCCCACACTCCAGGAATAAATAGCTACCTGCAATTGCATTGCAGGCATAGTTTTTCACATTTTCTCTGAAAACTGCTCCTCGTTACAAAGAATCTGCCTTGAGCGTGTCTCACTCTTCACAAATTGCTCGGTGGAATCTCCTGTGAATCTCCCCCTCTGCAGGTTAGAAAGAATTTGTTCATTTTTATGAAGGGCGGCCTCTCGATATTTATTGGAAACAGTCCGTCCCTCAGGCGCCTGACACTCATGGCAAACAGAGAAGTCTTTTGGTAAATGGCAGTGCCCTGCAGAGTGGAGGGAGCAGTTGGTTACAGACGTGTGAGGGCACAGAGTGGAGCTTTTCCATGGCAGGGACAGCACCTTGGTGGCTGGGTGCAGCCTCCATCGCTTGTTTTCCAGCAGCCGTGGCCATGCTTGGAGGGTCTGGGACTTGCTCCTCTTTTATCAAAATAGGTTTCTTCTCAGCTGCTGTGAATTTATCAACCATCCCCTCCCAGCTTTCACTGGCACTGAGCGAGTCTGTCCCACTCATCCCAGATTAGCTGATGGGCTCTGATGGTGATAGAGGCAATAGGCCTCCCATCAGAAAGGCTTAATACTGTGCACATCAGCTGTATAGATCATCACAGTAAAAACAAAACCAGCTCTCTACTCAGAGAATTTGAGAGTGTCTCCTGGTGCCATTGCGTACTACAATATTTGCATTAAAGGCTTCCCAGTTAAGGGAATTCTATGAACAGGCACTTCCACGTGTAGTGCTCCTCTCTTAAATCTGAAGTAAATATGGCACTCAGAGAGTGGCCATGAATCACTGCTCCTCCCTCCTCTGACACACACCCCCCGTGTGCACATCCACACGAGCACATGTAACCCTATCTAGCTATTTAGGAACATTTGCATGACCTCAGAGGTCTTCGTGGCTGAAAGGAAATTTTCATTACAGATGATCTATGTGAAGACACGATTTGTCATAGCCAGCCTCCTAATGGTTAGCTGCAATACACGTAAATAGGTGTGCTGTGCACTGTTTATCTGGCTCTTATGTGTAATTAAGGTCGTTGTAGAAAGATTTGCTTCCAATTCCCTCTGCCTGTGGGTCTGTGGAATGTCTGCCGAGATCCTGCTTCGTGTCACTCATTGCAGTGGGGAGGCTGCAGGAGTTTGCTCTTGTGTATCAGTTATATATCTTGTGTCAAGATAATAAAGGAGCAAAAATGGAAGTGTTTGTATAGCAAACACGAAGATCCAAGTGAAGCTACAAGGCCAGCTAATCTGGGCTTAAACTGTGGATCCTTTGCACTTACTGCATTATTAAACAGTAGCCATGTAATTCCTTTCTTCTGAAACCAGAGATAACCTAATTTTTTCACAAAAGATATGATGCAAACCCCAGTGAAGGGAATTTTGTCGTGGATATCAAATATGAAATATTGCCAGCAAGGGTGATCAGCCACTAAAATGTGCTCCCATGAGATGCAGGAGACTCTGGTCTCATTTTAGCCATTTAAAAAATTGCATTCATGCTAAAATAGTCATCCAGTACCCCAGAAAGGTTAGTGGTGAGCAAGACAACCAGAGTCAGTACAGCCAATGTGAGATGCACTGAAATCATTGCAGAAGCACCTGCTTTTCTCCACAGACTGCTGCAGGAGACTTAAGGAGTAATTTAGACCAGACAGTTGACTTCTAGAGAGCTGAATTTATATTATGTTGGGTTCGTCTTGCCCGTCGAGGCTTTCCAAGGCGAGCTGTCACTGCAGCTCTGGTTTCCTGGCTGACATGTCTGGATCACCGGCTGCAGACTGTGGGATGTGCAATGCAGGACATGAGCCTGGAGAACAGCTTTGGTAATCTCAATGGTCCATTCTTCCCCTAAAATCTCAGCTTTGAAGGCAGGGCCTGGACTGCAGTCCAGATTTTGCACATCCCATTGAACGAGTCAGAAATGAGAGAGCGGATGCGATGCACAGAGGTGCTGTCTGAAGCTGCAGATGCTTTTCCAGACAGGAGATCTGCATATGGGGAGAGCTCAAACAATAGACCATTCAGGAAGGTCTCTCTGGGATGGCTCATGGGTTGTTTTGCCTGCAGAATCTCCTTTGGAGAAGATATTCTTTCTTCACTCTCGAGAGATTGAGAGAGAGTAATGTCACTAAAACAATGCCTCAGAAAGACCTTCTAGGGAGGTTCCTCTTGAGTCTTATTTGAAATGTTAGAAGACCAAATTTTTGTGTGTGTTTTTGTTCTAATGATACATTCTTGCAAGGATTCAATCTGTCATCAGAGGGTGTATGAAATTCCCTCTGACAATTATGGGGGTTCCACCCATAGATCAAAAAAATAAAAAAAAAAAATAAAAAGAAAGAAAAGGCAGAAAGAAAGAGCAGCTCCCTGTCTATCAGCAGCCCCAAGCCCCACATTTGCACTGTGCCAAGGGCTGCACAGCATGGAAGATGTTGTGATCATTCCCATCAGAAATCGGGACTGTTGGCTCCGAAGGGCTCCGAAGATTTCACGCGGGCAGCGCTCGCACGCGCCCAGAGAAGCAGCAGGCGTCAGGTTTGGGGTGGAACTCGTGCTTCCAGGTCACCCACAGCAGGGGCTCCTGCCTCCTCCTCCTCACCCCCTCCATCCCCAGCTCCCAATCCACGCAGATTTTTTTGTCACGGGCAGCACCAGGAATGGTTTCTTTGCTGCGGGTGCAGCCGGGCTGTGCTCGGTGCCAGGACGCTTTGGAAGGAAATCATTCCGAGTCAGCCTAATGCCGTAACAAGCTCTGCAACAGCTGCAGCAGTGATATGCTGGCAAGCTGTGTTGACCTTTTAAAATGAATAAAGAATGACTATTTCCACAGTACATATAACTCTTGTCCCAAACCCTATCTGTGTGCCCAGACAGCACAGGCACTCTGCTGAATTTGCAAGGAAGCATTTTTTTATTTTTGCCTTTTTTCTTTTTTTTTTTTTTAATGTCAAATTTTATCGAAGCCTGTAAAATTATTTTACAAAGGTTAATCCTCTGAAGTTTAAAGTCAAAATATCCCATTCTAGAAGATGGCAAACAGGCTCTGAGAGGTTAAGGAATTTTGTAGTGATCATACAGTGCACTTGTAAAAGGCATGAGAATAAAACCTGGAACTTTCAGGTCTCAGTTCCCTGTTAATCCCAGCTCCATCCTTTAAAGAAATGTGTAATTGAAGAAACAGGGTGTGTATACAGTGATCTTTTCCAGCAGTCTGCAGTCTAGAGATTTCCCAAGCCAGAGAATCTGAAACCCAAATCTTGTTTACTGGCCACTTAACAATCTCCTCCACATGTTTGCCTTTCATCCAACACCTATTGCTGTCTTATAAGTCAGGATGGAGGTCAAATGTTTGGAGATCTTCACTCCACAGCTGGTAATCTGGCACCATCCTTTGGAGAAGAGAGACTGTACTGAAAAAAATCCAATTAAAAAAGGATGTATCATAATTTAGTGGAGACCAACTTGTTTTGCCAGGCTCCTGGCTACTTGTCAGCTCACCTAGAGCATTTTGAAGATCCTCAGCCCTTCCACAAATATTCAAATTAGAAATTTTTGAGTGCTTAATTTCAAATTAAAAAAAAAAAAAAGGCCAAATACCAAGCTAGACCTGAGGTTCCAACAAGAGGAAACTGGGCACGCTCCTTTCTACACCAGTGGCTCTGGTTCAGATATCTGGAAATCCAGCTCATATTTTCTGATGGGTCAGAAGCTTCCTGTATGACCCAAAGAAAAAAATATATTTGTGTGCCCCAGTTATCCTTGAAAAAAAAGGAGACAACAGCCCTTATACTCCCCAGATCATGGCAAGGATAGTGGGAGACTCAAATTCTAGAGCCACACGAGTGGCCTTGGGTATGTATTGAATTGTAGCTGCTTCAGTGATGCAGTAGGAAAAATTCATCTATTGATCCAAAGCTTAAGAGACACCAAGTTTATGGAAAATAAATATATTTCCATTAGTGTGCTTTCATATTACACCCACATTCAAAAACCTTTGGTGAAATTGTTACAGCTGCATTGTCAGGAATGTGGATTTACTGAAACTGCTATTTTCTTGCTGGAAAGAGGGTTAGTTTAGCAAAGTTTTCATCACTAGATAGTTTTTGAAATGTTCCAGATTTATCCAAATGCTTCCTTTTAATATTTTCCAAATTAAATTTTTTTTTCTAACTTTTTTTTGGGAAAAAAAGTCACTCAATGCCTACAAAAATAGTCATAATTAAATTAAACATTTTAAAAGTATTTGAGAGAAATTGTTTCACTTGGCCTGTGCTGTGTCTCCCACTCACAGCAATTGTCATATTGGACTTTCATCTCAGTTCAGGATACAACTTTTTTTCTAAAACAGTGACTATCTTCATGGATGAAAAAAAACATTCCCACCCAATTTTAGTGTCCACAAAAGGCCGCAAAAGCTGTTTTTTTAAAATGAAGATGCATTAAAATCAAGGCTGTTGTCAATGAACAAGGAAAGTGGGCTTGCTTGTTGAAGTTTCCATAATTTTCTAGGAAAACTCTGATTTTCTACCTCACTCTGCACAGGCAAACAGTGCAGGCTGGAGACATTGTGGTCCATATGGAGAGGAATGTTGAACCCAAGCCAGATGTTTGTAAACGTTAACTTTGAAATGTGGCACAATACCACAAGCTGTCAAGTTGTGTAAAAGCTTAAGCAAAGACAAAAACAGAACGTAATATTTACCAGATGAGATTTCTCTGTAATCTTGTTGGAATTTTGGGAGTATCCAACTTTCATGGATTTTGAAATGAGCCCTGTATCATTTTTTTTCCCTTTTCTCTCTCTCTTTTTTGAAGAGGGATAAGGGAAAACCCATGCTAATAAAAAGGAAACATTTTACATGGGCAAACAATGGACTTAGAATGTCCTTGGGCAATTTCAGATGGGTATATATTTTCTTGAAGACTGTATCCCATGAAAGATGCACATTTTTGGCATCATATTTAAAGACTTTTCCTGAAAAAAAAAATCTATTTCTGGAACAATTTACTAAATTGGTAGTAAGTAGGACAATACCATAGTATTAACAACATTTTTTTATAATGCCTGAATTATTGCAGTAACATATGTTAGAACAGTGCAAAGCCATCCAACACATTTTACATCTTTCGCCAAAAATAATTTAGTTCACCCATATAAAAAAAGATGAGTAAAATATTTCACTACTTGAATTAAAGACATGCAACTCAATCCAGAAATAAAGTACTAACTCAAGCAGACTAAGGTGACATATTTTCCTCTCTGCTGAGAAAATTCTTATCCTCTTTTACCTTCCTGCTTCTAATTTTTGTGAGCCCCCAATATTTCCAAACCACTGTTTTCTACAGCACCAGGATGAGTCCGCACCAGACCTCTTCTCCCAGTAATTAAAAACTAAAAGCCTGTCTGTAGATGTGATCCCAGGCTTTTTACGCTGCTCACCCAGCCCAAGAGGAGCCGACTCAGTGCGATGAAGAATTGCTGAGACATCACCTGGGAGCAGGAATGAGGACATCATTCCCCACCCAACCGGGACATTGCTGCCTCTGAACCTGAAATTAAAAGTGTCTGGGGGGGAGCAACCAGTTTCTGCCATGCCTCAGCTGGCAGAAGACCAAGAAGGGATTCTGTCCAGCTGGCAGAATTTGCTGCAGCCACTGGGCTGCTCAGTATCACCCTGGCTGGGACTGGCAGGGACCTCGCTGCAGAATCTGGGATTTCTCCAGTGTTTTGACACACCTCCCCGGGACTTGGGTTTGCTGTGAGAGAGATACACAGCATATATGTTGTGGTGGTGAAGAAAACGTTTGTTGAAAGAGTGGCTGAATTGGTGCCAGCAGTTCTGACTTTTTCCAAATATCCCCAAGATCCAAAAATAGCAAATGCACAAATCTGCAAAGAATGATGGGCTATTTTGAGGGTTATGTTGGATCCGGTTCCCAGCATCAAGGAAGAGAGAGCAGGGCATTCTGTTGAATTTCTGCGAAAACATGACTGGGAACAGTGATTTGTATCACTTTATACTCACCAGAGTCATAGAGATTGGTGTTTGTGTTGCTTTGTTTTGCTGTTTGTGCCAACAGCAATTGAATTTAAGGACTTCATTTTCCAGGAAGTCTTCATCCAGCTACTGAATCGGTGTGCTCATCATTTAGTGCTCAAACAATAGAATGTGACTGTACAAACAGTGTTTGTGCACACAGATCAAGTAATTAGCATGTTAGTTAATTTGCATTGCAAATTGAGTGCCAAACTTTCAGTACTTGGTTCTTGTTAAGGTTATAAGAGAGAGGAAAAGAAAGAAATACAGAAATCTTGAGACTTGCTGTTTTGAATGTTGTAAAACACAACTATTGATATCTATCCAAGTGTATTAGGTTGCCGGCACAATACAGTTTGTGGATGTATATTCTAACTGATCTACTTCAGGCAGGCAGAGTTAGCAAGGGAAGATGGCAAAGTTAGGCATGAGGTAAATATAGGAACAAGTCTGTCTCCAGGTTGTTCATTCAAAATACATAAATTAGATCTCTGAAATAGCCAGAAATACAAATGATATGACGACGTTTTTGCTTACGACTGTGTTGAACCAGTACTGAACTACAAAAAGCTTCCCAGCTCCCTCCCCTTCCCCCATCTCCTTGAGCATCAGGATGCTGTGAGATCAGCTAACAGCTCAGGAGCTTTTTCAGTACGTGACTGCGGGCACAAAGATCTCCCTCATTCTCAGTAAACAGTAGCTCCCATTTTCCCCAGTAGCTGCTGGTTTGAGATTGTGATGAGAGTTCCCACACGGCTACCCCCTCAAGTTCCTGGGTAAGATTTCAGCTGGAATAGTTTCCTCCTGATGGAGCACGGCCCTTTATTTGAATGTTTTTCACTTGATTCCTTTCTGCCCAGTGGGACTTCCACAAGCGAAATTCTTGTGGGACTGCAGCTTGTCTGCCTGGAAAAATGAGTACTAGCTAAATGATTAGTTAGTCATATGTGATCAACAGGCAGCTCACTTCCCTTATTTTCAGCAAAATAACTCCTGGAAACTCTCTAATTCTAGGAAAGGATTAGGATCATCTTTTCTGGTTGTGCTCAAGGAACAGATAGTACTTAAAAGATTGGATCAAGGTCATGTATCACCCACTTCAAAATCCAGAATCCCAGCTGTATTCACAGGGAACTGGGGAATTCCTGATGTCTGCAGATGCTGTCCATTTTCTACCGAGAACACCTGGGGACATCTGAGTCCCAAGTAGGTAAAAATGGGCAGAAAACTCAAGCCAAGATGTTCAGCCTCCCTTCTGGAAGCTGTTTCTTTTTAAAGTACTTCATTAGCACTCATTATCCATTCTTGCTGATGGATGGAAGTGTTTGTCTTGTTAATGAGAAGCCAGAGATAAATGTCCAAAATTCCTGTGTTTTGAAAGTGGTCGTGCTGGCTCGTATCGCTGCTATAGGTACGAAGTTGGAAGAGAAATATTAGAGCTCAGTGAAGATTTGGGTGTTGTTTCCCTTTGAATAAAGGTTTTCATTCATCTCAAGGTGAACTAATTCAGCTTGTGCTAAAAGGATGTATAGAAGGACACTGCAGATGGGGAGTGAGGTGGAAGCAGTGCTGTACTAATGCCTTTAAAATCACTTTCTACAAAGTAGGTTGTTAATTTAGACTTGTTTTCTTCTTTCTTTCTTCTTTCTTCTTGATATTTTTCAACAGGAGACTGGGACAGAAGATGCATGAGATGTAATAATTACCCATCAAGGCTTGACTTTTAGAAAAAAAAAGGAGAAACAGCAATCTGAAAACAGAAATAGAAGTTGTGAGGAAAGGGAGGAAAATAGGAAATGTAAATCATTTATTCAATGCTGGTATTAAGGGAAAGCCAAGGTTAAAAAGAGTGAAAAAAAAGTATGTCTTTGCAAAGCTCTAATAGATATGCCAGATCCTCTCTTTTGCTTTCAGCAATTGTGGTGCATATTGTTGGCAGTGGTTCAAAGAAATGAAGTGCTCGTTCCCTGGGAATTGTCTTTCACACAAAAAAAGTAATTAGGGGAATAAAAGAATATGATGTATTAGAAAATGGGAGCCATAACAAACTACCAAGTAAGCTGCCATGCCTAATTCTTCTTAACATTCTTTTAACCGCTCTCAAACTTGTAACCACATCCCAAACATCTCACATTTTCTATCTCATCGAAAAATTCCGTATGGCCCATCTGATGAGGGCAGGGATGTCAAACATCTGAGTACGTATTGTGTGTCCTAGTGACAAATATGTTCCCTTGGTGTAGGAAAAGGGCCAGAAGGTACAAAGGGAGAGAGAGTAATCTATTTATAACTTTTACAATGCCTTGTAAGAGGAGATCTTGGGAACTCTTCTCCTGGGGTGGCTGATTGTGCTCTCTCTGATGTGGACTCTGCGAAGTAGGGGTAGGAATCCTATTACTGACCACTACAAAGGACTGTGTGGTTTAGTTCAGAATATAAAATTCATATTATGAATGCTGTATGGGGGTGGAGGGGGGGGAGGGAAGTAATATTAGCCTTCTGAAGAAGAGGAGACTGTCATGAATAATGCAGCAGTGGCTCTCCGGGAGTCACACAAATAGATCGGATTTAAGATTCCTTTCCTAGTGATAAGGTCATCCATAGGGATGCTTTACATTTCTGCAGCACTTCCCAGGTACAGGTCTCTAAGCACTACCAAGCCTGGAAAAGACTGTGATTTCACAGAGCCTGAGAGTCTGGCAAGTGTTAACAGAGGAGATGTGGAGAAAGGAAAGAGGAAAGGGCAGTTGAACAAAAAAGCAGAGCTGCCCACTGAGCTGGCACAGACAGAGCCAGCCCAGCCCAGCCCCTGGTTTGTGCTGTGTTTGGTCAGAGGGTTGTTTACCCAGGCCTTGTCTCAGTGTGAACCCAAGAGTCCATGAGGGTCAGATGGAAGTCCCTGGCAGTGACTGTCCCAAAATAGGAGTTTTGAAAAACTCCAGAGAAATCTGATATGTGAAATCAGCCACTGGCTCTTGGGGTCTCAGTGTTGTCACCACTGATTTGGCGTGGCAGTGTACGGAGCAAAGCTGGATGCTGATGGCAATGGCCCAGACATTTTCACCCATAGCACCCCTTCCCACATCCTGCTCTGCTCCTGCACAGCCAAGGGCCTCCCGGGAGAGCTGAGATGTGCCAGCTGGGGTGGGAGGGCAGTGGCTGGGGAGGGCAGGCAGTGCTGCTGGGCCACCTGTCTCGAGGGATGATGAGCTTGGGTGAAGCTGCCCCTGGACTGTGGAGACAGCTTTGGGCACAGCTCCCAGTGCTGTCCCCCTGTCCATTCAGGCTGGGTGAAGCAGAAATATCCTGTGCTCTGCTTCACTGCTGTGTGACTTCCTCTGCTGCCAACACCTTGGTAGTCAATGCTGGACACAGAAACCGTGACTCCCTGGGAGAAACACGTAACCCCATGGCTCAGTCCCATCAGCTGAGTGCCAGGACTGTGGCAGTCGCTGACACCATATTTCTGTGTGCTTTGGGTAGAGAACTATTTTTTTTGTTGCTTTTTAAATCAACTTGAATCAACAGCAGCAATAATGAAGTGGGAGCACATCTTTAGGTCAAAAAATATCCTTGACACAGTCTCTGCTAACGCCATCTCCAACAATTCATAACTTAATGTGAACAAATAGAAAGACATCATCTTCAGACAACTCACTTTATCCTGTGGAGATGAGTCTATAAGAAGCAAGACCATTTTACTAAGAAAAAGCATTTAACCCAGGAGAGAATTGAAAGTAAACACCAGTAATACAACGTGCTTTAGATAAAACAGTATTTTTCTGCCCCTTGATCTCGCTCAGTCTTAAGCCAATTTTGGCAGGTACTGCTGTATTAAGTGGTCAGTCCCCCGTAGTGGTCACACACTGTTTTACTGGAGGTCTGACAGCAGCTATAGGAGAGATAAAATTAACCCTTTGGCTCCAGTGGCTCCAATGGATCTTATTGCCCACAACTGGGAGCACATCAAGAATTTCTAGCTTTCAGCCTCATGGGGTTAATGGCAATCTGTTGCTGATTTCCCTGGACAATCAGAGTAGCAAACACTGGACTGTTTAATGAGCCCCAGAGGACAATGCTGGCACACAAGGCTGTGAAGATCTGGACAAACCAAGGAAAAGTAAAATGAAAACAAACATGGAGGTTTATTTTCCTAGCTCACCAGTTGCAAACAAAATTTCATTTAATAAACCATGAAATGTTTCACAGAGTTTCTGTATATTATTGTAAGAGCAGCTGGGCAATGTAAAAGTTACTTTCCCTCCTCTTTGTTATGCTGTCCCGTATCCAGCTCTCCTCCAAACAAAGTTGTATTTATTTATATGTTAATGTACTTATCATTTTACTCCTTACCATGATTTTCTGAAATGGTTTCCATTGTGACTTAAGGAGTCATCATGTGTAGGGTCTCCAACACAGAGCAAAATCAGGGAATCACTGAGGTCAGAAAGGACATCTGGAGGACTCTGGTCCAGTCCCCTTCTTACTCTGCTTCTGCAGAGCCAAGTTGGAAATTACGTTAGGTTGCTCATAACAGAGCATGAAGGAAAATCTTTTTTTTGGCCATGGAACGGGGCAGGTTTTCTGGTGAACTAGAGAGAGGAAAGTTAGCTGAGCTTCAGTTTCCTTTTTTTTCACGTATCTGAAACAAACTGGAATTTACATGAATGTTTTTCAATTATCCTAAGGGAGAAAAATCAGCATGTATTTCCTATATCAGGAAATTATCCCTACTTGAGGAACACATAAAAAAGTGCTGAATTTGACCGTGTACTTGAGTCCCCACTGTGGTAAACGAGCACATGCTTTGAGTTAATCTCTTACTGAAGCACTTTCCTGATTCAGGATGACATAGTGCTTGTGAACAATTTTTCTTGTACACATCCTTGATGCATACATAATGCTCGGTACCTGCTTTTTTACTGATGCCCCTGTTTTGTTTTTGTTCCTTGATTGGATGAATGTAAACTAGTGGAAAGGGCAATAAATCAAGAGAGATTTCAAGACGGCAGAGAAAACTCTGTCACTGTAAATCTATGAACTAACATGAGATTTCTGCAAGACTTTTCTGCCTTTCAGTGAACCAAAAATTCTGTCACATCAGTTCAGGGGTTTCACTCGTTCGTGTGCTCATAGAAGTCTCAGCATTTGGTTAAAGCCAGTTTGCAGCAAGCTGCTATCCAGAGTGGGTGAATGTCAGCTTCGTCTCACAAGTTTTATAAGGCTGCATATATTTGAACAATTAGTTGCATTCCAACACGATGAGGTTCTCATTTCCCTTAAAACTTCTCTTACTGCCAAATATGCAAGCGCATCCACTTTAAACAACACAATCACTATTGTAATTACTATTAGATTTTAAACCCCCCCATTATTTCTAGGCTCTTTCAGACAGCATCTCCAAAACTTCCCTGCAGGAGAGGATCAATGGGTGCATTTGTATCAGCTCTGTGTGCTTGAGAATATGATACCGATCTAATTGTGTGGTGTTACTGAAACCCATTTCCACACATCTGGGCATATGAGATAGAACAGGAGATAGTCCTGTCCTCCCCTTTTAAACACACACTGATCCCACTGGACTGAGAAATGAAGCAGAAGGGAATTGGGGCTATGTGGCAAACTCAGATAAGCATCGGGAGGCAATAACACCTGCGATTTCATGGGCAATGGCAAATGAATGACCAATTAGCAAGAGGGACAGTGTAATGTGGCACTGTAATTATGCTCATTAATGGCTCTGCAGGATTGTATCTCCACTCAGTGGCTTCTATCTTTTGGAAGGGAGCAGAGCGCAGCTGAAATGCAGCAATTGAAGAGGATTTTAGTGTGGATAGAGATAAAAGAAAACTCGGTTGTGATTTTCAACTTGTAGCCGGTAAATGATGGAGATTCACGGCCTGAAGACTGGTTGGTGAAAGGCAACTGTGGTCAGCACAAGTGAGCTGTTGGTGGTCTGCAGCTCAGAAAAGGGTAGAAGAGTCCTGGCTGTTCCATGGACATGACCTAGAGCAGCAGGAAAGGACTTGGCTCCTGTTGGCCAAGTGGTGGATGTGGAGATGCCAGAGCTGGCTCAGGGAGGGTCAGCCCCAGCTTTGGCAGCAGAAATAGGTTCCTTTCTGACTGCACAGTGAAAGGCCACTTCTGCTACCTCCCCCTGAAACACCTGGCAGACTCAAGGGGCAGGTGAGACAAGGTGGATGGGTGGTTTAATTGTCTTTCTACACCTGCAGGAGCAGACTCAGAGTATGCTTGTCCCTGATCTCTGTGTTTGACACCACAGTGGCTATTTGGAAACAAAACAATTGGAAAATTGTTTTGGGCAACAAGAGGCCTCATCTGCCTGATGGACAGGGATCAAATGATGGGCTGGTAACTCCAGAGACTCTCAGACTATGTGAAGGAGCACCATCAACCTTCACAGTTCTCACTCAGCCCAAACAAGAGCAAGAAAACTTTTCTGTCTCTTCATGTTCACCTTTAATTTAATTTTTAAACATTTAGTAAACACAGTTTTAGGGCTTCTCATTAACTTTGGAATCTTGCAGTCATAATTTTTGATACACAACATTACTTACCAATTAGCTTCTCTTGTTCGTTTAAATTTCTTCGCTCATATTTTAATGGGAGCTAATGATGCCTTTGTTGACTTATTTAATGTTATGTAAATGTGGCTACAAACTGTGAAGGGTTTAAAGAGCAGCTCTTTTTTTGCTTACTCATCAGTTTTTGGAGAATGTTTGGTTGGCAGTCTCACGATCTGCACATATCACCCTGATGAATACAAGTAACTAAGAAGGCAAATAATAATAATTTTGTAAGATAAGCAGTAAAAAGTATTCAGTGTAAAATTTGATTTCTCCCCTTTGCTGATGATTACTCTTTCTTTTCTCTTTTCTTCTCTTTTTTCTTTTCTTTTCTTTCTTTTCTTTTCTTTTCTTTTCTTTTCTTTTCTTTTCTTTTCTTTTCTTTTCTTTTCTTTTCTTTTCTTTTCTTTTCTTTTCTTTTCTTTTCTTTTCTTTTCTTTTCTTTTCTTTTCTTTTCTTTCTTTTTCTTTTCTTTTTTCTTTTCTTTTATTTTCCTTTTCTTGCCTAAGGGGACTTTGTGGCGGCTAATCTAATTTATCATGATATTAAGAAACTGTTAAGCTTAGGTGGATGTTTAGATTCTGCCATGCTGAGGTTGCCAGGTCGTGAGTACATCTTGCTTAGTTTTGTTTCACAGAACAGAGCCTCTCCCGTGTGGTTATAGGGGGCCTTTTAATTCAATGTACAATTCCCTTTAAACTGAGATACCAACTCATATGTAGGAGTGGATATGGAAAACACACACAAACAATATGAGACACACACATTTGTCAATAAATTTAGTTTACTCTACAAAAAAATATATCTTTATTAAAGAAAGCATTGACTCCTGCGGATGTCTCTGATGTCCGGTCCCCTGGAGAAAGCAATGCAGCTCATTCAATGTCCCCTTTCTTCTCTACAACTCAGGACTGCTTCCCTTTGTCTCCTCTCCACCGTGGCTGCCAAAGGTCAGCCAAAGGGGATGCTCAGAAGCCCAGGGAGAAGGGCCAGTGCAGGCTGGGTTTGGTTACACTCACACCGTGGCACGGAAAAGCTGCTCCGATTGCTGACGAGCGGAAGGTGGGGAGCAGGGAGCCTGTGAAACTCCTCAGCACGGAGTTTGTAACCAATTGAGCCCTGGTTTCTCAAATCTGATGGTAATGCTTTGAAAATGCACTTCAAACATATCATAGAAAATTTAAATATTTAAATATTCATTTATTCTAATTTTTCTTTTGATAGGTACCAACCACTAGGCATACATTTCAGCAACTATGAAGGTCTACAGCAAACTGTCTATCAACGTGGATTTTAGCACAATTCACTGTAAATTATGGAATGATTTTCATCTTCTTATCAATGTTTCAGGAACTCCTTCAGTTCGATATTTAACAATTGGGGGCTGAGAAGGAACACTTCAAATAACGAATGAACAAGTTTTACCTCCTATTCCTATCTGCTCTAAAACTTTGTGGGCATGCAGAGTTCTTTCTCTAGAATAGATACTATTTTTACCCATGTGGATTTACACAGACAACAGGTACAAAAGTACATTCATCACAAACTCTTAAAAACACTTCAGGGATTTCACTTGAAAAAATAAAAGCCAACAGATGTGACATTCAAATGATCTGCACATTTTATATGATATGTAAGATACCAAAATGCAATATTTTGTTGTTGAGGTGTGTCCCACACTATGTTGTCAAGACTTCAATGTAGTCATCTAATAATGAAAGTAATATTAGTATATTAAGTTTGGCATGTCATAACTGCTAGAGAAACAAGTTTAGTGCAGGAGATGTCAGTGATACTATAATAATGCTCTCTTTGATTACCGATAAATTGTTTCTCGGATTTTTGCTTTCAATTGCTTTCTTCAACAATTGTCAACTCTTTTATATGCATTTTCAAACTTCCATACGGCTTTTTGTTAATGATGTTGCTCTGCTGAGCATTGAAAATATATTTCACTTTTGACTTAGTATGATAAGCTACAAACGTATCTGCATATTTCAGTCGCAGAAATGTGGAAATATGTATGTATTCTTCTCCTAGATTAATTGTTTGGTGTTAGAGGGGTTCAAAAGCTCGTGTCAAAGGCACAGTGGTGCTATTGGTGTCACAGGTATGAAATTCACTTGAGCAGCACCTGTTTGGAGAAGGCACAGTGCTCACTCCCGTAGGTGATGCCAAATCCTTTCCATCACATCCCAGTGCCACCCATGCCAAATGTGCTGCAAATTCCTAAATCCTCTCTGGCACAGCAAAACTTTCTAAGATGTGTTGCTCAGTTTAGGTTCCCCATGAATGCAATATGTTGGCATGAAGTTCAGTTCTACAATGGTTGGGAACTATTATCTTGTACTGCCCATTGTCTTTTATTTGTGTAACACAGACACAGTGCCAACTGCTGTATGTCCCGTGTCTGTAGCATAAATCCACTTTCATTTCTTACAAGCCCATTGCTTTCCAGGGTCCTTCACTGCTGAATGGTGGCTTTTTGTGACTGCATCAGTGTGAGGTTCTTCAAGGAGTGCAAAAATATCTGAGTAGACTAATGCAGACTGTGAAACATGAGTGCCTTCTAAAAGGGCTGGCACTACAATGAACCATCCATAATTGACATTTCAAACTTATTTCTCTCCCCCCTATTTTGTTTCATAATCCAGAAGTTGTTGAGTGTGTGAAAAGAGTTTCTTTACTAAAACACTTTCCTCTCATAATAGACAGGTAACAAATTCTGTGGAGGTTACTATGATGATTTCTTGTTCTGAAATCTTGATAAAGGTGAAAGAAGGATGTTTAGATATTAGCTCTTGAGGGATATTTAGTAATCTCTGTGTTTACTGGCAGATATTAGAATTACTGTTCCTTGCTCTCAGATTAAATTAATCCTGTTAGTCTCAGCTGTTCAGAAGTCCCTTTCATTAATATGCAGTTTTGGGAAAAAAACGGAGTCCAGTGGATAGCGAGGAGAAGTCAAGTTTATTTAGCCCACAGTTAAATGGAAAATTATTGAGGCTGTGACTGAACATGTGGATTTCACAAGGTCTCAGAAGTTCACCTAACTTAATTCAGTCCCCAGGCTTTTACTTCTTCTTCAAGCTTGATCTAAAGAGTCTTGAACTCAGGAGTTTTCAACGTAGAGCAGAAAAACCTTGAAAAAACAGGGTTCTTTTACCAGACTACTTCTAGCTGCTCCTTCTGGGTTAAAAGTTATGGAAATAATACATTCACCTGGAAGCTTGGTTGGGAGCCGAGTAGAGTTGTATCACACTTCCCTTCACAGAGATGGTGAGAGTGTGTGCAGACAAGGAGGCTGATGACCAAGAAGGTGCAGCACAGATCGTAACAAATGTAGACACTGCAGCCTGCTTAGGTTCCTCACTGGGACTTTTGTGTTGAGATACCTTGTGTGGGCTGTGTGGGCACGCTGGCAGCCAGGGAGAGAGGGAGAAGGTTGTATTTTCTTGCAGGCAAGTAGAGGTGAGGGTGTTTTGTAATCACACACTCAAAGGACAGAGGGAGATTAAAAAGGAAAAAAAAAATCACAACTTCTGCTGTCATTATGAAGCCTCTTACCATAGCCTCCTCCTTTACTTTTTCCTTCCTTTGTTTATTCTGCTCCACCACAAAATTCGCTCATGTAACGATTTACATGAATTACCTTGTGCCAGCATTAGGCTCTTGTGCCTTCCCAGAGCTAGAAACACTCTGCGATTTTACAGGAGAGTTGTGCTCAGAATGTACTAAAAAGCCACTATTTGGGCTCACTTCTAAACCAGCAAATTGCAGCTGAGATCTGCAGCAGACCAGCACAATGCAGCCCCAGCCCTGCTTACCCCGCTCCATCTGCAGCTGCTGGCAAGTGAAACCAGAGGCCATTAAGAAAGCTAATGCTTAGCCATTTTTGTTGATGGATTCAGCACAAGAACAATATTTTGCAGGGAAGCTGGACAAAAATGCTGTTAGTCCTCATTAGAGATGGAAGAACTTTGTGAAGCTAGAGGTTTTTGCAAATCAATCATATTGCTTTTTAGGTGCGCAAACTGAGTCTGACTTCACAAACCATTTTTTTTTCCTGTCATTGAATTCTCAGGGGGTTTACCCCTCCCCACACCACCAATGATTAATAAAAGGGGAAAAAAAAAATCCAAATGTTTTTCTGTCTCAGAGGAAACCTATTCCTTGCGCTAGCAATAGTAATGCCACCCTTTAAAAGACCAGACCTTGCAGAAAATAGGATGGGCTCTGTCACTGGTTTTTTTTAAGTTCTGTTTTTCTCAATGATGTTTTTAATTCTCTTTCTTTTCCTTTGTGATCACCCTCTGTCCCCAGCTGTATGCTAGTTCAGGTCCTCTCCTTTGCACCCATGCTTTCCTCACTCATAAATAAATTTCCCTTTGAGGTTTCCATTTAAGTCCAATTTTCAGTTCCATTTTTTCATACAAAATGAGTTTGTGTGTTTACTAAATCTTATGGACCGTTAAGTGCCATTGTAATAAGGCCTCCGTGGAAAACGTTCACATTTTCTAGGAGCCCATCATGCTGTTACTGTAGCTGAGTACCCAAGCCTCCAGCAAGAGGAAACTCAAGATGCAGAAGGAAGGGGTAAATGCCAGACATTTACTGGGGGCTAATGGGCCTTTGGAGCCCATAACACTCCTCATCTTTGCAGTGCTGGCAGCCCCACTCTCCCAGCAGCTCCCCTCTGGCTGCTCGGTCCCATCAGCTCAGTGCAGCTGACTGGCCCATGACCAATACATCTGGCACAGGAGCTGCTGGAGCAGAGAAAGTGCAGCAAATGCCTCTTTTTCTCCTCTCACCGAATCCTCCTCTCCAACTTGGCTGAGCATTTCTCCCCAGAGGGAAACATGCCTGCCCCTGGCACACCATAGCCTGGCTTCATGCCATGCTCTCGGCATGAGCTTTGCATACCTGACCTGAAAGGTGAGCGTGTGGGCAGGCTGGAGAAGCGGAGAGGGGAGGACGCATCCTTTCAGGAAGTGGTGGGATTGTGGCCATACAGAACAGCCCCTTGTCTGCTTCCATCAGGAAAAAATTCTTCCCATCTTATGGCATAAATCTCATATATTCTGCAAAAACCATTCTGCATGGCTGCTCCTGGCATACTGATGCAACACACACCCTGTGCTGTGATGGCACTGAGTCCTTGGATGGGGGGGTTAGAACATGCTCCAGCTTTGCAAAACATGCCTTTAAATATTTATTCTAAGTGTATCTGTACCATTGTGTGACTAGACCTCCTCCATTATTCACAGCAATAGATCCGCTTATCATAATGACATGCTGTCTTTTGAGCATTAAATACAACCCTCAAGTTGCTGTTTGAGTTTTTTTTTCCCCTCATTCTTTAAAAAAAAATACTGAGCTATAACATTCTATTTCTTACTGAATGAGTTGCCGCTCATAAGTGAGCAATCAGCATTATCTAAATAAATGAAATATTCTTCGGGGCTCAACAAAACGCTTGTTAGGTTGAAACTAATCTGTAGGAAATGAATGGTGTTTGTTGGTCTTTGAGAACACAGAGGAGGCTCAAGCTCGCGTTAGTATTTCCAATAGTGCCAACATAAATGTGCGAGTCTCTAAGATACAGAGCTTGTTATTGTTATCAGACGAGGGCTGGAGAGAAATGTGGTGTTATGTAATTCAGAATTACTACTTAACATGGAAATAGGCTGCGGAACGCGCTCAGAGTCTGGTTTAAATGTACAGTGGGTGCTCTTTAGTGGCAGGAGAAACGGCCCTGAAAACCAGGGGATCCCAGGATGCTGTCAACTCGAATTGCTCCACCGAAGATCGTGGAAGCCACCTGGAATCAGCACCTTGAAAAACGAGTCCAGAATGTGATTTTCTGAGTGGCTGTGGTGTTTCGTGTTCCATGTTTTGCACTATTGTGGGCAGGAGCTGTCCTCTCAAGGGCCGTGAAAAGAGAGTGTTCTTTGATAGCTCATCTGGCTGGCACTGCTACAGCCCCAAAAACGTGGAGAAAGCTCCACCATTTTCAAACCTCTTAATTTCCCAGAGACCACCATGCAGCTTTAGCATAAAAATTTTGATTGAAATCACGCAACATCTTTCACTCTGCTCTACAGCCCATCTTTGGCTCTTCAATCGTTATCATGACACCACTCACCCACAAAATGCAGTGAACCTGCTGGCTTCACTCACCTCCCTTCCACCAGCCTGGTGGTTTCTACATTGCTTCAAAATTTTATGTTCTATGTTTCTTCTTATATCCAAAATACTTCTTCAGAGTAACAGGCAACTTTGTATTTTTGGGCATTCAGACACCAGATTCTTCTTCAAGTAGTAGTGAGAGGAGACATGGTCCAGTGCTATGAGTCAGAGGTTATTCTTGTGTGACAGGATCCTCCTGGGGGACCTTGGCAACTCATTTAGCCTGAAATAAAGGTGTTGGGGAACATTTGCCAGGTGAGGTGCCCATTGGAACTGCTCTTGCCAAGAGGAAGGAAGCTGTTTAAATCAGATGTTTAAAGTTGGACTCCTGGAGATGAACCCCATCTTCAGGAATTAAGAGATGGAAGTTGGAGACCTGGACTGGTTTCTGACCATCTGCTGGGGTGAAAGGATCCATTTTCCCTCATGTGGCTCTGAGCTAAGATATTTTCCGTAGCAAACTTTTAGGTACAAAAGCAATTTGCAACTTAGAGGGGAAAAGACCTGACATTTTAAAGGCAAACTATCAACTAAAATAAAGTGAAAGGATTATTATGTGCGTATGAAGGATGGGGACTAAATGAGATATTTGTGACATACACAGATTGTTCGTGGAAAAGTGATTGCTATGAGTAACATGAAAATTAGCGCTGTTCTGCACTTTGGCAAGTTCATGCCTCTGCTTCTATCTTTAGAGCTTGCTTTTATAGTATGGCCATCTCAGTAGTGCCTGAGGTTTCTCCCAGTCTCTCTTTCTGAGGACACTTCTTTTGGACTTGTGAAGTGGCGCAATTCCTGACTCTGCAGTCTCAGAGCTGCCCTGAAACCTTACAAATGTTTCTGCCATTATGAAAAGCCTGAAAATCCAGTTGGCAGAATTTCCTGAAGACCAAACTGCTGGTGGACCAAGCCTCCCTTCTTTGACCCCAGATCCATAACCCTTAAAGCTGAACAACGATGTCCTTCAAATGTGCCCTCAAATGAAGGCACCGATGGGCCTTCAAAGCTCTGCAGCCTGTGTTCAACACTTAGCAAGGTCTTGTCTACCACCAAAGCCAAAGTGAAGCATGTCTCTGCACACTTTGTTCGGCCTTCAGAGATGCCATTAGAGCCCCAGACCAACAGCTCTGCCTTTCCCAGTTGTGCTAATTTCCACCATCAGTCTGTCCCTCAAAATTAACAAATAGTGTGTTTCTTAAACTGGAAAACCATGCTGGAAAGAGGATGAAAAACCTCAGAGGAGAGAAGTGTGAAAAACCATGATTATTAGGAGGTCCATGTCAAAAAAAAATAGAGCTGCATTGTCACTGAACAGCATGTTTGTGCTAAGAACTTGTAGCACTGTTTAGTTTTGTTTTGCTATCTGCCATTGACTGTCACATTTCACAACTTAAGAAACATGTTATTTCTTTGTTTATTTTGTCAGTCTTAGTCTCTGGAGGGAAATTATATCACTGTTTCAGTGGAATAGATTTAATTTGTTTGTGTCTTGTTGTCTATAGCATCTATCTAACTACTTATCTCTGAAGTTACCTCTCAGTCAAAGGTTTTCTGTTTCATTCACATTTTAACAGGAGGGAATTCGCAGTTGATTGCTTTGAACACTTCCTAAGTTTGGTCAGCTATCTATGTATTTATTTTTCTGTTCTAGTGAGGGAAAATGGGAATTTAAAATGTATGGAGCCAGCAGAGGTTTAGCTGTGATTTGTTTCTAATGTAGAAGAAAATTGCCCGAGTAATCTTATCCCATTCATACAACTAATATGGCCATGAGGCTCTGATGTGTTGAACAGTAAACACCACACAACATACCCTTAAGAACTGTGGCTTAAAAGATTTCTTATTTTCCATCACACGGTTCCAGCTTTCGATGAATAAATATCAGGTCCTGCTTGCACTAACGTCCATAGGAGTTTTCATGGGTTTAAATGAGAGTAATAGAAGTTCCTGGTTTATAAGCATATTTTATAAAAATGATAGTTATCATGCATTATGGAGTTAAATGGTAACACTGGGTAGCTATGTGAGGGAAAGAAATTCTGATACAAGCCAGCTACAACAGCCAATTCAGACTGAGAATATATAAACCCACTATCAACATTTGGGCTAGAGAGGCCAGGCATTCTCCAACAAATGAGGGCTTGAAATATGGAATAAATTCTTACTATATTCTCTAAAAATCAAAAATTGAGATACCCATGCAGGGAAATGCTCTGACCTGTGTGATACAGGAGGCATTTTAGATGAATATGGCAACTCGTTTGGGTTTAATATCCATCAACTGGGTCAGCTCACTCACACCTTCACCAACGTGATCTTTGAGCAAATTGATATATCCGTGCATATAGAGAGAGATGCACACATCAAAACCTCAGGACTAAGTGTTGAGAGGATGCAGGAAATGAGGAGGGTTTGAGTAGATGAGGGAGAAGAATCATGTATCACCTTCCATACAAGACCACAAGAAGTCAAATCTTGTCCCATTATCATCACTGGTGCAGTCTCCATCTGCCACACACTTAAATATTTCAATCTCTTTAATCAAAGTCAGTGTGAAGTACTTAGGTTAGGATTGAATCCAGTCTATCATAGGATTTTAGTGACCCTCCTCATCTTTTTTAATCAAAATATCTTGTGACATTTGGCTACAGCAGTTCACACCTGACACCAAGGAAATTGTTAAGTGGTAATTTAACACATGCTCTTGCAGGACTTGTAATGGATCAGAACCCATACCTTGCCTCATCCTTTTGCAATGGTGTGAGAAATAAGCTGTTGGTTAACCTGGGGCCCTTGAGAAGGGATGGGCTTAGGCACCATCCTCACCATATTTAATATTGATATTCTGTAAAATTCTTCCCTGAATAAACAAATATTAAATGTTGCTTGTTCATCAGATGAAATCTGTACATCGTTTGACTACAATCCTATTTCTAATGTGCCATCTACCTCCTTCGCCACATCCCCACCATTCCTTTGAATCTCCTCCAGGTCCAGTGGCTGTTGAATTTACATTCATCTCTGGGCTGTTAATGAGTATATTGATTAATACTGGCTCCGGTATCAATCCCTGTGGGAGACCAATTGATACTTCTCTCTCTTTTGACACAAAGCCATTGATGATAAGTCATTGGCTCCTAGCTGCTGGATAGATTTTTGTCTACCTTATTGTGTTATTATGCAGGCTATGCAGCTCCAGCTTTCCTATTGAGTTCGTGGGTAGAACAAAACTAACAATTTACTAAAAATCCAACTATGTTATGTCTGCCTTAATTAATTAATTTCTCAGTATAATTGGGCCTGAGCTTCCTTTCACAGAGCTGTGCCAGCTGTTATGTGGTTCAACACAATCTTGGCTATTTCTGTCAGGTTTTGTTTCTATAGAATCATGGCGTACTTTAGGATGGAAGGTCATCTGGTCCAAGCCCTGGCTCAAAACAGGTTCTGTTAGATCAGTTTGGTCAGGGCTGTGTCCAGTCAAGCCTTGAGCACCTCCAGTGGTGTGGTTACACAAGCTCTCTGGGAGCTGCCCATTTTCTTTTTCATTTTCATGGTAAAACCCCCTACCCATTTATTTGATATTCCTTCTATTGTTGCAGCTGGTGTCCATTGCCCCCTGTCTTATTGCCTCCAAGAAGCATTTCATGGCACTTCCACATGCCAGTTCCAGCTCCCACCCTGGTGGACAACAGCCACAGCAGTGCCTCTTTCCCTTTGTCAGAGGCAGCGGGACACGCCAGGTTTGTCGGTGCTAGGGACAAAGTTCCTATTTCAAGTTTTAGTGGACCCACACACATTGGGATGGTGGAATGGGCCCACCAGATCAAAGGACTGCCCAGGACACTCCTGCTGTGCACTGTGAGGGGCAGCTTCCTCCTGGACCTGTCGCCTTATCAAGCGCACTCAGCACAGCTTACGTAAATATTTGCTCACTTTGGAGCAAACACTCCTTATCCAACTATCTTCCTAAGAGATGAGGATGTGGGAAAAGAGCCCCTTCTTAATGCCCCTGATATGATAAACATTCAGCTCCAGTGACTGAGGCCTGGTTCAGCCAGAGCCCTTACAGGGGAGGAGTGCTTAAGCAAATTATATCTCAATGGAATCAATAGGACTTTGGCACTTGCTGAATGTTTAAGCACGTGCTGAAGTGTTTACTATTCAGCTCCTCATTTAGCTCCCATTTAATTAAACAGAATCAGATTCTCACAGAAGTAAATCACTGGAGTTTCTCCCAAAGGAGTTTTCCCAGTTTGCAATAATTGAAGAGCTGATCCAACGTTCCAACTCTACATCTTCTTTTTTAAACATTCAGGTATCTGTCTGTCTGTCTATCTAACTAACCTGTGTTATTTTACCTCCTAAATGATAAACTATTCAAAGGAGGGATGCTGTCAGAAGCAGACAAGAGGGACACAGGTTTCATCAGTTACAAACGAAGTTCTGAGCCTTTGGTAAATGAAATGAAACTTTTCTGATATTATTGTTGTTCAAGTCTAAGCTGATAGAAGCATCTCTGCTTCTCCTAATACAGGCAAGGATTTCTTTGGAAGTTTAGTGCTTCCACTCCAGATAAAAGCAAGTCATTTGCTGCTTTCATCATGTCACTACTAATTTCCAAACAGTCAAACCTGCTGCTAATTTATTTACTGAACACTGAAGCCCTGTTAGCAGGGGCTGCTACTGAAACTGCTTTCTGGCCTTCGGCTTTTGTTTGTTGACAGCCTGATTTCCCAGTAGGCCATTTCCACCTGTGTTTCTGTTGTTTTTAGTGCATGTCTTTCTTTCTTCTTCCCAGTGAGTGTCTCCCAAATGGCTCCTGAAGGCTTTTCTCATCTTCCCTCGCTCTCTCATCCCCTTCTCCCTCCCAGCTGCAAGGACTCTCAGCTCTGCTTTCAGTCATTCTGCAGTTAGTGGTTGTCTACACTGCTGAGCTCCCATGGGGCACTAATTTTTGTTTCAAGGACAAGATTCAAAAGAGTTTGCTACACACAGGTTGCAGGGTGCACCTTCAGATGTGCCTTCAAATAGACTTTGGAGATTTGAATATATGAGCTTCTGAAAATCAGTTTTTAAATTGCAAGGGAGGCCTATTAAGTGCTGTAAAAAAATTTTTTTTTGCTTTTCTATTTTAAAAGCTGCATTAAAAAAGTGATTTTTTTTTCCCTTCCTTTCTCCCATGACATTGGGTGGAAATAGAAATTAGGAGACTGCCATTTCCCTTTAACTTCATGCATATCAAAGGCAGAGAGATGACAGGATAAAATGATTCAGAGAGTGGCCAGCATACTAGGTGTCTGGAGGAGCCGGTGAAGAAAGATATTGAGATGTTTCCGTGGTTTCTTTGCAACAAGTCAGTCTGCCAGGAGCTTTAAGGGTGCAAGAAAGGTTCTAAGATGATTTCCATGAATAGAAAAATTCAGAGGCTGCACAGCTTTAGGATTTATATTTTAAGATATTATTTTAATTTTGCGTTTCTTGATACTCACTTCATTTCATACATAACTTCTGGTTTACACTCACTTTGTCTCAGCCCCAGTAATGTGTAAATCTTGCTGAGATCCATTTTGAGAGGACTCAAAACTGCTGGTACACTGGGCTTCAATAATTCTCCTTTGCTTGCATGTTAAATTCAAGTGGGATTATATGCCTCACTTTTGAAGACTTGGTTTCTAATAAAGCTCATGAAACTCAATACAACTGCTTATCTTTTGGCTCAAGCTTGGAACTGCAGGCTGGGGAAGTATTCTGGTTAAAACTGCTGGGCCCTTGATTTCTCAAACTGGATGTTTGTGTCTAGTCAGTACTCCAGATTTTTTTTTTCCCCTACTTTGCCTCAGTTTCTCCTTGGTAAAACAGAGGTGGTAAGACTGTCCTGCCCCAAACAGGCACCACAAAATTGTTCAGAAGCAAATATCAGTGGGAGAACTTTTAAAAGAGCACTGGAGCAAAGCACAGGGAGTGAAGCCCCGACACCCAGCACTGTGCCTGGAGGCCACCCCTGCGCACCCACCCAGCACTGGAGCTGTAACCCACTGCCCTGGAGCGAGTCTCTTAGCTGCTGTGTCTCTCCATTTCCCAATAATATCGCAATAAGACTAATATTTACTTTCCTCACAGTCACACAGTATTCAGAATGAATTAATGTTTGTAAAGGACTTGGGAGTCCTTGGATCAATGGTCCCATGGAAGCGCAAAGCAGAGCGTGCGTTGTCATTTCCTTGTAGATAAACACATATCATTGACATGGCTGTACGGAGCTGTTCACACCAGCATATGCAATGTCTCATCTCAGTGCACTCAGGGTAGCACAGGATACAAGAAAAAACCCAACAGTCCTTGACAATTCATGTCATTTGGCTTTGAAATGAGTATATTTTCTGTGAGAACAGAGCTTATCATGTAATCTCCAATGAAAGTTATGTTCTGCCTTTTTACAGTTGCCATGATGCAAATGTCATTTGTACTCTCCTTCTTTATGAAAGTTAACAGTTATTTAAGAGATCAAAGTTAATTATCACTAAGGAGATCATTTTTACCTATCAACCCACTTTTGTAACCCCACTATCACAAGTAGAAGCTTTATGCTAATCAGTTTTCTAATTTCCATAAATTACTGATAGAATTACTTTTTTTCCAGCATGAAAGTAGATCTGTTGGTGAAAGCTCTTGAGAGGTAAAGAGACAGAGAGAAAATGAGGTAAGGTGCATTTTCGAGAGTTTACCAGCTGAATGTGGTACCAAGAAAATAAAATTCAAATCATTAGTTTCATCACACCGCAAAACTTGTAGATGCTGCAGCTTTCCTGCACTGCAGAAATCTGATGCACACACATTGTTTCAATTTAACATGGTGATAGAATGGAATTGAACGTGAGGATCACCGTGTGACCCTATTACACGTGAAGTGTCTCTATTAGAGCTGCAGAGACAGCATGCCAGAGGAGCTGAAATGTGTTGATAGAAACAAACAGATATACCATTTTAAAAGCAGCAGTCAGAAGCTCTGCAGTGTGATCCAAGCGTGTTCTGCTGGAGAGGGCAAAATAGTCTATCCTAGGGGAAGATGATATTAAGAAAGAAACCCTTTCCACTCCATCACAGCACTTTCTGTGCAGTGAGCTTGCCAAATGGAAGCTGCTGCTGCTGTGGAAGTTGTTACTGCCATGACTGACAGCTGCTGCAAAATAACCTCAGCTACAGTGTGGAGCGTGGAAGGAACAATAAGAACTCAAAATGAAACAGATGCCGATATTTTGGGTATCCCCTTGGTCTAAAAGTTGAGTAAAATAATTGCTTAGTAATTAACAAGCTTGTTGCTATGCTGCTGCAGCCTTTTAGACTGATGCTGATGAGATCCAACATAAATTAATTGTCTCCAACGCAGAGTCTACAACCCAGAGCTAAAGTTGTATCCATGCCTCACCTGAACCACTCCATACTTATGGAGCTTCATTTGGAGTTGGCAGCAGAGGAGTTCACCTTCCAGTGGGCATCAGCACATTTCTGCTTGACCACTACTCCCTAGAATAGGGAGTGACCTGCGCTGTCATTTTGACCACATTAAAGTCCCAGTGTCTCCCGTCCTTGCCTCTGTACCTGTGGCAGTTTCTGCAGCAGTGTCTTTAACCCAGCTGAAGAGTCCAGCCCTTGGTCTGCCAGCTGCCTGAAGCACTTTCCTTGGCCAGAAAGGACCCAGCAACAAGGCCAGAGAGGCCATGGTCAGTGCCACATCCCCTCTCCCTGCCACAGGCACCCCACATCCCCCAGGGCACCGTCTGGGCAGCCCCGCAACCCCAACAGGCTCCAGAGCTAAATGCAAGGGACACCTGAAAGCACCCCAGGAACAGGCAGGCACAAAGAAGTGTGAAAGGACCTTAGCTTCCCCCTGGCTGTGAGGTTTTGTGTCACTGCTTAGAGAAAAGCAACACAAAACTATATTCTCTCTTGGTTTTTTTATTCCTTGACCTTCACCCCTCCGTCACGCACGCACCTATTTCTCTTCAAACGCAGGAGCCACCCCATTGAAGTCAGCAGGACTCTTCTGGTGCTTCAAGCCAAGCATGCATATGCCTGGATCCAGTTGATATTTACAGAAGGCTCCTTTTGAATTGGCTTTTGATTATACCACCTGTGTCAGAGGGTTGTTCCTTATTGCATTTGTGGACAGCGGGATCAGCGTGACTTGTTTCCATGTGAGAAAGATGGCAAAAGATTGCAAATATAACCTTTAACATTACAGACCTTTTTTAACTGTCATGTACTGCACTGAATGGTGTATTTGTGGTTGAAAGGGAACATAAACTATGATGCAGAACAGTAAAGGATTGAGAAAATGTAACCTTTGAGCGGATGGTTTGGGTTTTATTATCCCATTTATTTATTCTGCTGGATATCTGTAGGATAATATGATCAATGAGTTGGAATCCTTCTTGTTTCTACCAACAACAAATCAAACCATTAATAGGCCAATAAAACCCCGGGATTTGGAGAGAGGGGAGGAGGGGAAGTAATTGCATTGTTCTGATGCTAATGAGGCACATCTATCTTGAAATAACTGATTAAAGCTGGTGTTGACACCAGGCCTTTGCACAAAAAAAGCGCAGAGCAAGGTGTGTGGTGCTGGGTGGTGCTGGGGTCCCAGTGGCAGCTCTGTGTTTTCTGCACGTGCTGTGCAAGTGGGATGCAAGAAGCACCTGTCTGGGGGGAATTCATCCTGCTTAACCCTCTCTGTGCACCACAGGGACAGGCTGGCAGTGCAGTGGGACGGGAGCACGCAGGGTTCACGGGGCACGTTGTGTGGCTGATAAATAGTTCCACAGCTGTGTGATTGCATAATGATAGCCACATTCATTCACCTGCCTATCAAAAGCGATGCATTAAAGTTTGAGCTCTCTTCCCCTGGGTCCACGAAGAGACATTTGAGTGTTAGCTTATAGTCTTTAACATTCCTCCTAGCAGTGGGCTAAGTGCAGTGGGGTTAAACAGAGTCCCTTTTGCTTAGTAATCCATTAGCTAATGGGTGTGTAAGCCCATCAATTGGCTGTTTATTCCCTAACCCCATTAGGGTACACCTGCTGTGCATAAAAAATACACCTGACAAATCAGAGTGATAGTTGAAATAAAATAAATATCAAGTGTTGTTATAGCTGATCCATAGTGTTTAAGGCAGAAAGGGCATAACAGTGATTTGTGATGGCAGAACAAAATAGCTCGTGCTGGCTCATGGTAGCTGGAGCAGGTTGATATAAATCCCCCTGCCATCACCTGTAGGCTCCAGCACTCGGCTGCCTCTTTCCCCAGCCCCACGGGCCCCTCCAGAGGGCTGGAGTTCACCTTCAAACGCCATCTCCAAGCGCCTTCTGCAGAGCCACAGAGCTGCTAAGTGATAAATTAATTATTTGGGGGAGGGAGGGTGAGAGCTCACAGGCTGCTCTCCTGCGAAGGCAGCCAGAAGCTTCAAATCTGTCTCCGATACCAGGCCATTTGTTTTGTCACTTCATAGGCTTTATTTATTTATTTATCTTGCAGCTCGCCCTGTCATTAAAACTGTTGAAACAGCTGCTAGCTGGTAGCAACTTTCCTGGTGCTGTTTCCTGACGTCAGTCAGGGGCTGTGGCAGTGATGGGAGCTGCCCTGAGCTGCTCCTCTGGGCGAGGGGCAGGAGCATCCCCAGCAGTCCCTGTCCCCATCCCCTCAGGTCTGCAGCAGCCCCACTGCACAAGGAGAAACCACAGCAATGAACCTGTGGGTCTCGGTGCCAAAAAGTGTTACTGAAATGAAGATATTGTCAGAAAATGGATTAAAACAGGGCTTTTAGTTAAAAAAAAAAAGAAAATTAAAAAAGAGCACCATCACCACTGATTGGGGAGGTTGATGACAGCAGGATGAGCAAGGTGGTTCAAGGTGGTCAGTCCAGTGTGGAAAATGCCCCAGGGCAAATGAATGCGCTTTGAATGAGCCAGGATTGGGCTTTGTGGAGAGGAGCGGGATGCCCTCTGCCATCAGGGTGCTGAGCAGCCAGGCCAGGGAGGGCAGGTAGAGAACACACAGACAGAGGATGCAGAAGCCTTGCAATCTCTGTGATCGGGAGAAATATGCATAGAAAGCCCCTCAGGCTGGGGAGAGCTGAGGACCAGGTCTCTCATGTCAGGGCACACGGTGCAACCTGAGGTGTGCAGGAGGCCGTGACCACAAACACTTCTGCTGCTGAAGAAAACAAAGGTACAAGCTTCCTGCAGTCCCTCAGGCACCTCAGGGCCGGAGTGAGTGCTGGCTGAGACAGGTCCACTCATGGCTGCTAAACCCATACCTGAGCAAGATGAAAAGCTCAACTTGGAGTTAAAGAGAAAAAGAGGGTGAGTGAGAAAGAGAGACAAGGTCAACCCAGTCCTGCAGTGGAGCCAGTGAGTTGCCAAAACACTCAGACTGTGTTAAGGTGATGGAGAGAGAGTTTGGGAATCTGGCTTGGGTTGCCTGAACCAGCAGTTAGCACTGCTGATGCACTAAGGAGCAGTGATGAAATGAACAAAGCAAGTCATTGCTCCTGGCTTGCATTATCCACAGGCTCTGGCATTTTCCAGCCGAGTGCCTGCCTCTGCCTTCCTGGCCCACTGCTACTATTACTTTTACATCATGACTGTCGAGGAGTGTATCATTCATAACATCCCTACCACAGAGAGATTCCTTTTTAAATGCTTGGGGAGATGGAGGGCTACAAACCCTGGGAAATCAGCTATACCTAATATATTATGTAGAAGTTCTGTAATCATTATTGAACTAAAGTGCATTGAGTAAGTGGATAAAATCAGTCCCACTGTAGCATAAGTCTCCAGAGATCACAGATAAAAATGCCTTGCACTTAAGCAGAAAAAGGTAACAAAATATTTCCAGTCTTGGCAACAGCATTTTCCCCTCTATATAAATAGGGAACCCTCAGGAGAAGGCAATGATGCAGCAGAGGTTGAAGGCAAAGTTAATGGTGGCGAGGTGGGGGAGCGAGGCAGCGCCTGGGGCAGGCTTGGTGAGCAGTGTGAGCAAAGCTCCGTGGCAAAAGGCAGAAGGCAGAGCTCTCCCTGGCAGGGGTGGTGGACAGGGAGGCAGCGGGCAGTGGGGAGGACCCTGCAAAGCTGGGGGTGCACAGTGTGGGTCTGGCAGGGAGTGGAAGTGAAATGTTTGTGCTCCCTCTTCCCCTAGACCCTGCAGAAAAGTAAATTTCTATGACCAGGGTCACCTCAGGCCTTGCTTCCCGTGGCTCTCACAGTTTCCCACCTGAGCATGCACAGGGGCACAAACACGGCTGCATTTTTGTGCCTCCTGTGCCAAGGTCTGGTCTGAGCTGCTGCCCCCCTACAGGGAGTCACAGAGGCATCCCTGCTGGTGAATTTATCATGAGTTATTCTCAACCACATAACTGAGCCCCTTGAGAGCTTGCACAGAGCTACAATTTCATCATTCCTTCCCTTTTTCATGCGCTTGGCCAAGAGCTGCCAGGCTGCAGTGAATCACCAGGACATGGTGAGGCTCTCTTGCAAACCTGCTGGAACTTTTGTAAGGGTTTATAGTGTAAGATACATCTTGACATGGATAAATGTGGGAAAAATAGGGATTCATATTATTTAACAAAGAAAAAGGTAACTATTTCATTCCCTTATACAAAACAGAGTTTGGTTAGATGGGCGCATATAGAACAGAGTTTATTGTATGTTTCAGGAAAGGGTTAAGTGATCATATAAATAATTTTTTTCATTGAGTTCCTCAAATGTACATCCACATTAGTGATGAAGTTTGGGCTTTTCATTGAAAATAAGGGGGAAAATATGTTAGGCCACTGTATTTGCTCTTCCTGTTGTAGGCCCACACAAAAAAAAGCCACCTAGAACTGCAGTCTCTGGAGTTAGGCTGTGGCCTGGGTGGGCGTTGGCATTCATGTCCTGGAATTAATTTATTAAAGTTTTCTAAGATTTGTGCTCTTTCTCATGGCCTGCCAATCATGTTGGAACAGTGCCATAAGCTCTGGTCCAGCTCTATCCTCGAGGGCAGCAAGGGGCAGAAGAGTGAAGAGGGCTGTGGAGTTGGAACTATTACTTATTTATCTAAAGTATTGACCCAACCTCCCCTACTGAAATATCAGCATTAGATGCTGGGGAAAAGGGATGCCAGAGCCAACACCTGCTGGGAAGTAGAGGAAACAGAGATGTCAAATGGGGCCCAAATCAGTCACTGTTTCATTGAGACAATGGAGCTGGGGGCAGGCAGGAGGTGGCAAACGACAGGAAGGAGTGACTACAACGGATGGGTGGACAAGGAGGCAGTGACCAGCTGACCAAGAGTCTCAGGAGACTCAGTGTCAGGCTGCTGCTCAGCATCTCTGAGATGTGACCTTATTGTGTTTGGTGGACTTGAAATGTTCACTGTTAATGTTTGCACATTTTTATTAGCACAGTGATAACTGTGTTTGTGAAGGGAGAAGAAGCGAGTAGCAAGTGATGCTTCTGTAATGTTGCTGTGGATGGGGAACGTGGTTTTTCCTAAAGCACTTCCCAAAACTTCTGTCCTGTGGAACTGAAAGAGCCTGGAGCTGACCTGGGGGCCAGGGACTCTGTGGGAGGCTCCAACTCATCCACAGCACAGCAGCACAATGTGAATATTTGCAAGAGGACTGGGGAGCAAGGGGCAGTAAACAGGAAGGAGCTCAGGAAATCAAGTGAGTAACATCAAACGTGTCTTCAGCTGCCCCGTGCAATGACAGAAGATGCAGGGGCTGTGGTGCTAAGCAGAGTTACATAAATGATTACATAACACAGCTGGGGCAGGAGCCTGGAGAGACTCTGAAGGGAATAGGCAGACACGCAGACAAGGCCGGCAAACTAAAAGTGAAGGCACCTCATCTTGCCCAGGTTTCTTTAAACTAATGAAATGTTAGAGACATGCCCACACAAAATTACAGCCAACCCCACTGCCAGGGGCAGACCATTCAGTCAAAATGACTACTGCAGTGGCTAAAACAATGAAAGAAGCCGCTAGGTTAGGGGGCAGCAATAAGTCACGTCATTACACACCTTAAGCCGCGGTTCCCTGTGCGATAGCAGATGACACTCTGGGCACAGCACCCATCAAGGGCCACGTGTCTCACTCAGCCACACCTGGATGTGCTCCCTGCGCCTGGTCCTCACGTTTTGGGCTTCAGAGGGTTTTCTCCTGGCATCAGAAAAGCCATTTGCCGTCTCTTACAGCACTGACACCCAGGTGAGCTCAGGCTGGACTGTCAGAACACCACTGGCGCTGGCCAGCAGACCCTTCAACATCTGAGCTTAGCAGTCTCCTGCCATCCTAACCCCCCTTTCTTGTTAAATGTGGTGGATTTTAAATTTCAAACAAATCCATTGTCTCTGGATCCAAAAGGCTGAAGCAGAGCTCTGCACCTATTACAGGTTATACTACATCCTGAATTTAATCCCTCAGTCTGCTTTTCAGATACACTGACCCAACATCTTTGTAGTGAGCTGAGCACTCACAGAGCCCTCAGCTGCAGTGAGAGCTGCCAAAATTGACACCATTTGAAAGAGAACCAGGAGAATTATCTCAGACAGAAAGATCTATTGTGCAGACAGAACAAACACATTTGGGGTCTGATTTTGCCAACATCTCTCCTTTCTCTAACAACTACTGGAGTGGATCTGCTAACATTTAAGAGATACCTAACACTTCACATTGCAAGAAGCCCCTTCCAGCTGCTTGTGTTTTAGCAACTTCATTTTTTTAAAGTAAATTTTCACTTAAACTGAAACACCCCAGCATCCCTATTCCTTCCTTGGAGCCTTGCATTAGGTCTGGTGTTTAAAGATCTGTATGACAGAGAAAGAAAGTGCCAGTGCGTCAGAAAGTGCCTCATACGCCAGAGGTAAAATTCCTCCTGGTCCTCTCCTGCCAGAGGGGTACAGAGTGAAACAGAATGCCTAGAACCATTCAGTAGCGGATGCATTTGTCATTTAGGAAGGGTAGAAGAATGGAAACCCTTTGTAGGAGTCTCCTTCATGGTCAAGGAGGCCAGCACAGGTAGATGCAGATCTTGGAGCTGGCCTTGACCAGCTCAGTGGACACCTGGAAGCGCTGCCACTGCCTTAAATAACACCAGGATGGAAACTGCCTGGGTGTCTGGCACAGGGCAGGATGTGCCTGCTGCTCCATGGTCACCGTGTTCAGAGACACACAGCTCTTGCAACTGAGCACCTAAAGCCAAATATGCCCCTGAAATCCACTAGAAAAAAATATGTTGGTCCTTCGGGCAAACAATAGACTAAAACAATGGAAATAATAAGATTAATAGGATGAACATTCAGCATTCTGAGCATCCTTTGGAATCCATTAGAGACAGAGGAAAAGGCATTGCAGGGCACCACCATTCACCACATTTCACTGTGTAATTCCATGAGTTTCTGTCTCTCCTTAATTTCAGGAAGAAAATTCAGTAGCCTCTGGCTTCTATATTTTATTTTTTCCTCGACTGACTAGCAGAGGCAGAAAAATAAACACACAACTAGGAGCTGTATTCACAGACAGGAAGTAACTTTAATTAAATATTGTGAAAGTTGAAAAGTTTTTACAGCTTGAATTTCTGCAAAAAAATTATAACAATCTCTACAGTAGTTAGTTTCTCTAACAATAGAACTGTACAGTGTGTGTGTCTATTCAAAAAGATTTAGATAAGAAGGTGAAAGGTTAGTAGTTTCAGAGATGACTTCATTTTAGCTGCATCCTAGTACAACTGTGAGGAAATAGGCATTACTTTATGCAATCCAGTCATTGTGAAGCTTCACCTTGTTAAAACTGAAATCTGAATGTTTCCACTTAAAGCCATATTCTGTAAACAGCTGCATCTTTTACTTTGTAAAAGACAAAGGGTGGCGCGGGGGAGATTTTTGATAAATTCCCATTCATCAGATCACGATAAATAGCTGCAACAAAATGGAATTATGCACATTGTCAAAGGCTCTATGGACACTGGGGCAGAGACTACAAATGTGGCTAAAGTGGTGTCAGAATCACTAGGACTGAGTGGAGCTCTACAAGAGTAATCGACAGTGTCACTGGACAAAATATGGCTTTAAATTTGATTACATTGTCGTGCTGTTGCTTATTATGTGAATTAGAATAATCACTGGGAATACAGAGAAGCAATAAACTGATGTCTCTCACATTTTTCCAGTTTTCTCTTCTTTTATTTTCTCACCATGAAAAAAAAAAAAAAAAAAGCCTGTTTTTCTTTCCCTTCCCCCCAAAGATCACACTGTGACATTCTAGTGAAAACCATTGCAAAATTCATACAGGAAGCATGCACAGTTGCAGCATCGTTGTAAATGATTTCTTGCTCGACTAGAAAAAAGTTATATTGTTTTAAGGTAACAAAACAGTTCTTTTGTGCTTTTCAATTCCTTTTCTTTTTTCTTAGAATGTTAGTGATGATTGACAGTTCTGGTGCACAGTACAATGTACAAGTGAAATGAATATGATTTGCATTGTTAAGGCATCCAATCTGCTGGTTTATATTTATGTGAAAGACAGAGAAATATACAAGCAGACTTAAGAAAGAAAGTATTTTCATTGAGTTCTATGAAGTTTCTCCCCATATTTAATGCACAAAAATGCGTCACTCCAAAGAGGAGAAATCCCATGCATATTAATAGAGTAAAACAGCATTAGTTTTTGTTAAGCCTCAAAAGCAAAGGATACATTTTTTTTTAAAATCTACATAACTAAATGCTACAAGAATAATATGCTACTTTTTGCCATATATTGGAAAAAACTTCTTAACTTACAAATAATACAAAAATAGACAATGGCTTTTGGGTGGAAATTAAAAAAAAAATGGAAGCATGGTTTTAAACAATACTAAAAAAAACAACCCTATAAATGAAATGTATTAAAATCACATTTAAACAGCTAATACAACGGTGAATGACCAAACAAATCAGCACTTTTCACATAGCAAACATACACAATAAAATAAACTTGTGGGGGACAAAAAGCAATGTACAAATTCCAAAGATAAATACATTATTTATATGGATATTTTACAAAATCCCCCGTAAAACAAACAAACAAAAAACAGAAACAAAAAGCTTTTTTTTTCTTTAATTAATTTGCAAGTATGTGCAAGCTAAAGGTAGTGAGCTCTTTTTGCAAAATATGCAGTAAAATTCTTTTTTTTTTTTTTGTGATATTGAAAAACTGTCTTAAGACATTAAAATGTATAAATAGAACAACAACTTTGGCAAAAAATCACAAAAAATCTACAGTATTTATAACTACATACAAAACACAACAGCAAAGAAAAAATATCAGGTAATGCATCTTCAGAGCTTTGCTGCCTCTTTGACTAATAGTTTTTAAGAACACTTCCCAGATAATGATAGCAAATTTTTTTTTTTTTTTTTGTAAAACGGAAGCTATGGTTTTGACTTGAAACCTTCCTAAGAGCCCCACCCCCGCCCCCAAACTCATGTGTCACTACTCAAAAGCAGTTCCCTGTCCTGGGTAGAGCGTGGTACGAACTGGGAGGGTCGACTGATACAGGAACGATGCCAGTGGGAGCCTGGGCTGGGAGAGCTTTGGGGTGGGGAGGGTGCAAACCACGCCTGAGGCTGTGCCCGTCCTGCCCCAGCAGCACCAGCAGGGCAGGGGGAGAGGGGCAGCGCTGAAAGCCCCCCAGGGATGGCCCCCCGAGCCAAAGGCAAAGGGCACAGCTCAGCCGAGGCCGCGCCGCTCACTTGGAGGGGTCTGAGCGATCACCCAGGGCCAGAGCGCCGGGCTCTCCTCCTTCTGCAGGTCTGGCACTGCATCTACAGGCACTGGGTTTGCTCTTCCAGAGGAAACATATTTGATATTTCCATCCTTGCCTTCCCTTCCGCCAGCTTTTTGCCAAGAAAGGTTGGACCTTAAGGTCCCCTTCCAACCTGGTGTTCTGTGATGAACTTTTCCTGTTGTATTATTTACACAATTTTTCAGCCTGATATTAAAGACAGAGGTTACCGATCCCACCCCTCACCCCGCCCTCATCATCCAAAAATATCAGCTTTCTAGGGAGTGATATCTATTTAATTAGAACATTAAAAATGCATCATATCAGCAAGTCGCCACTGGATAAGCAACATATATGAGCCGACCCTTAATTAAATGGCCATAATTCTTCTACGAAAAACTAACTGGCACTTCTATTCTGTCCCATACAGACTTGTATGTAAATGACACCACTTCATTTTCCTTTACACAGCTTTAAAAAAAAAAAATTCATAAATTAAAAATGTGGAGTTCCATCTCTAGTGTCCCATGTGAAATTGTATGATTTATAAAAGACAAATGGTGTTGAGCTAAATCAAGCCTTAAAAAAACACAAAAATCCAGAAGGAAATAAAAGCCAGCCCCCACCCCCCCCANCAAAAAAACCCCCCCCCCCCCCCCCCCCCCAAAAAAAAAAAAAAAGTGGATTTTTTATCAACATACAATAAATATATCTCCCAGGTATTTGGGATGGACAACTTGAATCAACACCTTGCAATTGTGGATTGTTAATTTCAGTATTTGCAAGGATGGTGATTTTTGTTTTGTTTAAAAATCTGCAGTTATTGTAAGATCCTTCTTTATTTCTTTTTTATTTTTAAAAAGGCCTGAGTAAAAAGTTCCACTCTGGGACTTGTATCAGATTCTCTCTGAAGCAGAATTCAACCTCTTCATTAATAAAATTCTTCAAGGCAATTCTTTCACATGGGGGGAACAATCATGCCAGATATAGCTGTTGGAAGGAAAGGGAGGGGGGAGAGAGAGAGAGAGAGAGGGGGGAAAAAGTTAATTTTCTGCATTATCAAGCAACTTTTAAAATCCTCAGAGCTTTAAACATTTACTAGCAATGTAGTCAGATGTACTTTGAGTTAAATTCATATCATTCGTATTCTCATATTTGTATCATTCATAAGAGACAACTATGTACACAATAATCATGGGAAGTTTCCTTCTGACTGAAAAGTGGTTCAAATTCAAGTGACTTTGCTGAAATTACTGTTTTTCTGTAGAAAAACTGTCCTTCCCCCGTATCAATATCAGATGCCAACTTATTTTTCTGCTTTTAGTTTCAAAATCCCAAAATGCTCAGAAGGCTTTGACTGGACCCAGGCATTGCCACACATTCTGTTTCTCTTTTAAAAGCAAAGTAGGCACTGGCACCGCATTTGGGGGAGCAGCTGGAGTCCCACAGGCCACCAGTGGCATGGCCCTGGAGGGGTGTCCCTTGCAGCGACGCTCTGACACGGGTCGTTCCCCTGCACCAGCCCTCCCAAAGTTCATCCCTGAGACTCATGTATGCATTTCCAGGTGCCCAGAAAAGGACTTAAACTCTCAAATCCAGTTTTCAGATTGAAATGTGTGCTTAACTCGTGGGTTAGCAGACCAGCATCTTTCTTATTCCACTTGTAGCAGACACCACCAACTACATCAAGCGAGTCGTAGATGAATGTTAGTTTAGGATGTTTTCTCTTTTGCTGGCTAAGTTGAATCATCTGCATTTCTTTATTAAGCTTCCTATCTCACTTTCTATGAAATGTCTCTCTTAGCAGGGAGACATTTATTAAAAGCCAACAGGTGCAGTTTTGAACATAAGTTGGCCTCCAGCTCGATCTCTCTCTGTTTACAGGGGACACAGATCAGACATCCCAAGTGTCCAAGGGAGCACTGTGAGCAAGCACATCATTACAGGGGTAGTCATGGAAGTTTATGATGGAAACTGTAAAAACAACATGTCTCTAAAATGCCAGTTGTACAGTTATTTGCCAAGAGGCAGAAAACAGATTTGCCTTCAGGTTGGCGGCACTTCCTGGGCACATGATTTAAATGCTGGAGCTGCTTGCCATTCCAGACATCTGGACATGTAATTTCTTAAGGAAGGACTCAACCCCGTGACTGGTGCTGATTCATTGTGCTTTAATTACAGCTGCAATTATTTGATAAGAACGGAGCCAAAGTAAAAGACCCACAGATTTGGGGTTGGAGGGGGAGAGGAGGGAAATGTTTTCTCCACAAACACCACCATATGTGCAAGAATTACAAGTCTAATCAGCAAGGGGAGAACAGCTCGAGTAAACTGCACTGATTAAATGAAATAAAATGAGAGGAGAAGGAGAGAATGCAAAACACATCCAACATGTTTGCAACAGGCCACCCTCGGAGGTGGCACACTGCAACAGCATTTCAATTATTGGAATTTACCATGGGGAATCGCTGTACTGATTGTGTCCCCCCACAGAAGGGTTCTTCAAGGAGCTGAGAGTGAGGATAAAAGGGACAGAAAAGTGAGTTCAGTTGCTTTAAGTCCTACAGGAAGACACTTAAGTGGGAAGCATAGAGGACACTTCAGGACAAGGTGTTGCTTTGCTCTAGGAAAAGAATCCCTTCTTCAGAAAATGCAAAGATACTATTCCAACAAAAAATCCTCAGTCTGAAAGATTCACCAGAAGCAAATCAATTTCACCAATAAGTGGTCAAGAGTTGTGTCTCTTGGGACAGGACAGCTGTCTACCCTGGGTAGGAGCCCAAAAAAAGGTAAGATAATTGCAATTCCTCCCTTCATGCTTTAGACTTTTCCCTGTGGTTACAGATCAGCCATGCACCTTTTGCTGTGGGAAACAAATGGCAGAGGCAGATCTTAGGTCATTTTTTCAAAGCATTATTGTTTTTGAAGAGCTCTGAAATTCTGAATTAAATTACAAGGCAAATGATATCTTTTCTGCCTAAAAGCTTTGATATTTCCATTCTTTCCAAGTCTTCATTTATATCACTCCACTTTTATTCCATAAGTGCTACATCTAGTCATGCAAATTCCCTCAGCTGTAGCCTGTTATTGATCCTGAAAACAGAGATATCAGTGGGAAACAGTGTAGGTATGAGATCACACCACCTCCAAAAAGGGAGGCCAGAGAATAGAAAAGCTCCCACCAATGGCCTTTATTTCTTCTATCATATACTAATTTGTATTTGCTGCCAGCAAATTACAGAAATAATGTATTTGGGGTTTTACAAAATTGCATGGCAAAGAGAACAACAGATAAGCCTGGCTGCTGTTTTAGTGAGTTCTGCTGATATCTAAGCTACACAAGGAAAGCTTGATTGCTTTCTGATGTATCCAGAAGCCCAAGAGAGATAAGACAGCCTCCTTATACATGGTTGTTTATTTAAGCATTAAGGCACAACAGGCAGTGCATCTGAGTGATTATTACAAGCCTCAGGTGGTGTCAGAAGGCACGGGACCAAAGGCTGCGTGTCTTTAACTCACCAAGAAGTTCAGTGATGACCTAGAAATGAACCATCTCTTGGTGTCTCATTCCTATTATGAAAACCGAATTGCTAAATAAAAATTAGGGGAAACACTCAGATCTGTGTGGTTTCTGGGCATTACAGATGTGGATGTGACATAATGAGGAGGCAATCAGACAGCTCCAGTTGTGGCTGGTGCTCTCGGCTCATTCCCTAATTGCTTTTCATAACTGAGTACACGGAACCTGAGAATTCTGTGTCTTGTGAAAGGAGAAACATTGCCTGAAAAAGCTTTCTCCTGTTACTCATTTTTTCTCTCTATCCACAACAAGAAGATGGGACAAGGTGAAGAGAGGAAAAAAACATTAACATGTTCAAAAGCTTTTTTTTTTTTTTTTTTTTTTTTTTCAGATGGGAAATATTTTTAGCTGTTGCTTTTAAAACTTGAAGAATGTCAGCACTTCCAATTCTTTTAAGTGTTCAAAATGAATCTCCTAAATGCTGTAGTTCACCTGAAAATTTTGTTTTGTCTTATTCCTGACACAGTTTGTATTTATAATGAAGTCCTAAGTGAAAGTACCCAAGTTTTGCTTATTAGTTCCTAGTAAATTCACAGTTTCTGTACGTGTGTGTGTGCACCTCGAAGGATTCCTCCTCCCAGTTCACCCATCTAACATGCACTGAGGACAATGCTTTCCTTCAGGCACAATAGATCCAAGTTTTATGAATGAATCCCTTCCATTCTGCTTGCATACAGATTTTTTTTTTGGCCATTAATGGTGCTATCTGTATTCTGTCTTCAAGCTCAGTGTTCCTCTTGCCAGAGACTGAGGAGTGACGTGGAGTTTGTGCAACCATCCTGCTCTGCACATCTCCTTCTGAACCTGGCTTAGAAAAGGATGGATTTTATTCCCCACTCGATGCTCTTTGGATAATTTGCACAGGCTTGTGGAAAGGAAACAAATCTCAGGTCTGGGGGAAGCACAATGCACACCACGAAATCTTTCCCATCTCTGGCAGCTGGAGGCAGCTGGCTGCATCTGCTTAAGGAAACCCCTGGATCCAAGTGAGCATGAAAATGCCTCTCTCAGCACAGCGATGTGCAGTGAGGGAATCACATGGGGAGGTTTAGGCACAGTGTTGTAAAACAGACTCAGCCAAACAATGAGATGGGCAGTGCTGGGCTTTGCAGCACCCTCAGTTCGACAAGCTTTTGTCTGTCACTGCCTCGCCTGCATCACCCCTTCAAACGGATTTAGATACTAATGCTGGAATACTTGTAATGAGAGGGGAAGGGATGCAGAAAAGGAGCAGCCCCTTGATACCAGCAGTTCAATAGGCTTTCCAAAAGGCCCTGCGCCATTTCTGGAATTAATTGGCACAGGAGTACATTAATCAGTGGAAACTAATGTTTGCCCTGGTGTGAGTTAAAGTGGAAAACGCTGCTGTTAGTTTGTAATGCATCTCCTATGTCTGAAAGGGAAGGTTTGTGCCAAGCTCGGTAACGGTCTGTTTGCTCTCAGTAGGATTTCTGCACAAGTGTACTATGACAAAGGACAAAAAGGAAGGGAAGATTGAGTGACGTACTTCAGGAGAAGGCCAGCCCCTGGAGAGACCCTGCAGTGGAGTACTTGCTAGAGTCCACAAAAGACTGGTCTGATAAAGGACGACAACAGGGAATAAGAGAGGAAAGAAAGAAAAAGGACGGTATTAGTAAGCTGAAATATTACTTGTGTTTATCAAAACAGTAGGTCTGTGCTTTAAAAGACACAGCTTCTCAATTCAGCAGTATTAGTTGAGTTAGAGATAGGGTGGTTGCCAAACACCTGCAGGGTACAAGGTGGGCTGGGAGTGGAGTCCAGTTACTCTTTACAGGAGGAAACTTTAGGACAGAGCCCACTAGGGATCCCCCACTGCCTTCGCTCCCCTGGGACAACTCGGTGTTGCTTCGAGCCTCACGAGGCACCGAGAGCTCACAGCTGGGAGCAGCCACCTCCTGTGCAGCCTTGGTTCCACCTACCTTGCAGGCTATTGCCATTGGTGCTGGTGCAGGTGGGAGGTGGGGAGGTTTGGGGTCTCACGACAGGCGCGAACGCACTCTTCTGTTTCACCGCTGAGACCATGTTGGCTGGTGAGAAGGAGAAAATCCCAGAGGAACTGCTACAGTTGGAGGGGAGGCTAGTGGAGGAGGCCATTGTCGGACTTGATGGCACAACTAGAGGGAAGAAAGACCCCCCCCCAAAGGCGTTCCTTAGTATTCAGTAATAACAGGCTGCAGAAACAAGAGAATTTTGATTCATGGATGGTCTCCTTCTTTCAGGGCTGAACCGAGTGTTCAAAATGCAAATGTGCTACACGGCAAGTTCAGTCTTTAAACACAGATATCCTTAAACCATTATTTTATTACATAGTACAATAAATATCTTTGGTTCATGTAGTTACCATCAAGCTTTTAAGCAAATTTCTTTTCATGAAAATAAAGCTAACTACTTTACTATTCAGAAAGCACTGCCAATTTCCCCTCTTATCCAACAATAACAACAAAAAAAAAGGACCAAAAGTGACATCCCATACTTCCATTCTTTGTCCTGTTTAGAAACTGCTTAGATACACAAGTGGACTGTGAATAATTACATATTATAGAGTAAAATTCTGATCATCTGGGCTTTGAATTATTGTTTTATTTGCATTTATGTAGATAAAAATCACCCTATTTAAGTACTTATTTGAGAATCTGATATCATATTTGTTAACACTGAGGAAATCAATTAATGGAAATTAAATGTTCAAAGTTTCACAGTCTGACAGATACAATCTTAGTCTGAAGTCACTCTGTGTCTGGAAGTACTTGCTAAGGGAGAGCAATCAAAGCACCTAAATTGAATTGCTACTATACAGCAATTAGTTTATTGATTTAATTAAGAATGCCACCTTTTAATTTTCAGGTCATGATTGAAGCATTTTCTGATTCAATGGATTAGACATTAGCAGAATGACAGATCTACCGAGAAAACCTCCCAAAATATAAATAGAATAGAGAACCAGGGCTAGGAAGTGAAGTGCTATTCTAAAGAGGACTTCGTTCATAAATATGAAATAATACACTGCTACAGTATTTTAAATGCATTACTGGCATCTGCTTCCAAGAGAAGATGTCTCATCAATCATGTTATATTATGAATTCAGAGTGTGCACATTCTGTGACAGTAAATCCAACTTAATAAGTAAGGTACTTTGTAACATTACATGTTACATTATTATTAGAGTACAAAAATAATCACTGGTTAGCAATTTCCAGGTTATAAGTACTAGTTATGTGGGTAAATAATTTGTTCTAAATTTGCAGCAGATAAGAAGCCTTGGAGCTAATTATTTTATTCAGAGTTCCTATCCCCTTTTTGATTCTGATGCAATTCAAAATAATTCATCGCAGCTGTTACACCATTAACTTCAGATCTGCTGCGTAAACCTTGGCACCTTCAGCAGTTGGTTTGTCCTGTCCACGCTACAGTCCCAGCCTATAAATCTATTTATATGTCCAGACCTTCCATCCTGATTCTGCTGTCAGCTTTCTACAGATGTCAGTGGAATCCTTTGTGCCTCACGAGCAATGTCAGAGGAATTGGGCAGGTCCTGCTCATTTAATTCTCTCATGTGACCAGGGACTACTGAGCTGAGCAAGCAGCTGCAGAATAGGTTCATAGGCCTTTACCAATAGAAATGTATTTATATTTAAACAGCTTACTAAACCTTTAATATCAAAATGCAGAAAGTTAGTCCTGCACATAAATATTTCCATGACTGAGACTGTAGACCACAAGCTCTTCACGCCATGGAATGTATGATTTGTATGACTCACATTTTTGTGGCATTCACTGTACTGACACTAAAACACAAAATCTAAGAGCCTGTGTCACATTTTACCGACTCAGTGAAGTCAAAGTAATACTACTTAAAAAGCAAGTGGAATATAAACCACCAAGCTTAGGCCCAGTAGTAATTCATAATCTTTATAAAGGTTATGAACACATTATTTACTCAGAAGTTGAGGACAGTGTTATTTAGAGAGTGTAAGTTATGAAACAATCAGACTAAATAGTGAGAGATATTTTTCTTTGTAAGCTCTCATAAGACTCCCAAATTAAAAAAAAATAATAATTATTAATAATAATATTATTAAAACAGAGTAGAGAATTTCTGGCAACACTAAGGTCTTCAAAGTGCATCAAAGGTCTGCGCCTTGGACAGCAGAGAAAAGACCAAGTTCTCTTTCAAGCGCTCAAAATAGAAAATAAATATTGAGCATCACAGAAAATCTACTGCCTCCTTCTAATAAAAATGTGCAAAATACAGAAAATACATAAAATACTCACTGGCGTATGGAGAATTGGCAGCAGATCCGTTCAGGAAGGTTGGAGAACCACCTAAATTTGACATTCCAGCATTCCCATAGCCATTCATGCTCGTTGTGACAGAGTTGTAGTTTGTCTGCTGTGGGGTGGTGCTTGGCACGTAGCCATGAGGCGACACACTGCTGGAGTTGCGAGTGAAACCTTGTGTGGGGAGGGAACACAGTCAGAAACTGGAATGGGCCCCACAAAAGTTTCCTACACAAACCAAGGGGGAGCTCAGTCCAACCAGGGGGCACAGGGAGGGACAGGGCTGACCCCCAGCACCACCAGGTACCCAAATTGGGAGCCCTCCCTACCCAGGTCGCTGCTGGAGGGAGAACAAAGCCGGAGGAGGGAGGCTGGAGCCTCCAGAGCTCCCCAGGCAACCCATGGATGCCCTGGAGCAAAGATCACTGCTGGGTGTTAGATGAACACTCACTCTGAAAGCGCTGCTTGTAGGAAATGGAGTAAACATGACCTACATTTTCAGAGTGAGGAGTCCAGACTCACTCAAGGTATGTTAAAAGCACGTGATTGCTGTTAACTCTTTTCCGATGTCGCTGTCATTTAACACATCTCAGATGCTCAGTGCACACTTCAGGAAATTTAGTGTATTTCTCCAGCTAGTGGGATATCCTTTGTCTTTTTGCCTTGGTCTGATCATTATGTTGGTGGGAAATAGGCATCAAATTCGACAGCAAGTTAAAATTTGAATCTCTGCCTAATTCTGGAAATGACATTTTAGGAAACTCATATCCAAATATTCATAAAGAAAGATTTGTTTTTAGAAGCACAGAAATACAACAATGCATCTTCTCTCCTAGAAGAAAAATTGCCAATTTTTCTTCCTAACACACAGCATGAACTATTTCAATCTAAATATAATTTTGTATTTTGTTAGTGTAATGCAAAAAATGTTTGTCTGCTATTCTAGAAACAGCCTCGTCCTAACACTTTCTCATTAAAGTGTATTTTTAAGTTGGAGAATATATAGAGCTGAGCAAATAAGAGGGCAAAAATGCAAAGGGCTTTTACAAAAATATTCTTCACCTACTTTTTATTTTTAACTGTGAGAATTAAACCAATACTGATTTTATACAAAGGGAAAAACTTTATTTTAAAAATTAAGCAAGCTCTGAAAATGTCTTTGTAAACATTTCTATTCTTTGGTAGTTGTAAAATTTATAAAAGTCTCAAACTCTGAAAGAAACATAGTGCCAATACTCTCTCTTGAAAACAAACCCAAATGAAATAGATAAACATTCAAGGGATAATTTCATGTTATAAAGAAGTGCTGCATGAGGCCCAGACTGAGACATCATCCGCACTCAGGAAAATATATATGCAAGTACTTAACATTAAGTACATGCTGAAGCCGATTAAAATTAGTGGGATTTAAACACAAATACAAGTGTTTCTCTGGGCAGAATGAAAAGCTACCTAGAGACATGCAGAAGTGCTTTTCCCGAGTTAGGGCAGCTCCATCTCGTGTCATCCAAGGGTGTGGGATGGGCTGCCCAGCCCTGCTCCCAGCCCTGAGCCAACCCTCTGCCCTTGTCCTGCATGTCCCCATGACTTCTATCAGAAAAGATCCATAGAGAGAGGAAGATGAGTCTTCTCCTGACCTTGGTTGGTGGCTTGGGAGGCTTCGGAGACATTGACAGCGAGCTGGCCGCTGAAGGAATTCACTCCCATCATTCCCGCATGGACGGAGGTGTTGGCGAGGGCGGGGAGCTGGTTGTGGTTGCGGGGGACGCTGTAGAGCGCTTCGGCGATGTCTGCAGCTCTTTTCAGGATTATTTCCTACAGGACAAGAAGGAAAAAAAAATAGAAGAGTTACCAATGAGACTCTGACAAACCTTTTACAGACTCAAATGAAACAGGTCCCTGTCCAAAGGCTAAAAGCAGATGCTTTTCTTTCTGAACCAGCTGGCTGACAGAGAGCTAATGCTTATAGGAGCTGCTGCCTTCCTGATAAACCTGACATCTGTGGTAAGAGAGTTGGGAGTCTCAGTCCCAGTGGCCACACTGTATAAAAAGACCAACTGGCAGGATGGGGCTGGAGCCTGGACTTGCTCCACCTGAGAGCTCTCTTTAGGGGAAGATAGAAAAATCACTGGTGGCAAGTCATAATGCACAACATCACCCATATTATACAGGATCTGGTGAAAGTGGGCAAATGCCTTCATGGTGCTTTTACAAACGCTAAATTCACAGCCTTTAAAAAAGAAAACAAGCAAACTAAATCCCACTTCAGATATGGCATTGCCCTCTACATTTATTCTTGTCTCCCATTGTAGTATCATATCCCTTTAGCCCCTGATCTATCTATACATCTAAGAAATAGCCATGTTATAGAATTGCTGAAGTAGAATGCATTTACCTGGTTATTATGTGGCATACCATAGAGTGCTTCTACTAAATCAGCAGCCCTCTTAAGTATTACTTCCTGTCAATATAAAAACAGAAGCATTCTGCTGAGTTCAATAAACTCCTTGTGGGGAGAACAAATATTAGAATCTTTTATTCTCTTCTATTAGGTGCGCCGTGTTTCGTAGGGTTTTTTTCTTCTTTTCCTCCCACCAGGTAAACCTTAATTGTAACAACTCTCAGCAACCACTGAATGGTGTTAAATCACTGGTTCATCCTATTCACACACACGCTTAATCAAGTCAAAAGGTGAGAATCATTGGTGCTGCAAAATAAAATACATCACTCGATTGTCTCTACCATCTGCACTATAAACCACTCATGGGTTTATTGCAGAATACAATCCCGAGGTCATTTACTAGATTACTGCAATCAATGTCATTCAGAGCATGTTATGAATCCCTTCAATGTGTTTATTTTATTCTTAATTGCATGCTGCAGGAATTGTGACCTTACCCAGCAGGCCACATTCAGAAGATACCCAATCAGTCCTGCGCTACTGGTAATGTAACCCTTCGACTTCTTCAGTTTGTGTCCTGGTACGAGGGGTCAGGGCAGGATCCATGTTCAAGAAATGATGCCCAAGAGGAAAACACATGCAGTGTGTGAGAGAATGGCCCAGGACCACGCAGTGTTTCCTGGAAAAATTCCCTGCATGGACAGCAGACTTTAGAACAGTCTGGGATTCAGTTCTCCATTTTGGGCATTTTTTTCCCCCTCCATTTTCTTATTTGTTCCTTTTCATTTAATATTTCTTAGGGTATTTTATACAGGCATTCAAGTAACAATAGCATTTCCCATGTTCTTACATTTTACAGCATCCTGATGATAATCCTGATAGAAAACATAAAAATGCATTGCAGAATTAACTCAGAAGAATTTTTTTTCCTTATTATTTCAAGGCATCTTTCTAAGCAGATTCCCAAATGCCCGATCAAAACTGGTCAAGAACATCCTTTGAGTAAAACAATGTATTTTTGTAGCTTCTAAGTACTACTCTAATATTCTAACATGACGCTATTCACCACGGCATATTTCTGCAGGTAGCTTACAAAAATAGTACCAGTTCTAAGGATTTTACAGTTTTCGAAAAAGTTAAACTTTTAAACTTAAAATATTTTACACAATAGCCATATTTTATACCAAAAAGAAACAGTAATGCTCAATTTTCATATATTGTAGACTCTGATCAGAAAATAGAGATATAATTGCGTTCATTTTGCTGTCACCATAACCTCTTCAAAAATCCTTGAACAACTCTTCAAATGACAAGCTTTTAGATGCATATTAGCATTTTTTTCAATTTTAAATTCTCTATAATATAAGATAAAATAGTTGTCATACTGCAGTAACTACTTATGACATATATAATGTCCTAAATTCAAAAATGAGATGGAGGATTTTTGTTCTCCCAGTAAACATTTAGGTTTGCCTTCTGCTGCACACACCCCTGTCTCAGAACACACATTTAAATTATTTTCCACATATGAAGTGAGATGTAATACATAATTGATGGATTTTTAAATCACTACGTTTGAAACAGATTCTGAGGAGTTAAGTTGCTACAGCCGTTTTTGTTGGTGGGTTTTGTTTGGTTTGTTTGTTTGCTTGATTTTTAAGATTGGGGTTGGTTTTCTTCTGCAGTTGTTGGTTTGGGGTGGGTTTTTTGTTTTTTGCTCACAGCAGTGAGCATTACAATCATGGACAGACAGACACAAACAGCATTCAGGTACAAACAATCCTTGTTCATCACAACACTGAGTGGCCATTTTTGCCTCATACTTAAGATAAAACTAGAGAAGAACAGAGACATTACTGAAAACGTGTTCTCTTTTTCAATCCATGATTTTAGATGGGAAATTACTGCACAGGTGTTTGACTTTGCAAACTAAGATTTATTTCACTTCAGCAGAAATTGTTTGCAGTATATATTTCACTGATGGAAAATTAGAACGTGATACAGAGCCCACAAACTGCTTTGGTATATTGTCAACCTAAGCTGTCATTACGCCAAATTACTAAAAAAAAGGAAGTTTAAATAGTCATTTCTGCTCTACCTGACTAATCATAGTTATTTATATAACGCTGAGCTAAAAACCTTAGAGTGCATCTAAAAGGAGATTGAAAACCCTGTTAAAAAATGAGGTAATTACACGGAATCTTACAGCTGCTCTACCTAATATCAAATATATTTCAGTTCTTAAACATTGGAATTTCTTTGATGCCCTATCATATTGCATGTAAATAAAACTAATTTTCATGATGGTTTATTGAAACATTCTTGACAAGTAGCATTCAATTTTCTTAGCTAGTCAATGGTTATATTTTTTTGAACATTTTCAGAGTCTGTAAATTTGAGTTTCACACTTTCTCTAACAATATTTTCACACAATAAAAGCATTTCTTGTTTCTGACATTTTCAGATCATACAAAGTAGATGTTATACAGAAAAACCCTCCTGTGTCAAATAGTGGTATCTTCTGTTCCAAAGCTGATGGTACCTCTTATAGACACAAACCAGCTTTAAAAATACACAATAAAATGCTGCTAAAGACAGGCTCAAGATATTAACTTCTTGTTTTCTGAATGCATCTTAAATCCTTTGCAGCTCTGCCTAAATTACAATAGAAGTGCTCCACATACAAAGGAGCCCCCGAAGTCCTCTATAAGTTAGAGCAGCAGACCTTGCAAGGTGCTTGGATTGCGGTGACCAGAAAATTGTTCTCACCTCCATGTCATTACGCTCACAGTGAAGCAGCCCCCGAGCATGTTTGTGTTCGGGATCTAATATATTGCCTTTCAATCAGAGCTGAGAGCCACTGAACACATAGACAGAACATGACGAGCAGGTCAGGAAAGCAATAAAGATTTTACAGAGCTGTCCAAGGTGCTAAATTTACTCAATAATGGGTTTGGCACCATAGTGTTAACCTCTCATTTACTACCAGTTTGAGGGACTAAATTGAAGTAGCTGACTTCATTTACCTTGAAATGTATATTTTATGACATTATGTAAGTAGATTGAAAGGGCACTGCAGTTTTAACAATTTAAAGGCTAGAGCATGTTTAAGATGAAGCTTGAATATTTATCGTATATTGCACTTAAACTATATTGTATATTAAAATGCATTGATTAAATTTGTAAAAGGTATTATAAAATAGGACAGCTAGTATAAGAGATCTATGTCTTTTAAAATCCAATTGATACTGAACGTTACCACTGCGATGGTAACAGATAAACAGATAGAGAGGCGGACAGAGCAGCAGACAGAGCAAAAAGTGAGTGAAACTCACATTTGATAGAAAGAAATCTCTGCATAAGCTCAAGGTCTGTTATTCCAGATATTCTTTTGTTCACAGAAATTCTTCTTTGCCTTCGTCTCCAAAGCCTAGATTTTCATAGCAGTAAGTGGGCATCATGTAAGGTCCTTCCAATTGAATATGAAAGTGGAAATATTTCCTGAGAGAGACAGAGTTTGACTAAAGCTAATATCTAATTTATGGGGGCATTTGTCAAGGAAGATCCACTTTTCTATTAATGCTAAAAGTCTGACAGCTTTTGGTTTAGAATAAAGGACTTTACAGCTTTTAGCTAGACCTCAGTGAGGGTCATCTTTTTTTGCAGTTTGTTTCAAATGAGAATAATTTTATTTCTCTAAAAATAACAATTGAGCAAATATTGAGAAAAAGAAAGATTACTTCAGTAATTAAATATGATACATCAGAACTCTGCACTCCATGAAGCTACACACCAAAACTCCAGAGTCCATTTTTACTCCAAACTGAAGCTGAATTTCTACTGAGGGATTTTTACTTTTTTAAATTTTTGAAACAGGCTCTCAAATAAATATTTTGATCAAATTTTCCTTCTGAAGATAATAAGGGGTGTCTACATACACAAAAGAGGGGCTGAGTAGTAAAGTCTACTGCAACTTTGCATATCCTAAAATTACTGTAGAAAAGATATTACAAATCATACAGGAATAACTATGCTTTTGAAGCACAAAGACTGAAATTCAAACCAAATCCACTTCTGCCTGAGTGTACCTTGAACACTACAGCACCTTTGCATGTTTTGTTGGAGGCCTGCATTCCCTTCAAAAGGATTTCATTAAGAACATGAAACTTGCATTTCAAGTTTCTTCATGATGAAAACACTTTGTGTCAAGATTTATCACGACAAACACATTTTATGTTAGCTTTAAAAGAGATGGGCTATTTCTTCTTGCAACATCTGCTTACTTTTTATTCAGAAACTCATGAAAAAAAATCCACTCTGTGTCCCAAAAGGGCTGTGAGTCTGGTGAGATAAAGGGTATCTAGAGTTACACTGAGTTGTTCAGCTAAAGCGAGTAAATTAGATAATGTTCAAGGTACTCGTTAAATCGAAATGAATTTTGTCAAGAAGAAGCTGACCACAATATATAACACTCATCAGCCACATACTGTATTATTGAGACCACCAAAGGATTTATGAACTCATGGAGGGCGTGGGGGGGAAGCTGTTCCAGCATCCTCTGAGGCATTTATCTTATGTGTTGTCTGGATATCATATCACCTTCTAATGCTCTTTAGCATTGTAATACAAGAGAGAGCTCATTCATCTTCTGAGAGGGTACTTAGGGATGATGATGTCATTCATACTTCCTTGACTCTTATGTCTGACCTCCTGCCTCTGCCTTCTAACTTCCTACTCTCATGGCTACTTGCAAGAAAAATCTCCTCTGCAGACTCAAAATGCTCAGCATCAGACTCCCGTTCACTTCTTCACCTTGGAAAGGTCACATTCTGAAATTTCTAGTCAAAATCGCGGTGATTTGTGCTCAAACTTTCCCTTTGGTTTTCAACTGGTGAAACTATAAATGTGATAGTTAAGGACATGGGTTAGAAGTAAGTTTTAAACTTCTACTTGAAATTTGTGTATGCGTTATATTTTAAAAGATAAAATTGTGAACACCTCTTTCAAATGTAAAGGCAAAACCAAGAGAGGCATTTAGAAGGATGCCAAAGATCTAAAATGCCAGACACTGAGCTTGGTACACGAGAGCTTCAGCCTGTCCAGAACCTCCCATCTCTCCACATCAACACTGAGCACTGCATTATTGTATCATTTTCAGCAATTACAGCTTTATAAAGACTCATAAAAGCCATTCAAAATGTAAAGATCCTCCATTTACTGTAAAACCAAGGGAACCGTGCCAGCCTAATGGGAAGTATAAAATAACAGGGCCATTTCTCTAAAAAGATATTTGTACTCACACAAAGTTGAAAACTTCTCCAGCAAACAAAATAACTGAATGGTTTCCATATATTATGACTGAATCATACCAAAGAAATGAACATCATATAGATACCACAAAGACAGGAAGGCAAAATGGGAGAGAAAGACAACATATCTCACTTGAGGGGCTAAAAAAAACTTCAGCTTGCCACTGCCTACAGGATGGAAGTGCACTGAATTCCTGCCACTGAATTTCAGTGGCACCTTCCAGAAAACAAGTCTACAGTGGGAGCTAGAACCTTGGTCTTTCCAAGCCACTGTAGTCTCATCAGCCTCCACCCAAACTGAAAATCACAGCCTAAATGTACAGGCACTAAAAACAGCCATGCATAACCTTACCACCTGCTCCACAATGAGCCAACCTTATAAATAAAATATAGAAAGCTTCTATGAGGCAGCAGAAAGAACAAACGCTGAAGTGCAAATGGGAGCAGGCATTTAGCCATAAACATTGAGAATCGATGATTAAAACTCCTCTTAACCACAAAGGTGATAAATGCATTTAGGGAAAACACACCCTGTCCAAACAGTCTTCTTCACAAATACTGCTGACAAAAGAAGGAACAAAATTATGATGATCACCTGAAAGTCTGTCCTTGCAAGTCTCCCATCTTACACCCATTAACCTCCTGGAAATATGGTGTAGTTAAACACTAAAAAAAAATATAAGCCTCCTTTTTTAATCCACACCATTCATGCTGGTGGTCTCCATTTCCGTAAATGATGGGCACATAACAACAACAGAATTAGCAGCTAACACAGATGTGTCATCCAGATACAGCATGGCACAGAATAAACCACCATTAATATTGTTGGTTTGGAATAACTCTTTGAATAAACTGTCATTTGAGAGTCTGGATGCTCCCACCATATTATCATTAACTGAGGCATCTGGCAAGTAATTTGGAGGGTTTTGCTGCTAAAAGCTCTGGACTTCTCTGCTAATGTTGGGTCTCTAGGTAAAGGGAGAAGAGTGGGCATGTGAGGGCAGATATGCACAACTAAAATCACTCTGACAGGCCCTAAATCATCTCCTTTAGGGACTTTAGGGACAACATGACTCACATCCAAGTCCCTCTGATAGCCGTAGAACTTTGCTTCTTTTAAGTATGCTTATAGCATGTCTTGCCCCCAGCCCCTCAGTTTACCAGAAAAAGGAATTTACAGCCACATGCAGGAGCCCTTCAGAGCTGTCAAATTTTACCTCACGAGGCCAATCTACCTTTCATGCACTCAGTGCAGGGCTGGTAGGTATCACTGCATTGTACCCTCATATCTGTTCACAACCTGCAGCACATCAGCTGAGAGATGGCAGGTGTCAGTGCTATCTGGGACTCACTTCAGAAACCAGCACTGTGCCAATTCTGCGGCCTCTCCTGCAGCATTTCCCACCGATTGTCCTGCAGGCTCCCACTGGGAGGGTCTAATGACAGATCCCCCTGGACTGAAAAAGCAAGATCAGGAGAGGAAACACGTTTCCCATGCTGTACAAAAACCTGAAGGATTTGTAGCATGTAAAGACCAGTTCTCCTGTGCACACTTCTTTTCTGCCATCCCATCTTTCATGCTGTGGTCAGTTTGTCATATCCAGTGAATCACCAGAAGACAATCTAATTAGATACAAACTAGAGCACAAACGGGTAAGTCCACATAATTTAATGACTAACAAAAAATTCTTCACCAATTTCCTTTATGAAAATTTCTCCATCCCACCAGGTTACAGTGACTCACACCATTCCCATCTATCTAGGCTGCAAAAAGATTATTCCTGATTTATCCACGTGAGCAAACAAATGACATTAGACTCTCTTCTTCTATCTGACCTCAAAAGTTTGTCACAATGACCTAAAAGCCCATTTTTCCCTCTAAATTTTCCTTATATGCCTCCACTACCTTCAGCCCCATGGCAATCTTGGATAGGAACCTCAGGCATTTATTTCTGAAAATTTACTCCAAACTATTTGTACGAGCATCTACAGAACTTTAAAGCAAAGGTTCATTATTGAGATTATGGAGATTTAGGTTTGGGGGCTTTTTTCTGGTTTTGCATATGTAAGATTTTCTGATAGCTGCTCTTGCTAGTATTAAAATTCCTATTTCTTGGGGAAAAAAAGAGAAAAAAATGAGGGAAAAAAAAAGTTACTGCTCAAAATCTTCTGACTATTCTAAACCTATATATTTTTTGGAAATTGTCAACATTCTCTTATGGAAGAAGAAGAATGTTTTGAATGATTTGAAGGTCTGGACTCAGGTAACCTTCAATGAATTTGGAAAAATGAACAGAGACACTAAATTCTGACACTGTCATTCAAAGATACTGCACAGGCTGTTTTAGAAGCTTTATTCTATGGATCCTATTATTGTGTCCATTAGAAAAATTCCCCGGAATATTGGTGATTAGAAAAGATTACCTGTGGCTTGTGATTTTGTGTATGGCACAATACAGATGTCAAATTATGTAAGAAGGAAGAGCTTTCCTTGGCAAATGGACAGGCTGATATCTATTTTCTATGATTTGTATACACAAAGACTTTCCAAACACAGGTCAAGTCCTAACACTTTTAAATTGATCACACATTAGGTCAAACTAGACTGTATTGGCCAGCAAAATTCACTTGGCTGCATTTAAATCTATAGAGAAATCTGCTTGGTAATGCATGGCAAAAATCCTGCTGAGGTAAATCAGAGGAGTTGTGTGGCAATTAAAGCGTAAATTGTAGGTATGTGCTTTGTCCATTTATTTTCACAGTTTGTCTGATGCATTTACCCATATAAAAATCTAAATATGCAAAATTAGCTCTTTTCTATTTAAAAAACCAAGCACAAGTGTTCAATCACATTAAATTAAAGATCCACCCATGCTTGCTTTTCATGAAGGAGAAAAAAACCCCCAACAAACTAAAAGAAACCAAACAGAGCAACCCAGCCTATCATTAAGATCTGTGAAACTGTCACTTTTCGGGATTGTATGCTTCAGGTGGGAAGCATGAGCAGTTAGAAACTGAGTGTTCCGGTTACTTTTAATAGCAGGAGGAAACTGAAAAATAAGACATATTGAAATTCTGACCTACAATAATATTCCACTCTGTCCTGTGGAGAGTGGATGCATAAAAATGTTGAAGTAGAGACTGGAATAATGTTGGTGGGTTTTAGTATTACAGTTAAAACACTGCTCAGTCATAACCCCTACAAATGACTACTTTCACTTACATTTTATCATCGGCATAATTAAAAGAAGTCTCTTGAAAGGGGCATTCTCATTACAGCCAAGGACCACTTCAGACCCAATTGAAATGAAAAGACAGACCATACATTAGGTGCAGATACAAGTGGTAATTACTAGGGAAGCATAAAATACCAAATGTGTAACAACCATATTTTATAACTATGTGTTCAACAGACTCACAGTATTTTATTGGACAAAGAGACTTTGGCTCAGAAAGACAACTTCAACAAAGTGGCTCCTATCAGATATTCTCAAAAAAGTTTAAACTTTCTTATCAGAAATAAAAGATATTTTGTTTCTCATATTGTTATTTTTAATTTACAGTTCTGTAATTCAGCTGAAGTTATCCAAAGCAAGTATAAATGTTGAATAACCATGAATTCAAGAAATTTATCCAGCATTTCACAGAGGTAACACTATATTTCTGTGTACAACTGCACAAAGTAAAAGCAGGCACAGCATTTTACACGATCTAGGGCTCCTTTTTCAGTTTTGAGGGAAAAGTATTACCATTGTCACTACACCAATATATTTTATAGAATTGCTTCAAATTCTGACTTTTCAAAATATATCAATATTTCAGTAGCTTTTTTGATCAACAAAACCTCTTAGGTCTCATGCTAGATTACAGCTGAATAATCAAAGAAAATCCAGATTATTAAATTATGAGTATTATTTATTTCTCATTTATTAAAAAATACTTTTAAACACATTTTATTTGTCTGAAGCTCACATTTGGGAAAATTAGGCACCTCCATTCTGTCAAATATTTGGACTTCAAGATGCTGTGTCCAGATGAAATTATGAATCCAGCATTATTAGTGGAGACACTTAGGTCATCCTAAAGAACAAAATCAATGAACTTCACAATTTCTGTATCTTGGGCTGCCCATAATATATCAACAAAAAATGTGTTAAATATATGTGGCTCTGCTTTAAAAAATGCTTCTGTGTTTTGTTTTCATTCTCCTCTCAGCAAACGTATCATTTGTTATCTGTAGTCACAAATGTATTCCAAAATATTCTTTAAAATAAATCCAAAATGCATTTCCATGTCAGTACAAGTAGGTTGAGATTGTGCTATTGTACTTAGAGGACATTCCAGTCCAGTTGAGTTATACCACCATAAGTTACATGATTGACTTTTACAGCAGAAAGAAAAGGTTGTACTCAAACAACTGTTATTGCCTCAATGGAAAAAAAAAAAAATCAATGAATGTAAAATGAACAAGAGATTTTGTCCGAGTTGCAGTTAATACTACTGAAGAGCTATGGATATTAAAAGGTCAACAAATAAATTAGTCCAAGTGTTATGAAATGAATGATTTGGCTTATAATTGTATTGAGTGCAAATTGTTCACTGCCTATTAGAGCAGGTAATTTTTAACCGTGGTGCCTCAATTACTGTTCCATAAGCAATAATACAGCTGTAAGAGCCACCCGTTCGATCGGGTGACCTGGGAGACACTCCAGGACAGCTGCCTTTGCTATGATGGATCACTGAGCCTGATCTCCAAATGGTGCCAAACCTTCCCTTCCTGGGAGGGGATCTCATAAAAGAAACATTACTGCTTGACTCATTTTACCAAAATGCTTGAGTTTTCTAGCGTCAGCAGCTGGGTATAGATTGTGAGGCTCTGTATTTCTCAGAAGAATTACGACAAGAGGCATCCTATTGCTTCCAGCACTCCCTGCTAAATGGCATCATGATGGTTTGGAGGATGCTTTTCCTGCTACTCAATTGGGCTGTGTTGTGAGGAATACACAGCAATCATATTTTACATCACTACGTAAACCACCACATAACACCTAAAACTAGGCCAGAAATGGAAACTCTAGGTGAGATTATAGACATTACTTCACACTTCTGCAATGCCCTGCATTCAGAGATCTCAAAGCACCGCTTTAATGGGAACAAATTAAACTTCACAACACACTTTCTAGGAAAACACACTCTCTTCCCCATCTTCATCAGAGACAGCCTTGAAGTGTAGCTGTTTGGCTGAAGTTACAGCAGTCTATGGTTACAACCAAGGCAAGTTTTGTAGGGTGAGGTAATATCTTTTATTAGAGACACTGATACAGGCGAGAAAAGGTACACTCAGCACACAGGAAGCAAGGATGGGCACCCAAAAGCCTGTTTTATTCCTGTTATATCAGTTAGTCTAACATATAACCACTCCCTAGAAATCCTGATAGCCTTAAGAAGGGAAAAGGAATCAATCTGATACTGCTTTCATGCTATGAAGTAACACCCAAGGCAGCAGCTGTGTTTCCCCATTGCTCCTTGGGGCACGGTGTTCCCTGGGAGCCAGGGCTCAAAATAAGGCAATAAAGGGCTCGCCAGGTTTCCCAGAGGACTGGGCCTTAAAGGATTGTAACCAGGCTGTAACTGCATAGATCTGGTCTCTGCCCATATATAATATAAACTGAAGAGGTAAATGCAAATCCTGAATTTTCAAATAATCTGCACAGGATAAACCACAATAATAAAAGCCTAATTAGAATAGATTGTACCCCATACAACCAAATCCTGTTTATATTGTCACTCTGCTATATTTTTGATAAATCACTACATTCAAACAGCCTATTGGGAGGGTGGTTTTCCATTCCATCTCTCCACTGAGCAAAAAAAGTGCCACATGACTGGAGTCTGAATTTCCATTTCACCAGCATACAGTTGAACTGAATATTATTTGGCACAATACCGTGTACAACTGAGCCACTAAATGGCTGATTTACTAAATTATTATTAGATGAGCTCTTGCTGTTCCAAGTGAAAGTGCAGTCACTGTCTCTCTTCATGGTGTGCTCAAATTGTTCTGTGTTTAAATATTCAGCATGAGGCTAATGTGAACTGATGAACTGAGACTACAAACGTTCACTTTCGATGCAGACAGAGAGACAGAGATGCAACATATCATGTGGCCCACGAAGGTGAAAATGATTTATATTTAAGGATGCTGCTGCCTATTTCCATTAATGTAAGATATTCTTAATTAGCTTTGTGTTTGATTCAGGAGTTTGGAAATGTAGCCAGCAGCTAGAAAACAGCTCCAAAGCTGAACATAACTGTGTGGCTGTGGAGGGATCAGAGTCCTGGTGAAGTGGTACTTGAGCCTGGATCTCTGTCAGTAAAGTGCATGAGCTGCCTCCACAGTTTCATTCTTTGGTCCCTTTAATATTTGAGCTGTAATTTAAGAGTATCACCTGCAATTCCTCCCTGAGCATCAGAAATCCTCGGTATTCCTATGGTATATAAAGGACTGACCATGCTGTGTAATTCTATGACTTTCTGAGGTGAGTGGATGTGGGGGAAAAGGAAAAATAGATATTTTTATGAAAGGTTAAAGAAAAAAAGAAACAATTTCTTTACTGCCACCTGCTGGAGTTGACAACAACCCTTTGTCCCACGGAGAGAACAAGCTCCTCACTCGGAGGACAGTTACGTGGAGCATTTAAAATACTGTGATCCCAGACACTTACAGTAGATTAGAATTTTTTATTGGTGCTGTGTTGCCATAACAACATAAAGACAGCAGATGACTTAAGCTAAGCTTGCAAAGCAAAAGGCTGCTCATCTGGCAGTTAAAATGAATACAGTTCACTTCACAAGTTCCCCATATGGACCCTTAGTGTATGGTAATGAGGATACCATATGGTGGGAGAAAATGCACAGAGAACAATTGTGCTCCACTGGATGAGTGAAGTGAGCGGGAAGTTATGAGGAAACACAGGAGAGAGATTTGTGTGTGCGCTCTCTAACTCAAGGGTTTCTTTCAGAGGGGGGTTCTCTCTCTTCTTAATCTTCTTCTTAATATATACATGCATAGAAATGACAGAGAAACATATTGCACATTTTGCAACATCATTCATCATAAACTGTCAGCTGTGTTTGTAAATCAGCGTGGTAAGATCTTAGAAATTTGTAATTCTTAAAAGGTAAAAGTGCTAAGTTTTTAGACAAAGTGCAGGAAAATTTAAGCACTTCTGACAAGTAGAAACATTAGTGGTAATCATTTTAAAAATGCTTGCATCTTTCTGCCTGCATGTTTAGCTGTAAATAATGCCGCAGTGAATAAAAGCTTTAAAAAAGGGGAGGGGAGGATGAAATGGAAAAAAAATATTATTTGTTTTATTTTCAAAAGGATAAAAAATAATAGATGATCAGAACCATATGCATGCAAAATTCTGCTGTAAATGTACATATGCTATACAGTACGCTGTACTAACCAGATCCTAAACCTGGTAAGACAGCTTGCTAAAGGCTGCAAAGTCAATTTTGTACTACACATGCTTCATAAAAGATGAATATAAATGCATTAGTTAGACACGGTGAGCTAAATTAGAAGGTCAGGCAGGGCTGCAAGGGCTGAAATATCACACAACCAATGACTGTAATTACTCTTTTTTTAAGTCTATTAAGTGGTGTTGTTCTATCAAGGCTCAGGGGTATAGGACATGAAGTACAAGATAAAGTAATGTGTATTTATTACTCCCACGGGATCAATTTACTAGATATTTTCAGCTCCATGGAGCAAAATACACAAATGCAGCCTTTGTTACTTTCTTCAAACTGTGGCTTTTTCCCTCAAAACCTGCCCCTCGAAGGGACTGTGTTTACCTGTTCGGTGTCTTCCTGTCATCCTCAGTTAATTGTTGTATTTAAAACCAACTAGGATGAGGATACAGGAACAGAGAAATGTGGGGATCCCTCCTACAGGATGCTCAAACAAGTGGTTCGAGTCGCTCAGACGGAATGTGCAGACTACAAAATCCAATCCCAGGCATGATTTTTACCCGAAGGCAAAGCAGAAAGCGGGAGTGGAGAACGGCGCAGAGCTCCTTGTCATCATGTTAGCTCTGATCTATTAAAAGTTTTGTCATAGATTCTAAATTACACCATCTGTTCTAATCATTTGCTGAGTAAATGCTGACCCAGTTATAAAGAAAGCTCACTGAAATGTGTGTGCACACTGCTGACCTTCAGAAAGGAAAGGGCTCCTTGCCAGCCCGATGTGCCGGCTCTGCCCTTCGGCGAGCAGTGCCTCTGTCCCTTTGCTCTCTCCTTTCAGACTCTCTGCATATTCCCACACACCCCTCCAACATCCACCACCCCATAAGTCTTAAGCTGCGACAAGGAAAATATAGGTTGGATATTAGGAAAAAGTTTTTAAAGGAAAGAGTGATAAAGTATTGGAATGGTCTGCCCGGGGAGGTGGTGGAGTCACCATCCCTGGATGTGTTTAAAAAGAGATTGGATGTGGCATTCGGTGCCATGGTTTAGTTGTGGTGTTGGGGCATGGGTTGGACTCAATTATCTTGCAGGTCTCTTCCAACCTGGTAATTCTGTGATTCTGTAATAAGGGTGATACTTTCACAGGTACCTCGCCATCTCAAAAGCTTTGATGCTCTCTTGCTGAATATTTTCTATAGGATAAACAAAATACCAGACCCCAGCAACCTAAACAAGCTCCTCAACCAAGTAAGTGCTCAAATTGCTCAGAAACTTTAAAAACCCCAACTGCTGAGGGTTCAATACCAACCTTAACTCTGGTCTCACATTTCTGTAAATTTTACAGTAGAATGTAGAAAGCTCCAAGCACATCCCATGACCTCCTTGCTGTACAGATGAACTCCAATAGCTCCCCTTTACATGCTCCCCCTTCCTGCCCACACTTAGTATAAAAGTTTTCTAATGATTCTCTTGTTACACTGGGCGGGCAAAAAAAAAAAAAAAAGGTGTTTTCTTAGCTGAAAATTAGTAACTTAGGTTAAAATACAGTATATCTTGAGTTAGCAGATGGCAATCCTTTCTGGAATTTCCATTGGGTCTGTCTGAAGCAGCAAACCTGATCTGCATTGTCTTCATTGCTATTTTAACCTCTGCTAGCAAGCCTGGGCCAACCACCCACGTTTAGAGACAACCTTTATTTGCAATATAAACAATACCCATGTCACGATGGATAAAGGGCAGATCTGCGGGATTTCATATGGAAAAAGACAACTGCTTCTGCCAGCCTCTGATTCCCAATAACCACATGTCTTCTATTAGCGTCCTAAACGAGGAGGTGGGCTATGTCTTGGGGGGGTTTAATGACTGACCAGAGAAAAGGAGCTGAAGGGAAGGAGGATTCTGGTTACCTGTGCTCTCAGCTCAGCAGGGAGGCCCCTGCGCACTAGAGAGAGAAGCTCCACTTTCATCTACATGAAGAGAAACCAGAAGTAAAGGTCCCTTTCAGGAGGGATAAGGGGTCTCCTAGAGAGCACTGAAGCAACAGACTGGGAGGGAGAGGACGTCAGATCACAGAGGGGGTTGATGCAATGACTCGCTTCTCAAACGCACAGTGAACAATCTTCTGCTTAATCTAAATACAAGTGATGAGTTGTAGGAGTGGTGAAAATGGCAAATAAAATCTAGGAAATTGCATATAAAGAGAAATCATTGTTATTAAATCATTTAGGATGGATGTGTTTCAAATCTAGCTCACAGTTGAAGCTGTTTTACAGCTCTAGCTGTGGAGTTTTAACAAAATTGCAGAATTGCAACGTGTCTGCCAGGGATTTATTTTAAGGATTGCAGGGTAGTTACATGAATGAACTTTAATAGACTCAACATGTTGTTGTGATCTGAACTCTTCAGTGATCTCCACTGCAGTTTATGTGCACAGGAACCAACAACACGAGTGCATTTGTGTGCATGTGTGCAAACACACGAGAGGGAAATGGGGCACACACATGTGTTCCCAGCTCCACACAGGCTCTCTACAGACTGCTCCTGCAAGACAACGACACCATTTCTCAACCTTAGCATCACAGTGCTCCTTCTGACTTCTCCCCAGAGATCTCTTGTTTCCTCTGATCTGCCTCCTGTCTGTATTAGAAAGGAAAGACTACACTGCCCAGCACACTCCTGGTACTTGATCTCACGATAAGCTTTGGGTGCTAATCCCACCACCTCTTATCTCTCCTCCTGGTGCTTGTGGGTGTGGGGGTGTCTGGCTCAAGCTGGCCCCATAGCTCAGCTGCCAACATCAGCTTCCACTCTTTTCTCCAGAAACTGTATATTGCATTTCTACTTTAAGCACATCAGCTGTCAATCTCGCAGTCCAAAGGCCCTAGTTCCCAGGTGCTCCCATTCTCCTCGCTGTGGGAGGGCATTCTCTACTGGAATTTGGCTACTGAAGCACTGGGAAGGAGAAATGATTTTTTAAAATCTGGCTTCTTCCTTTGCCTATTCCAGCAGAAAGTTGGAACATTTAAAAAAATTCATCCTGGGAATAAATATTGAGCACTTCGGAAAGTACTGGTTCTAAACTTGTGGAGATCAAACTTCTCAAACAGCCTCAATGATTTTAGAAATGCTAACTCCTCAGCCCTGGAGGGCAGAGCATGTGCTAACACTCACTTGATGGCCTCAACAATTCTCCTTGACTGCAGGGAAAACTCACGGAGCAGAATGCTCTTGATGGTCCATGGGAAGGGCAGCAAGCCCTTATGAACACAAAAATCATAACCACTTCTACCTCTGGAAAGATCTCTACTTCATCAGTAATATTTCAATGGAATAATGGCCACAAAGCCAAGCAGCAATTAGAGAAATATGATTTGTTTTATTTATTTAATGCAAAGGCACAAGCTTTTTCATGAACAGAAAGCGATGATGCGCTGTGAGGACAACAGGGAAAACGGAGGGAAGGATTTTGAAAGCTCTGAGCACTGCTCTCCTCTCTGCTGTTTCTCTCCAACATTTGCCCTCTCTGCCCGTGGTTCCACTGTGGGAGCCATATGGCTTCCAACACTCCTCTAAGTAGCCACCGAGAATTGTCTGCAGTGGAAGAGTGCCAAAGCCCTTCCTGGTCTAATGACACGGGGAAGAGCACTGTGCAGTGCTCACCAGCACAGAGGCTCACAGCGTCCTTGATGATGATCCTGGAGCCAACAAGCGATGCTGGGAATTGAACCATCAGTGCCTCAAATACAGAAGTCGACATGTGCCAACCCCTGCTGCATTCAGCCTCTGTGCGTGGCATATTAATGAGACTTGAACTTGAGGTCCAACCTTCAAGCTTGCACAGAAGGAATTACCCAAAGACAGGAAAAAAAAGGTCCTCTCTTCATCCTGTTTCCCTCTAAGCTTGCACAGTGTTACCAGTTTCTTCACTGAGTTTGTCCAACCCTGAAGAAGCAACCTTCTTTTTTCAGGCCATCATATCTTACCTCTGCATACATAACCACAATTTCCCTTGATTTAGAGAATTGAAAAACTAGTTTAAAAGGTACTCCAAAGAAACACATGAAGCCAAGAGGGTACAGGAGGGGACAGATGACTCAGTGCTAACCCTCAGTCTCATACCTTATCCATAAATACCTGCTAAATTTTGGAGCCAGGATATGGAGGTTGGAGAAGCTTTGTTCTGCCTGCTCTTATGACCCATGACAGGCAGCAGGATTGTGTGGTACCAGTCTCAGTCTAAATGGGAAAGAGGAGCCTGGAGGCTGCATTCCCACTTTCCCACACCAGCACGAAGAGGCATTGCTGGGGACCCCCTCGGTGCCTCAGGTGTTGAAAAGGAGCCCAGTTCCTGTGGAAGTTGGTGATGCACCACAACCCCTGGCCACATGAACCAATTTGGAATTGCCCAGTTTTATTTTACTTGAATTTCCCGCTTTAAATAAAATCCAGAGCCATCTTCTAGTCAGCTGGAGGGTTTGGTTCAGGGAAGTTTTGCAGCATTTCTTTTGGGCCTTGCAAATGCCTGGTACACAGTGAAAGCTGGCTTCTTCTTTTCTGACAAACTATTTTTCTCCAGAAGCACATTTGGCAGCAGAGGCAGGATAGAGATTTAAAAAAAAAGCCCCTACAGAAGGATGCTCTCTTTCTTTGGAAAGGGTTGCACCTCTGGAGTGAAACTTGACAAGCCATGAAAGCTGTGTCCTGCTGCAAGTCTGTCCAAATGTTAGGGAAAGGGACAGCTTGCAGAGGGTGAACAGAGCCAATGGTAAATGTAACTCTCCAGGACAGCATGTTTCTCTGGTGGTAAGAGGGAAGGACAACACATCAGCGACCCCAAAACCACAGCCTGCAGCCTTCCTAGGCAAAGATAAAAGACTGAATAATCCTTGTAAAAAAAGTCACATACTGAATTTTATTTCTTTCAAGAAGTTAAACAAATTAGGTGCCAGTGTTTAGGAAATCTTCTCACCTTTCAAACACTTTAGAAATGCAACTAATCAAAGCCTACAACAGTCCCTGATGAAAGCCTTTGGACAGCTCAGGGAGCTACAGAAGAAAGGTCACAAGTATTGCCAGTCACAAAGGCTATACTGAATGTACATCAACTGAACAATTCATTTGTTTGTGTCTCAAGTCTGCAAATTCACGTTTTCTTTTCCATAGGGAGTGTTCTGACTCCCCAGCTCACTCAGTAACAGCAGATAAAACACGTGGTGGCAGCTGATCACAGACAGTGACTCCAGCTCATCACTATTGCTCAGAGTTCCTGTGGACACGAGCAACGCTTAAATCCCCCTCTTACTCCAGTGTACCACAAAACTCACTGCAAATTCTTGCAAGGTAGCAAAAAAGATTTGAGTGCAGTCCCAGTGTTTTTCCAGTACAAGAAACTTATCTGAACAATGCTGTATCTCCCCCAGCTTTTACTTGACAAAAATCAACCAAAAAATGCACTCATTTTCATGGGAACAAACATCACTTCAGTACACAATGCTCTAATTATACCAGCAATCCTGAAATAAAACAGTATACAATCATTATCATCCTAAACCAATAAATGATGCAGCAGCAATGGACTCTCATCCAGGTAAGTTGATTTTATCAATGGTGAAGTTCTCAAAATTATGCTGGCCAGTGCTACTGATACCAAACCCAAAAAGCATCATCCTTCTATGAAAACACTGCTCAGGTCCCAAAATGGCAACCAGACAGATGTTGATTGTTAAGTATTTTAGAGCACAGAGAAAGATTCACATTTGAGAAAGGCAAGAGCAGTTTGAGTCGGCTGTGACTGAGGAGATAACAGAATTCTCCTAAGGCTCCAGTGAGAGTTGCTGACTGAGCTTCCTTGGTCATGCCTCTGTTGCTGCTTAGCTGGGTTGGGTACCAAACCAGGACCATTACATTTACAGAGCCTTGCACTTTCCGACAAAAACATGCAGGAACCATCTTTACCATATTTAATAAAACAACAAACTTTGTGCTGACCTTTGGCAAGCGTTCGGGGTCACCAGGGTGCCGGGGGATAACCTTCTGTAACCTTTGGAAACCATAGTCAATGGTGGGTTCATTCAGAGCTGAAACAACAACAAACAACAGCGTGATGTGACAAAGGCAGAGCAACGGGCTCAGGTGACAATGTCAAAGGCACCGTGAGACCACGGCAGGACCACGGCAAAATCTCCTTTGACTGAACTCAGCACCGACTGAAATCTCAGTTCAAACACTGCTTGAGGTTGGTCCTTTGACTTCAGTCCAAACCTTCCCACTTTAGCTTCTCCAGCAAAGCTGCTGGAAGATTCGGGGATGTTGCATCCATCTTCCAAACAGGAAGCAGTTATTATCTCTGAAGGCTACAATGAAATCAATATGATAAACGCTTTCCACCCCATGTTTCAGGTTGGGTGTTTCATATTATGAGGAAGGTGATTGGAAGACAAAAGTAGTTACTATTCTTGTGCCTTTCTTGTTCCAAATTTCATTATACATTTAATATGCTCCATGTGCAATGTTCACAAATAATTTTGTTGTGAAATACAGCCATTTGTCTTGGCAGAGGTTTTGTTTTTTACTCATCAACACTGACTTCAGCAGTTTAGGCTCCAATCAGCACTAAATTGATCCAGGAGACTTGAGAATTTAAAAAAAAAAAAAAGTCAATGTTTTTACTTCATCTTTCTCTAGTCCTTGTCCGATAAAATGGAGGTGAGAAATGGTGAAAGTGGAACACTTTAATCTTCATGAAAATGCTGGTCTGTCTGCATTAATGGAAGCTCTGATTGTGTCAAGCTGTTAAGCACATGCTTATCTGTAAGCACATACTTAAACCCATTTGCTTTCAGCAAAGCAAATTTGAGCATATTATGTTTTTTATATGATTGCCTATAATTACAGGGGACTGCACTGAATGACCTTCTAGCTATATTTCCAGTCATATGATCACTTTAAAACTCAGATGTTAGTGAGACTTCAACATGTGCTTAGAATTTCCTGAGTGCTTTGGTGAACTGGAACAGTCAAGTATTGTTGAGCATCTCTAAACAACAGCACATCTTGACTCTCCCATGCCAACAGAGATGTGGAAATATTCGACAGCAATTTGTTTGCATTTTTTGAGTTAAATGGAAAAAAAAAATCAATTCCAATGTGGATTTTTATATTTTCAGCCTTTTTTTTTTTTTTTGTGGAGAAAAAAATCTATTTTTTTTTTCATTTTTAAGTCACTTTTAAGTTTTTCTTATCTTGTCTTGTCTTAGCTTATTAAAAGAAAAAAAAAATATTTCTTGCCAAAATCTGCTTACTAAGTTATGAATATATTATACATTTTATCAGGGTCTTATAATGAACATTATTATGCGGCTGGAATGATGATATTTGAATATTGCAAATAGATTTAGCATCAAACTCCCTCTCCCAGCCTCAACAGGGCATAATCTGTCCGTATTTCCATGTTTTAAGTGAAGAGAACATTATTCCATACCCCTAATGTTAAAGATTTTCACATTATCATGAAACCAATATCTAATCCCTGGCTTGTTTGTAATTAATTGGCCTTCCATAACAAGCCCACAAAACAATCCCTTTAAATTCTTGTTATTTTCAAACCACATTTCTACAGCAGATTGTCCAGCTGGCAACCAAAGGGTCAGTTTTTTATCTCCTCCTGGACCTTTGGCCCATCCCATCTCCATAAGCAAATCCGGCAATGCCGCTGCAGACTGAGGCAGAGCAAGGTGGCGTTGGGGGGATCCAGACCTACCCAACACAGCGAAACACAAATGTGTCACTGATGGGGACTGGATGGAGAGGCACAGGATCCATCAGGACCTCAACGTCCCTCTAATATCAGAGAGGAATCTTCTGACCATATCCTGAAATCAGTCTCACAGTATTATGGTAACCAGACTAGAAATCCTTCAGGATTTTACTTTCGGAGCTTTTTATATTTCCTGGAGGTCATGACATCCCTCTAGTCTCCTTGGTTGTTTGGGGTTTTTCCAGGCATTTCCTTTCATCAGGAATATCTGAATGTGATCTTTTATTTATATTCAGGTCATTATATGGAAGGAGTGAGAATAAGGCTTTTCCCCTGCTTGGACCCTTTTTGATTTTGGGATGGTTGGGCCTTTTCTTTCCCACATTTCCTTTCACACCCTGGCCCATGCTGACCTCTCTGTCATGCAGTTTTGCAGAAAATATCACAGTACCTTGGTTTGGAACCCCCTGGTTTCATTACCTCTGAGTTTACTTACAAGGCTGCTTAGTTTAAACCTTCTTCAAATAAATTAATTTACCGCTATTTATATTTATTACCAAAAATAGCTGTTCTCTGAGAAGATTAAAAAAACCCCTACAGTTTGAATTTACATTTCTTTTGCAAATGTGTTCAAGGATTTTAGCGTGGTTCTGTCAAATGTGTTTCTCCTCTAATTCAGTCTAGTTTATGGCCATTTTCCCTTTAGATCCTTTGGGAAAGTAGTTACTAAATTCTGCAATATTATAAATGGAGGCCAGTTCTGAAATCCCCCCAGAGTTAGCAGTCATTTCCTCATATCTTCCTACACGTTCAACACATTTGAAATCCACAGAGTATTTCCTCTGAGTATTTTCTGAACTAAATGGCCAAAAAAAAATAAATGTTAATTTTGTGGTCCAATCTCAGAAGGCATCAAGCATACTGTGAGAGATAGTGAAAACTTTCTGCCTGTAACAGCTTCAGCTTTGTTTTAGTGGTGGGGGGAGGCTGCACACAGCAATCTCCAGGACTGGGTCCTAAACTGCCGTTGTCAACCACTCATTAATCTATAACCCTTCAACCTTTCAATCTTAGATAAAATTAAAAAAAAACAACCCCAAACCAAATCTTTAGCTGCCTGGACATCTGACCACAGATTGGACAATAGCAGCCCTCCAGCCCTTGTTCATTTACAACCCAAATGTAATTAATCATCTCTCAGTGAAACAGATCTGTTTACGTATTTAACCCCACCTTCAGCATTAAAGCCAGAGCAGTTGTGTGTCAGGAGCTGGGAAAACTCCAAAGAAAAGGGGATATTCTCATCTCCAAGCACTGCAGAAGAGCTGATACAAGGTCAGACACCACCTCCCTGCAAGGCTTTCCTCTGCCCCACAATGTGTGACTGGTCTCTGCCGTTGAAGTCCATCCACAATAAGGCATTTCCCAGTCCTCTAATTCAAATAACAGTTTTCTTTCCATGATTGGAAGAAAAGAATCAATTAGAAATACAAACTCTCTATTTGTGTTGTTTACATCCATACATTAAAAACCAGCTAACACACATAGTACTTAAAATGCATTCCCATTACCTTACATTTTAAAAGTACTATTGAAAGTACCACTAACTTTAAAAAACTGTACGAAATTCAGATAGGTCCCAAGGCTAATGGAAGCAATTTGTATACCAACCCAAACTGACTGGCCCACTTTTCAAAATACAGGTATGATAATCTTGTGGTTTTAAAAGGACATTTAAATTGAAAGACTGTGAATTTAGTACATAATTATACCAATAGAACCCTTTAACTTGTCAACTTGTAAATCTAAAAGGCTATCAATCATTTCTAAAGAGGAAATAAACCTTAAAATTCTTTGATTGACAGTGCTTATTTTTTATGTGAAAAGAAAAAAAAAGGAGTAAAGTGGCCAGAAATCCATTTACAAAAGTACATTGTTTTACATAGGTGAGTAAAAAGCCAATAATTACACCTCCAAAAGACATATAAATCAAGGTAAGTACTTTTCCCTCACTTACATATTTTAAGTTGCAGTAAACTTCAGGTAACTTTTTATTAAAATACTTTTCCAAATGCAAAGCTTATTGAAGCCATTAATAGAGTAGCATTTTCATTTAAGCTAATATAATCATTTTTGCAAATACAAGATTTAAGCCATTTTTCTCCTTCCAAACAATAAACTTTCAGCCTGTCTCTTGTGTGAATTAACTAAAATTACACCCAGGTGTACAAAATCTGTCTACCTATCCTAGTGTATCAGTTAAGGCACAATATTTATTATTCTTACCATTTTATGAATTACTTCTTAAACCCTTGAGGAAGAACTTTCTTTCAAATTAGACTCTAACAGAATAAGCCATGAAGCTCTTTATGCAGCAAGTCTAAAGCCATAACTCATAAAATCTAAGGCTTTTAATCAAGAAAATGCACAATGTCAATGGAAATAGGGATGTGTACATTATATTCATCTTTTCAAAGTCCAACTTATTTTTCAACAAAAATGCTGCTTATGCCTCTGAGAAAAAATGTTTCCATCATAACCATAATTTCAAATTCTGCACAAATAATTTTAATAACCACATGCAGATAATCCACCATCTTTAAAAGTCTGTCTTTCTTTTTAAACTAGTCAGTGGAGGGCTTTTTTTAATATTTCACATAATGAATTCCTACTGTGTCAATAAAGCTTCGGTTGTTAATTGAATGACTGTCTGATGTATCTGAGAGAGGAATTTGTTTCTCTGGCCATGCTGCCAACTTACAGCAGAATGATCGACACTTAATATCAGCAATTAAAAGGACCTGTTCAAATATCATATGGAATTCGTAGCTTGGGGTAGTGTAGGAGAGCCCTTCACCAAGGAAAACTCATTCAGCAAATGCGGAGAGTAATTGAATTAGACACATTTTAACATTATTATTCAAAGAAAAACAAACACACACTACATAGAAGCATTATGGAAATATTTCAGAATGTAAAACATATCCAGTTAATTTGTTTCCCATGCATTCATGGTTTCATTTACTCCTTTTATTTTTCAGTCCTTGTTTCTTTTTCATTCTGTTTGACCCAAAACCAATGAGAAAGCAACACTTAGACCTATGAACTTCCCATGTGCTTTTCCAGTGGAAAAGGCTGCAAGGAAAGGGAAGGGACTCTGAGGGCTCAAATAACCAAAAAAAAAGGCTGAAGGCTGCAAAAAAATTTGCCTCATGTCCACAGGTCTGAACATCCCTATCTGAGATGAGAAATCTGGTCTTGATTGTTTTAAGTGAAACACTCAGGGAAAAGCTGTACATGGGAATTAAATATCCCACAGTGTTTGCTCCTGTGGTGCACTAGGGAGTCGCTGCAACAGTGGAATGAAGAAGATTTTTTAGACTCTTCCTATGTCTTTTCACAAATTTATTTTGTAAATTTGGCTCTACAACAAAATTAGACAGCTGGTGACAGGTCCTGAACTGCAGTGTCAAAGAGGTGGGGCTTTGGGGTCTTCAAAACTGTTGGTTTGGGGTTTTTTCCTGTCCAATGAGAGAAACTTCATCAGAATATAAATAGAAGGTGACTCTGTGGCCAAGACGCACAAAATTTTGTGCCTCAACACCCCACAGCCACAGTAGACTTCTGCTGCAAGCCCCTGACCCTAACAAAATAAAACATTGACTGCAGAAGATGGGAATAGGACAGGACAGACCATAATAATGTCAAACTCCAGGTACTAAAACACCTCTCTAAGGCCCTGCAGTACAGCAGTGCTAGTGGATGGTGTTATAAAGCAACATTTTGACACCAAACCCAACAACTCTTATGCATGGTGGCCTCTTTCTGCCTGCTCTACAAAGATGGCGAAAAAAATCCCACTTCAAAACCCCATCATCAAATGAGAAAAAGTCTGTTCTGCAAATCTCCCTGCAAAGACTTTTCCTTTGCTAATTAAAGCTCCTTAAATGAAAACATGCAAGCATTTGAGTTATTGGTGGTTGTTGTTGTTATGAATTTGCCTTGCTTTTTCTAAAGTTTTCTTTCTGCTGACATTTCCTGGAGTGTTTATTCCCACAAGCAATGGAAAATGGAAGTGGGTGGGACAGCGAGAGCCTGCACAGAAAGGTCTGGGCTAGGAAGGCCCTTCCAGTGCTAACCCAGAACTTCCTTGTTTTTCTGGTCTTGGTACTTAAACATGCTGCTGTGCATTGAATTTCCATTTCTAAAATCAAACCGTGACATTACGTCATTTTTCTAAAATTAGAAATGGAGACATCCGAAATGTAATTCCCACACTTTACTGCCACGTAATGCCCCAACAGACACCACGTGCACGAGTCTAGCAACAAGGAAAATGCAGAGCTGAGTCAAATGACAAACCTAACACAGAGATCTCCCGAGTTTCCCTAGTGACTGCTCTTGAACTGAAGATGCAATAGGCCAGTGTTTGAGGCAGCTCCACCGTGTTCATCACTGTTATTACAAACATGATAGACAGCGTGATATTCTCTTCCTGAAAACAATTTTTCTCCAGCAACCTAGAACCAGAGGAACAATTCCCTTCCAACACAGATCACTCTCTGCAGCCAGAGATGGAGGTGCAGAAGATGCAAGGAATTCATGTCTTGAGCCCAAATTATTTATGGACGTTACGGAATGCAATTATGAGATCTGCCTAGCAGGAATCGTGTTGGTTTCTCCAAACACATCAACTCTGAATGTTCACTCTTAGCAACGTGCAATCTGGGAAAAAAACCCCTAAAAAGTCAAACAATTTGTGAGCTTCACAGTTTCTTCTTCCTTGGACTGCACTGACCTCTTGTCTAATGGGGAAGATTTGGCCTTAAGGGAGACTGAAACAGAGTCCAGTTTCAGGCGCTGGAATTTAAACATCTCAATTTCACAACAGGCTGGTAGAATTCACTGGGGATGTGCATACAGAGGGCCACAGGGAAATTAATGCATGTTGGTTACTTCATCTGACCATCCAGGTTAATTGATGCATCTTTGGCAGTCATTATAAAAAGGGGAAGAACAGCATTTACATCTGAATATTTTCCAGTTTTTCAGACACATTCTGGCAGTGCATGTGAGCATGCAGCAAAAATTTTACTGAAAAGGGCTGCTTCTCAATGGCTTGTCCCTTCATTTAAATAAATAAATATATATGTGTACACGCAAACACAAGCACAGAAATGCATCCAAGCCAAGATTTAAAATAATGGGTGCATAAGGTTAGTTATAAGATCTATATTTAGACCTACTTTAAAACATTTTAAAAATAAAGACACTGCATTTATTTTTAAACTGTTGGCTCAGAAACAGATGCAGAGATGTACCATAAGATGTACCAGAGATGTACCAGTGTGGGAGATGCTAAGCTGTCACCTCATGTAGCCTTTTCTTTCATTCTGTATTCTGCTTATTTTCAACATTTTTTCCTTTTGCATGCACTTCTCAAATTCCACAATGTAGATGCAGACACCCTTAAAATTGTCATAGGGATAATTTTTGGATAATACAGAGGAAGTTTTTCCTTTTTTCACCCTTCACAAACTCCGTTGGGGTAGACAGTATTGAAAACCACTGTTGAAACTTGTTGGTACGCAGAAATATTTCCGTTTGAAGAATGCCTCTCTCACTTGTAACCTTACTATTTCTCATCATCTCTTCAGATTATTAAAAAAGAAAAATTATCACCAGGGGATGAATAAATGAAAAACTCAGTGTCCTGTGTGAATTCCTGTCAGAAGCATCTTAGCCTAAATTTGGGTGTTTCTCAGAATTGTAGACTTCTGACACGCAAGTGCACTATGGTCAGAGCAAAAAAGAATCTTCAAGAGAGAAAACTGGAAAAACACCAGCTATCACATCCAAAATCTCTGAAAATGGGATTCACAGGGAAATACAAGTAGAGCTGAATCATAAAAATGAGATGAATTATGCCTAGCTGTAATGAATATTATAGGTGTGGTGCTCTTGGAAGGGGCTGACCTGCTGTGAGGTTTAATTTAGGTCTTTAATCCCTCTCCATAACTAATTTTAAATCCCTTGAGAAAACAATAGTTTCCAAACACCTTTATTTCTAGATATTAGCTTTGACTTGTCTACATGAAATTGCAGTGAGGCTTCACCCAAAAGAAAAAGGACCATTTTGGCTATAGCCTGGACAATGCAGCAAATTGTTAAAAATTAAAACAGTTGAGTTTGTTGTTTTCTAGTTTGTAACACTTAAACAGAAATGTATAAGGTGAGAGCTTTCAGTAGTCTCTGTTTTCAGCAGCAGATATATCACCTGCTTCCATAATTGTTCAGGGTTTGGGGTTTCTTTTCTGCAAAAATTTTGACAATAACCGTTATCAAGGGTAAAAAAAAAAAAATAAAAAAAATCATACCAGCCTGTCTGATAAACATGTTTCCCTGCCCTCACACCCCAGTGAGCACTGTGACACTATACTTTTATCATCTAGTGTGTGCTCAGAATGAGCTTAGAACAGCAATTGCCAGGAATAGGCAGGCGATAAACTGCATTGATTTAACACATCTTGTTTTCAATCATGCTCGGATTTTCTGAGCACGCATTTTTCCTGTACTTCAGCTTGTAGCTTTTATCTGACGAGCTGATCCCTTTTCACTGGAAAATGAAAAGGTCGCACAATAAGACACGGTTTACTGGAACTTGAGCACGCACCAGGGAAAGTATTTTAGATAAATACTGTCAGACATAGTGGAGCTGAATTTCAACAACACAATTGCTAAACAACAATACTTATTACTCTCTAGAACAAGCCTACAAGCAACTTATGGCTCACAGCAGGGGAGATCTCAGAGTCAGGCTCAGTAGTTAAAGAAACCTTATTCAAGCTTGTTTAAAGATGCAGCATTGCTTTTGCCACACATGCACCAACCAGCCCTACCCCAGGACCAAACCAACACCCCCTCAATTCCTTTCCTAGGTAACTTATAAATTATGGAAAACCACAGCAATGACTTTTCTTATTCTCTTGTCTCTTTTTTTGGCAGAAAGGTGATTGACTACATGCTTGATTTAATTTAATCAAATGGAGTTCTGGGTGCTGGTAAAAATAAAATTATCCAAATGTGAAAGTAATTTAACTGAAACTAATTCATTAACCAAGGTGAGCTGCTGAGGAGGTCAGAAAACAAGCGAGGAGTAATATGGCATGAACCATCTACCAAAGACCAAGGTACAGTAGGCTCAGAAGAATAATTCTAATCCATTTCCCTCCTCCCTCTGAAGTGACTGCAAAGATCCTGACCATTACAGGACTGGAAGCAAAATATTCTCACTTTTTCCTATCAGAAGGGGCAAAGAAAATTTCCAGATTATTTTTTACTGCACTGGTTATACCCAAGAAAAGATACCACCTATTCTTCATGGAAGCTGCCATACAAAGGGAAGTCCCAAAACCAAACCATGATCCCCACAAATCTCCTCGCCACTTCTCAGCAATGTCAATGTAAAACTGGTGTGAAATATTTATGTTTTCCTTGCTTCCCCTGAATGTGCTTATTACTCATTTAGGTCCAGCACAAACTCATCCTAAATTCACTTTGTCCAAGATCCTGAACCAGTTTAAAGCAGAACCATTCTGGCAAATTTTCTGAAGCTACACTGACACTGGCAGAAGTTTTGTTAGTCTTCTGCATATACACATCAGATAGCCAAGCCTCCAGCTCCAGTCAGAACCATCCATCTTTCAGATATTCCACTCACATTGTAAGTCTTACAGAAAGAATATCATAAATATTATTTAAGTTACATTTTTGAATTATAATTTTAAATAGTCAGGTCACAAGCAAAGGGATAGACCTCAAGAAGAGCATAAAGTAAAATCCAGCTTTGCATGCAAGGCCACTTTACATTTAGCTCCTTCAGCCTGACTCTAAGAGAACTCACACAAGCATCGATTTCTCTTTCTCACCTGGCAAGGTTTTTTTTCTTTGCTAGAGGAGTAAGTTGAAAATCCGTGCTGCATTTTAGCGTTATCTCATGCAGCACAGGCAGAATTCTGAAATGTCTTCTCCATTAAGTGCTCATAATCCCAGAAACGAAAGTAACTCATTTCTTCCCAGGGTGCCTGTTAACTGAGAAACTCATCTTAATTGAATGCACAGCTCAGTTAACCATCTTTGCACCCGCAAACCATTAGTGCCCCATGGGCAGCTCCGCCGGGTCCCTCCCGCCTGAGGCTCAGCAAAGGCGGGGATGTGCTGGAGGTGATGAGCAAACACCGTCAGGGGCTGGTGCTCCTGACAAAATGAGGGCTCTGGGGCTGAACTGGCTTTTGCTAAATTATCAGCACTAGATCACCTTGCCAGTCAATTACAGAAGGATCAACAAATCCTGCAGCTCTGCCCCCAAACACGAGCTAAGTATCCTCGAACACACCTACAGAGAGATCACTGGTCTGGAATCTGGAGCCTCACAGGCAGAAGGGAAGAGGAAGCAAAAAGAATTGCTTAAATCCCTCCCTTCTCATCTTGCCTCTTTTCCACCCTCACAATTTACCATCCAGAATATACTTGGTAAACCAGTGAAAGTGAGTATGGAAATGAAAATATCCGAGGTGCAACCATTTGCCTACAAAGCTGATATCTCAAAAAGAAGCTGTAAAAGGCAAGGAAGTGAGGAGCCAGCCTGAAAATCAGTGTCCTGGTATGAAACACTCCCAATATTTCATTTACAGCAGGAATGAACTTTGGTTCTTCAGTGGTCACTGAAGTTTGAGATATGCAGGGAAACATCTGAGCTGGGTGATGGCACCCCAGAGCAGTAACCACATCCCTGTGATCAACAAACACTGTTCTGGGGGAGCTGAGCACTCCCAACAGGGCTCACCAGAATTAACCACCTTCCTTTTAACAGGATTAAAAAATATTTTAAGTGTTATTGGATTATTTTTTCCTAATTTGGAAACATTAAAATTTCCCTAATTAACACAGAGGTGGAATAAACAGATTAAAGATTTTGAAATGATCAGTAAATACAGTGAAAGATGTTAAGTTATGATGGATAACCAGATACCAGGTTTAAAATCGTGCACTTGTACTTATTTCCTAATTTTCTAGATATTATTGGCAGCCTATAGGAAAACTCAGATCTCAGCTCTGAAGCTATCAATAAAATACCTTCCAAGAGGCATAGTATTGACATTTTCTCTTGTATAAAACAAATACCTGCTTTCCATCCAATTCAAAACAAAAGCAAACTCCACTGTAATGGATTACATTATTCTGCACACATTTTTTTTCCTAGTAGATTTCATAAGAACTGTTGTCATAAAAAATTGCCACCAAAATCTATGTGTATTGTATTAATATGCCTCAAAGTTCAATATACCGACACAAACAGTATCATCAGGTGATAAAAACAAAGATGCTGCAAGTGTGACAAGAAAAAAGAGTATTCGAATGTTAAAATCTAATTTAGCAATTTGCAAATTGCCACTCTAAAAGGAGGAATTTAGCATTAATCTTGCTGGAAGTGGCATATTTATCAGGAACTGATTTGCAGCTTTCCAGGCAGTAAGCAATGATATAAATACACTTCTGGGTCCATCAGCACTATGCAAGAGTGAGCTTAAACAGACAAACTCACAGAGGCCCTGGGTGTGTGAAGGATTAAGCACCTGGCTGCCAGAGTTAATCAGTGTACTCAGAGGATGCACTGATGCTCCTGTTCCAAACCAGCTCCATCACAACCGCCCTGGGGCATCTCTGATTCCTGCTCTCCTGGGCAGTGTATCCCAGCTCCAGGGAAGATTTTCCTTCCTTCCACATGACCCCCGTGCACGCCAAGCCCATCCTCTCTGTCAGCACACTGAGGCACACACAGGGAAAAGGATGGGACTGCAAAAATGTCCAGTATCTTGGGCTTCAGAGAAAATCACTTTGGTTTTGCTCTGAAGGCCCTGTGTTGATGCTGGACAGCCCATGTGTGTCCGTGGGCAGCTGTGCCCATCCCTGCAGAGCCTGGGCACGGCCTGGGGGCTGACCTCACCTCAGAGGTCTCTCAAGCGAGGAGAATCCCACCAGTGGGGTTTTCTCACTCTGTTGGCTTTGATTTCTACATTCTATGTGGTCTCTTCCCTATCTGAGCATGGTACACATTCGGTGGTAAAAGCAGTTATTGAAACTAAATCTGAATTGTAGCTGATTGAGTAACAAATGGACTCTGACAAAGTTCTGTGCATCCTGCTGGAGCAGATGGATCCTTGCTCACCAAAGCCAAAGCTGGGGGAGACACAGATATCTAAGTCTAGGACGTGCAAACTGGTTGATGCTTCCTCTAAATATCAAAGGGAAATGCAATGTCACCTTTTTCTTCCAAGCTTTGCTTGTTGCACAAAACAAAAGTGAATGAGCAAAAGAAAAGCAAAAAATTCCCATGGGATTCGCCGGCTCTACCTGTCATTTCCTTTTGTTCCCTTTCCTTCTGCAATTCCCCCCACACCAGCAGCATAACAGAGTCCCCTTCAAAAACTACTATTTCAGTAGTTTATCACAAGTATAAAGTAAAACATGAAGTACTGAAACACAAATAAAAGGCAACGAAATACACCATCTCCTGGGCACCTAGAAGAAAACCAGAAAAAAATACTTTTTCTTAACATTCAAATATTCTGAAATTAAATAATTGGAAAGGGAGACGTGGGATTAATGCAACTCTGTTTTAAAGCTTCTTATAGTGTGAAATACCATATTATTCTATAGGCAGCCTTCACCATCAGCTAAACTGACCCGCTGAACTCTGGTGTAAGTGTCAGATGGCAGAATGTAGTTTTAAGTACTCTTGAAAAAGTATTCAGGGTTGACTTTTGTGACATTCAGCTACTAAGCATGCAAATCATTATTTATTATTTCTTAGGCTTTCAAATCTCACTGGATTAAAGAATACATTACATGATTTGGTAAGAATTTTTTTAGCTCTGTATTTTAATCAGATTATGGCTGTGGAGACCTTAAGTTTCAGGATATTCCCCCAGCAAAGGAGATGTATTTCCACCAGCAAGAATGAAGTCACCCTCTTTGTTGTGAACCTATGCAGTGGTTTTCACCTCAGTATAAGAGCTCTTTCCACATTATTTGGCATCATACATTCCCTGTAATTTATAGCAGCCCTGAGTTATTTCTCAGTTTCAGAGCTGGGGAACAAACAGCCACAAAGCCATAAAATTTAGGTACCTATGCCTATTTAAAAATCCCAGCAGGCACCTAAATGAACTTTCAGGACTCTAAATGCAATTAAAATTCTGACTTTAAGTAACAGGGTCAAAATTACAAAGGAAGCCTGAGACTCAAAAGAGAGTTTTCTGCCCCTGGAAGAAAAGCTGCTGCTCTCCAGTGGTCTCTTGCAGGTCTCCTGGACCTTTTTTTAAAATGCACTGAAAGCATCAGGAGACATTGATATCCTGCAATCAGTCAAGTTTTAGTAAACTAAATATGTAAATAATCACAAGGGACAAAATTCAAAATTTCTTTCTCTGTGCTGTGCTGGGCAAGGGCAAAAGAGTCACCTGTTGGGCATAATTTTTTAGCAGCAAACTGCAGAGGAAAGGAGCTGTGAGTCAATGATAACCTCCCATTCCAAGCATATGAAGCTTTTCAACTTCAAAAGGCACTAATGAGTAAAAATTAGTATCTGCCCATCCCGGTACCATTGCCTTCAAGTAGAATTTATTCTATTTGAAGCTTTTTTTTTTTTTTTTTTAAAATGCATTTGTTTTCTTAATTTATTCCCAGTCATCACGAAAGCTTTTGGAGACATGTAAGATCCACCCCCCAAAATGACATTCAGTGACTGTCATTAATATCCCATTTCATAACAGGTTGCACAGAGGAACAGCAGTATTTTCCAACCTGTGATGTACAAAACTCCAGGACCCCAGAAGTCCTGCAACTGTTTCTCGGTGGCCCATGAAAGGGAACTGAGAGAGGTGCAAGTCTGTTGTCAGCTGGTTTAAAGCCCCTGCACAATTCTTTGTTCAAAGGTCTGCATTTGCACTGGAAAATATTTAGGTGTCCCCAACCTAAAAAGGTTGAAAAGAGACGGCAATAGATGGTTTGTTGGCACAAGCTCTCCTCCCGCTGGAAGATTTGCTACATACATTGAGGCACCAGCTTGGAAGATTGTGGATATTTTCTGCTGAATGGGGCCCTTGGAGAGGAAATATTTGATTTACTGCAGAGTTCTCATTTCCCTGAATTGCAAATAAAGTGTAATTTGATTAAATGTAAATGAATCCTACAATACTTTTGGTGGCTTGTCTGAAACAATTGATTGTAATGGGCATCCATCATTTGGCTTGATTTTAATTCAGAGACAAAAAATGCGAAGTGAGAAAACTAAAGCAAGTGCCACTAACATTCCAGAGCTGGAGCAGGCGAGATTCCTGGCGTTGGACTGTCATTCCCATTGTTCTCAGAGTAGAGGGGAAATGCAAAAGCACAAGCAGAAGAATAATGGGAAACACATACATAGAAATAGATCTAGAGAAAAATTAAGCTTTTTCACAATGAGTTCTGTTAAATCACCTTAAGGAGCACAATTTGTTAAATTTATTTTAACATCAATATTCTAAAATGAATGAGTAAGGAAGATGAATATTGCTCCATGTTTCTCAGTTAGAAGAAAAGCTTTGTTTTTATAGATCACCCAAGTCTTTTTTCACCAAGATAATTTCCAAGTGCATAATACTAACTTCAGCAGTTCTTGTGGTTTGAAATAATAAGGGAAGTGAAATTACTGATACATACAGGCTTGATAAACTTTTGGTGTCACTTTCTTCAAATGTGGAACTACTCCAACCACAGAGATAATAATAGATGACCAGACTGTAACTGCTTTATTGCTTCTTTTTCCTCATAAATTTTAATTTTGGAAAGTTAAGTGAAAAATGTGGTTTTAATTTCCTACGAATTGCACACAATTGGTTTTAACAAGAAAATAGAAAGAGATGGTATGGTCTTTGGAGTGAATTAGGGCGAGGAGTTTGTTTCTTTGTCTTTCAGCATCATCAGAATAACAAAGCACAAAATGCAAAAAAAATATGACTGCGGGGAAAAAAAAGCAGCTGTACAATGTACTAAGAAAAGCAACGAGTGATTCTTTATCTAAATAAGCTCTGAGCAATTTAACAAGATAATACCTGCTCTAGCCTTTCTCCCCTCTGTTTTACCAGACTGGAGCTTAGAAGAACTCAGGCTGCAGACACGTGTTACAGGAAAGCCTTGAATTAGCAAACACCACGTACGTAAAATCCTGCTCCCTCAGAAGGCACCAGCAACTGCCTGAGTGCTGTGTAAAGGAGCCCTGCTCAGCCCATGTTAGAAAGGCCTGGATAAACACTCACATGGAGCTAACAAAACAAGAGCAGTAATGAAAGCCAAGAGGAGACAGAGATAATATAGATTTTGCCCAAGAGGTACACGGGGCTCAAACCCGTGTGTGGCTTCATCCACAGCTACAACTACATTACACATTGTAGGATCTTGGATCATATTAAAGGTGACCCAGATTTCCTTCAGCAGCAATGGTCCAAGAGAGGTTTTTGAGATGGAAAATGCTCTGGAGTAGGTAAGGGCAGCACCAAGCAAATGTGAAGAGGGGATTGCTGCCAGCAGAGGAGGGATGGGCTTAGCTCAGGATGAACAGGGAGGTGACCCAAGCCCAACCAAACCTACTGGGCAGCACAGCTGTGAAATGGGGAGGTGGAGATTAAAATACAGGATGGAAAATCCACTAAATGCTTCCAGTCAGGCAGTCAAGGCTTAATGTGAGGACGGAAGGTACTGTGAATCTTAGAATAACCCCATGAAAATGTGCAATGGTTGACAATTAGATTCCTAATTTAATTGAGCACCTGAGTAACCTAAAGAGTTTCCTTGACTTCCAAGTTGTTTGGATGCATCTGTGTAAGGATGCTCTTGAATCTTAAAGGGTGTCAATTGATTTACACCTTTTTAGACAAAAAATACAGTGGAAATTAGGTAGCAATGTGTGTAAATATGAAGCCTTTATCAGTTTTCTTTAAAAAGTTTAAAAATATGCAAATCTTATGGAAAAAAGGTATGAAATAAACAAAAGAGACACATTTTTAATGAACTTTAGTGTAAAAGGAATTTTCATTATGAGAGTGTACGTGAAAAAATCAATTTCCCAAAGAAAAAAAAATCTGGCACCGTAAGTAGCACTTCAGGGGGAAAAAACCCAGCTTCCATAAAAATTCAAATGATCAAATTTGCGAAATCTAAAGGGACAGAAGTTATTAGGGAATTACTGTAGAAATTTGAGAAAATATCTGTGATGAATTTCATGCAGCTTTAGACTTTATTACAAATCCCTAGGAAGCTTTTTTTTTTTTTGTAAGAAAACTTTCATTGGCCAATAACCATAAACCTCAAACTGTTTTCTAAAAACATGTATGTGAACTGATGAAACAGCTGAACTGCTCTGCTGACACCCCGTGCCATGATTGTTTCCTGTGTTAGATCTAACACATATTTTCTGTCTGTCCTATGGCTGGAATCACCGAAGGCAGGAAAACCCTGCAGTCACTGCCAGTGCCTTAAAAAGATGCTTTAAGGCACAGCCCCAACACCTTAACTCACAAGAAAATAATTCTTCCAGTGAATGGAAAGGCCTGGTCCTACCTCTTTCCAGAGGCAACAGCATGTCTTCAGATTGCAACAGTCCCTTCCTGACTGGAGATGCAAAGAGTGCAAGAGAAGAGGGTTTTCTTCACCCCACGTGTCCCCGCAGAGTCAGAACACACACCTCAGTCATTTATCATCGTGCCAGCTCAGCCTGCCAGCCTGACAAGGATTTTTCCCCTGGGGCTTCTAAACTAGAAATGTTATTTAGGTTACGAAAACAATTGCACGTTTTCTGCTTCCTGAGCCAGCGTAGACCTGCGAGCATGCAAATGAAAGGATCTGAAAGCTGCCAGGGCTGCAGCCACAGCACATCCCTCAGCCCTCCTTGGCCAAGGAGAGCACACAGGGATGGAGGGAGGACTCTGGAGAGACACCACGGCCACCGCAACCCCTGCTGCTTCACTACTGACGGTTCAACTCTGACTGCAGGGCCCTGCAGTTTACAGAAAGCAATTTCCTTTGGCCTCTGCATCCGCCATAGATTATTTTCTTCCTTTCATTTTTCCTCCCTTCCCCCCATTCCTTGAGCAGAAGAGTCTGCTTCACTCTGCCCCCCTCGCTGTATGGATTAAAGGGGGGAAAAAAGGACAAACCTTATGAGCCAACAACGCTGAGGATCCAGAGCAAATCCTCCAAGGTTGGCTGAAATTTGCAGGAGGCCTGATCTGTTCAGAACTTGCTCATCTGGTCTGGCTCCTATTTCTAGATGATGATCATGGGATGCAGTAAGTTTGCAGCTCATACAGAGCAGCTTCCTCACAGGGCAGGATGCACCTTTGCCTTCACAAGTGCAAAAATGTTGCCCTCTTACAGGACTTCACCGGGGTTTTTTACCTCACACAATTTCTCCTTAATTATTTCTCTTTTTATTTACGTAGGTAAATCTTATCTGTGCTCATTATAAAACTCTCGCTGCTAAATTATTTATGCCAAACAATCAAGTGTGGTACCTTTGCAGATGTCAGCAGATAAACAGAAATGCAATGTTGCATGATGGAGTTTAATGCTGTGGAAATGTCGGGGCACTTATTTTAAAATCCCACTGACCTTTGCTGTCCTACTTTCAACTTTTGTTTATTGCCACAGTAGGGAAACACTGCAACGAGATGGGGAATTTTTATACGAGCATCCTGAAAGTCAATATTTAAGGGAAGAATGTTTCCTCCATGACACCGTGGCTGATTATGTGCTATCAAGAGGCAGCACAGAGGAACCATTTATACAGACCTTGGGCAGTATGAGACACAGCAAAGAGCAAAACAAGCAAAGCCAACCTCCAGGGTTACCTGAGGAGGAGCACGGGAGCACAATGTCTGCGTGTTGTTCCAGGGGGCTACGGTGACATGAAGATATTACAGGTTTGTGGTTATTTGGGGGGTTCCTCTCTTTCCCTGCTGGCAGCCCAGGCTCTGTGGGACCTGTGTAACAAGGCAATAGCGTCTGGGAAATAATGAGCAGGGGAATGCAGTGCTGCTCTTTCATTGCAGTGTTAGGTGCGATGTTGCACACTAAAGCACCGGATCAATACCTCCAGCAGCAACCCGTTCAATACGCCTGAATTATTGCTTCATTTTTCTTCTTATTATAGATGAGTTGTGTTATTATTTTCCCCAAATCGATATTTTACAACCTTTTTTATCCGTTTCTCCATAAATTTTGTGATTACTTTAAACTGGGAATTCCGGTACACTAAATAAGATGCAGTATCTGAGAGGTAGTGAATGTACCAACACGATTTTTTACTCCAGACACTGCTTAAAGGCAGATCCTAATCAATAGCTAAGTAGGAAAATTTTTACGTAAGAAAGTTGGAAGCAGCACCACGCTTACAAAATGAAAATCCAGGTTCCTAGAAAATACTGGCTGCAAAAGAAGACTATTTTAGAAATACGGGGAAGGAGAGGCCTGATGGGCACTTTGCGTGGGAAATTTAATTCCAAACAAATATGCTTTTTACTTCCCCTCAGCTAAAGGACGACCATAATTCACTGAAATTGTTTCTTACAAAGCAGATAATCCTGTGCACCTTAGAGTGATTTAATTAGCTTCCGTAGCTGTCTCCTGCTAAGTGTTTAAAGCATCTGCAAATCAAATCATGTTAACTCATCTGCTGCACCACTTTCTTTGTTCTGTGCATAGGACCTTCCTAATAGCATTAATAGAAGCATGAGTTTCCCTGGAGAGGGGAGTAGCAAAGTGAGTTAATTACATAGTTATTGTAAAAATTGTGTACATTATTCCACAGAACACGCTGGGTAAGTATTAAGTTGCTACACAGAAAATAGCGACAATTTGGGGTGATCCCAAAGACCGAAATGGTACAGTTTGAAAGGAAAATGCAGATTCCCACCGAAGCTGGAGGAATTCTGCCAAATTCCTGCACGGAGTCTGCCTGGCCTGGCTGCTCATGGACTGCAGAGCAGGATCCTGGCTCTTCCCTACACTTCAGCTGCAATTTCTGTCCTCACTTTTACTGCAGGATTACAAGATCGAGCAGTAGGAGGTACAGTAATCTCCATTCAATGTTTTATAACACTTTAAAACTTTTAAAAGGAAAAATAAAAAAAAATCCCTGGGATTTTCTGCTATAAATTGTACAGTTTTCTGCTGATATCCATTTGGTCTAATTAGGCATCACAGAGCCCTCAAGGAGCATGTGGATCTTTGGATTTGGGCATCAGTACTACAGTGGGGCAAATAATTCACAACAAACTATTCCCAGGCAGTAACTCTCCAAAGAGATCTTTTTCTCCCATTATTCTGTTAAATTAAAGTATTTGTCAAACAGTTTTTCTGACTAACCTTATCCTTGTAGATAGACAATTACAGAGTAGATTGTTACAAATTTTTAATTTAAATTCTCCATTTATAGCGTATGTTCAGCAAGGGCGTCATCTCACCTGTGACTTGGCTGGTTCTGAGTCTTATTTCTTAACAATCAACAGTGAGTTTTACTTCCTTTTGTCCAGGCAAAGACATATACACCATGGAAAATTCACTTTCCATAGCGCACTCTGAGTTTTTCTCAGGAGGGATTGTTTCAGCAAACTCACTCGTTCAAACATTCACAGGGAGCAAAACACTACAGGGAAACTGAAGGAAATTCATTGCCAAAAAACAAATGAATATTCATGGTCCACAGAAATACCCTTATTTCCCAGCTCTAATCAGCATGAACATCTGTGAAAAAAAGTCTAATGGGGGAAATAGGAGAGGGGAGGAGGGTCATTTCCATCCTTTCCCTTAGGCCCCAATTTAAAGGAGGTTCATTTGTCTTTTTAACGGAACTTGCAAGCGATGCAAGGATGAACAGTTTTGGTGAAGAAAGGATGTGCAGACCTGGCCTTGTCTTTGGGAAATTTGAACTAAACTCTTCATCTCAGAACAAAAGATACCTGGTGCAGGTTCTTGTTCCTGTCCCTGACCAGCCAGACCTGTGCACAGCCCAGGGAACCCCTCTATCAAAAACAGCCCCTGGGCTGACAGGGAAAATCCAATCTCAGGCAAATAGGTGAGGCAGGTCTCAGTCTCATCCTTTTAAACAACTGACATGCACAGTTCAATGCAAGATTTAAGGGAACAAAAGCACCACAAAATTAAAAACCTGTAGAAAGAAAATATTATTGTTTTTCAGTACGATGGCCACTTGAAGATCTGTTTCTTGGAACAGCAATGTGGTGACTATTTCTAGGAGCTGTGCACAACATGCATGTGAACTTTAGGGAGAATTCTTTTTGGAGTGGTGAAAATAGTCAGAGATCTACATTTGGAAAAAATATTTCCCTAGTAGAAGTGACCTTTCAACATGAATTCATGGTTACTTCTGGCAGCAAAATCTTGCCTTTCATTTTTACAAGTATAAGATTGCTGCTGGGACTGCCTGAGCACACAAACTATGTATTTTTATTTGATGAGCTGTAGTCTTCTATGGAAAGTATCCCACTGAAAGCTGGGAACTGGGTATAAGTTAGGAGTAAAAAGGCAAAACAAAATAAAAAGGGGAAAATAAGTAGATGTATTTCAGAAACTATCATGGATTGCAATATTTGGGGTAATAGTAACTTTCCTACACAGCACCTGGCACGTGGGGCACTGAGGGTGAAATGCGCCTCATCCAGCTTCAGCCAAACAGGTGCTTATTTAAGAAGCTGTTCAGAGCCCATGTGCAGGCAGAGGACAGAGAGAAGTTTGCTCATGATTCCGCCACATCTTAAATGACATCTAAAACAGTCCAGGGGGTATCATACCCAGAGCTCCAAAGGGTTCACTACATTTTTATAAGGTACAAGAGCCTCATCATGTTGAAAAGGGATAAAACCCACCCTGAAGATGCTGCAGTACTAAAAAGGGACATCAAATTTCACAATTATTCGTAGGTATCCCAGTTTTGCCCTGTAATTTTCACAGATTTAAAATGGGGAGTTTGGCATCAATTTCTGTTTTAACAAACATGTATTTTTACCAAATGGCTGTTACAACATCTTAAATGCCATGTCCATTTTCTGTCCCATGGGGTCTTAAAAAAACCCCATATTTAGTTGCTTCTGTGGGGTTTCTCCTTTTTTTTTTTTTGTTGGATTGTTTTAGGTTTGTGTTTGTGTGTGATTTGGATGGTTTTTATTAACTCTCTGTCTGCTGGGTGTGTGTTTTCCTCTTTTTAACCACCAATGCTGACACCTGGTGCTATCCAACAGCAGTTTGAGTCCACAGCTCTTCAAGCATAGAGGTTAACCACAATTTATGGCAACAGGAAAAAGAAGAGAAATCATGTTTGGGAAGGAAGGGAGAGGACAGAAGTTAAAGAAGACACTGAGAGATGAAATAACAGCGGGTATGGCCGTGCAAATACCTTGGGGTAAACTGTGCAAGACTGCAGCTCTTCAAGGGCAGCTGTCCAAATCCAGGCCCTTTATGGCGATACCGACTGGGCGGCTCTCACTGATCTCCCCAAGGTGCAAACTGCCATGAACTCCCTGCTCCTTGGCAGTCTAAGTTTGGTGTGGAATGGAAGAAGCTCATGCAGAATAGCTGCAAAAGCACAGCCTAATTTACATCATGCTAACACGTTGGTGCCCTAATATATCAAATAAATTCTGTCCTACCTTGTGGAATAAAACATCTGCATATGCTTGGCTTGGCGGGATTAAATCATGATGGTTTTATACTTCATGATTAACTGCTCACAACAGACCAGGGGCAAGATCCAATGACAAAACTCCTTTCAGTGAAGGTTATACAGTTATGTACAGACCTTAAATAATCAATTTTTTTAAAATTAAAAAACAAAAAGCAGCAGTATTAGCACCACAATGTTCTCCCTTAACAACAGCAGCAGCTGGGTGATGACAGTGACCTGCCATGAGGTCCCCGGCAAGCTTTTTGAGATTGCTGAAACTTTTGTGCAGATTGAATCTTCAAAGAAATTCTGCTTTCCCTAAGACATTAGCCAGCGATTATCATGAAATAAATGTGGCCCACTGCCACACGTCTCACATCATTTAAAACACCGTGGTTACAACCCCTTTCTGAGTTGCTCCTGCGGTGTCACCAACACAGCAACCCTGCAGCCTACAGGGCTCGTCTGCACTGCAAAGTTTCACACAAAAGTACTCAAAATAACTTCAAATAAAGTAAGGATGGACACTGTAACCTGTGCCAGGAGGCAACTCCAGCCTGAGACGCTGCCAGGATTGAGCTCTGTCCTACTGTGATTAAACTGTTTCCAGTGCCTCTATCCAGTCACCAGGGCAGACCACAGCACTTATGCACTTGGTATCTTCATAACTAAGCAGAAGAGTCTGTGTGAGTTCTTGCAAGATAGCAGAAAAGTACAAAGAACTTCACACTCTGTGCAATAAATTGCTCTTGCATCCACTGAGATGAAAGGCTACAAGTACAAGATTTTCCTTTTATCTGTATATTAACAAAAAAAAGCCTGAACCTGTAGACATGGGCGATATTGAGGCACATCTTCTCTGTAGTCACTGCTGTCAGAAGCTCTAACCAGGCTAGATAAGCACTACTGGCTGTGTAGGGATGCTGGTACAAGCACAAGGAACGAGGCTGTCCAAGTCCTGCCTCCAGGGAACGATGCTGCACATCCCAGAGCTGGGCACTTGTGAAACAAAATGCCTCAGCAAAAGGAGCCCTCACTAACAAGCACCTCAGAGGATTAAGCACATCTTAAGGAGACTATTTGGCAGGCAGTGCTGTGTGAGAACGTGCCTCAGGCAGCTGTGCACTAAATTCAGGTCCTGACTCCCTTTCCAGAGCCAGCGTGCCGTGGGCACCTCTGAGAGCCTGGCCACGGCTTGGCCACTCTTCAAGCACAGCAAATCCTGCTCACTATTCCAGCAGAAACGAAAGCATGCTGCACCCCATGAGAAGAGCGGGAAGGATGAGTTAGGTACATACATTCCCATGAGGAAGCCAGAATTCCCAGTCTATTAAACATGTCAGTGGCAACAAGTAGTCAAGGATTCTGCTTTCTGGACCAGCAAAGAGACAGTGCCTTGTCCCCCTTCTTAGGGCACAGCATCAAAATGCATTAAGGTGATCAGTGCAGCCTCTGCTGCCACTCTAAACTTCCCATTTCTGTGGTGTTTGTCTAACCTGGGTAGCCACACATTAAAAAACAAGGCAGGGAAGCCCCCTGTAGAAACAAAGTACGATGCAGACTTTTTTAGAAATTCATCTCAGCTCCCTGTTTTATTGGCCATTTTTTTTTTAAAACAGGGAATAATATCTCATCAAGTGACACAAGCTAAAAGGAGAATAAAAAAAAGATTAACAATTTCAGTCTGGAATAAGAGTTTTGAAGCAAGGGTATGAAAATTTAAAGGTATTGGGGTGGGGATAAAGAAAAGAATTTACAAGGCTTATTTTGTGAATCCAGAGGGTTAATTTATCATGAAGTCTGGGACTTGAAAAGCAAAAAAATGGTTTATTGGCTCTGAAGGTCAGATAACAATGTTATATCATATTCAATGGGTTAAGGTTCCAAGGGTCTACAGGGTTGCATGACAATTGCAGGAATCCTTATAAAGTCTATTTTATACCTTTAGTGTTAATAGCTTTCTAATCCTTTACCACAAATTTATAGTTCAGAAACGGCAACACATCTTAAAGATTAAAGGTATGTGACAAACAGTTCATGTCCTTTAATAATCAAATCACATAGTTTAGATTGGGGGCTTATCAGGCTTTTTCCTACTCCATGGTTTCATAGGTAGAAAATACTTTATATCCCTATTACATGAATGATGAATGGGACCATTGGTTATGGGCTGTTATTTGCTTGGCTGTAGTCAATATGTTTTCTTTGGACAGGGACTTCAGTGATTTATTTCTCTTTTGGCCTTATCACTTATTAACTCAGGGCAGACAGAAACAGCCAAGGTTGTGAATAAGGACTAGTGCCCATTTAGACTTCTAATATCGGAGAAAATATTCTTTTTAATGATCCAGCTACCCTTTGCTGCGTAGAGTCTGATTGCACTTCCCTCTAACTAGAAAATAAAGGTCATATTTCTTGGAAAGTGTATACATAAAATATGCAAAATAATATGTTTCCTTCACAGCCAGCTTTATTCTGACGGTTGCAGTAATTGCTTTCATTTTGAAGCTGTCCTACAGGTACCCTGCACACTTTCCGTGATTGTTTTTTGCAGTGTGTTATGGTGCCACCAGTGTTTAAGAAATACTGAAGATATGAGGGTTCTGCATGCCTATTAGCATAGACTAGGGGTTTTCCAGTTTACCTCCACCATCTCCTCCCTGCAGTCAATTAGGATTCCTTGCAGCTTCCTTTCCTGACTTCCTGCAAACCAAACCAAGCACCCTAATATTCTTAATATTCCACCCTGATAACTGTCCATATTTCACTCCACTGGGCATGTCCTTACAATTTTCAAAACAAATATTTTGGTAACAACATTAACCCCCCAAACCACCACCAAAATGATAAAAAGTGAAATTATTTCATCTAGAAAATCTTGTTCCAAAACAATTGCAGCCTTTTCTTTCCCCCCTAAAAGTTTCCAGGCAGGGCAGGTGACTGACTCAGTTAATGGACTGGAACACACAAAGACCCATGTTCAAGCCTAAAATCAAACAGAGATTTCCTGAAAGCAACTTTTCTCCTCAAGGGCAGGTAACACCCAGATCACATCACTGATGGGGGGGCTTGGAGGGGGAGCCTGCACCAATCCCACCCTTGTTTTCCCTGCAGCTTCCTGGACCCAGCAGTGGTGCCAGGAGTTCTTCAGTGAATGTGGCAAACACCTCTGCAGTCCCCATGGCAAGGTGCACCTGGGAAGGAACACCTGGCACAGTGAGATAAAGGGGGAACCCAGTGAAATCTGCATTAGGATATTTTTTAAATAGTTGTTCTAAGGATTTTTTTTTGGTTTTTGCTTGTTTCCAGAGACATTAATTAAACTCCCCAGTAAAAGTTTACAGTTACAAAGGTTTGATTTCATTCATCCTTACTTGATTGTGCTCTGGAGTAAGGATTTACCACTCTCCTCCACAGAGGCTCTCTGAGATCAAGAACAGACTTTCTATGGAGCGTCCAAGTACAGGGTAACCTGCAGCACAGGGCTCTTCTGCTTTTAAGAACAAACAGCTCTAATTTTAAACTTTATATATTTCTTTGCATTGAAGGATTTTGTTCTGTTCTTCTGCAGCACTTTGTGACTATTTAACTTCAGGACATCTGATACTTTTTATTCTGCCACTGCTATTAATATTTACTAGTGAAAGGCAGATAAAAACTGCTGTTAAAAACAAATGGCATTCATTTGCTAGCTACCAATTCTCATAGCTGGTCACTCTTCTGGAGAAGTGATGTGCTGTATATTTCATTTCAGCTTAATGATCCTCATATCTTTGAGGGTGAAGAATTTTATAAACACATCAGGATAAAACTTGAGACAGCATCAGAGCTGCTGGATTTTTTCTTTTATTTTTATTGTTCTGTTGATGATGGCCTTCTCTCCTGATTTATACTAATCAGTTATTTAAGTGCTCATGATTTAATAATAAACACACATGAATGAGGCATTGTAAAACTAATGAGGTTGTGGATTACTAATTTTGAGAATAACTGCCACTAGGTTTTAACATTTCTCAGGAACTAACAGCCACACAGCTATGGCCAAGGTTAGGTGGAGTAAGGGTCAAACTCCAGTCTACAGGGATCAAGAAAGGCTTCAGTGGGGCTACAAGAACCTCTTGACAACCAGTCTGTCTCTTATCACCACTTCTTTTTCCTTACTTTTTTTTCTCTTTTTAAAATTTTCTTTTCTTTAGTCTACAAACTCCAGAACTCTCCATTCTGAAAACTGATTGTTTCATTGATTATGTATCCTTCCAACTTTGCATAGTTATTGGTGCTTTCTTGAAAAGAGAAAATTTTCCTAGCAAAGGAAATCGCTGAGGTTTACCAAGTTGGAAACTCAAGGGACTCGAGATCAGTTTCTAAGTGGTTCCAGTTCTGACCAGATCTCTGCACATGACTCCAACCTCTGCTTCCAGGACCATGGACTGAAGTTTTAGATGGTGACAGGTAGTTTTTGGTCTCTACCTCTTGGAGGTATTTGACTTAAAAGAATGTGAAGAGAATGATTCTCAGAAGACAACTACCCCTGTGCTTCTGTAAATAAAATTAAAAATCTGTAAATGAAGTCACCTAAAACAGAGACTTTTGGAAGTGTTACCCAAATCATCTGTGATCTGCAAGGTCCTTCCTGTTTGCACACAGACTCAAATGTTTTCAGATTATTTTTCCACATGAAGCTATTTCTTCTTTGTAGCAAATAGGGGAGTGAAAAGTTCCCTGAGAAGCCCTGTGACATTTCAGAGACAGACGCAGTTTCCCAGAAATTCTGTGAATATCCTGACCTTCACAGCACCAGGATTTCCACATCTCTCCACACGCAGTGGCCTAACAGTGAAATACTGGTCAGCCCAGGCAGTGTCCACTCTGTCCTGCTCAGCCTTTGTCACAGTTACCCTGGAGGATCAGAGCTCAGCATCCGGGTTATTCCCAGTACACAACAAGCCCTGTGTGCCTGCACTCACCCTCCATGCAGTCATTCCCCTTAGCAGCACTTCTGGAGACACTTCCCATCCCACAGCTCGTAACAAACCCCAAATGGCACCGTGTTCCTCTTGGTGCCCTGTCAGCACACAAAGGGTTCAGCCCACAGCCTCCCTGCAAGCCTAATGCAAATTAAAATGGTCCCTAAATTCCAACCTGTATCCAACCATGTAACCTATTTCCAAAAGGAGGAGCAGTATTTGGGGTACTGCTCAGCCAAGAATCTGAATTATCCTGTGTTGCACACAACCTCAGTGACACAGCTCTGTACTTCTGGCCCCTATGAAGTCTTTTGCTCTGCTTTTGAGAACAAAAGCACAAAATCTTAAACTGAGCAGGTGGTAGAAGACACAGCATAATGCATTTTTATGGACCCTCCATATGTCCTTTCCAATATGCGGTGAGATAAATTCTCCTCTCACTTACAGTCGTGCAGCCCCACTCAAATCTTGCAACTTAGTACCACTGCAAAAGTCATGTGTGAAATTCATGTTGTCCATCATGCACCCATTTTTTAAAATTTAAACAAACCAAAACAAAATCTCAAAGGCCTGTCTCGGTATCACAAATTTGTGCCGATTCTCATCTCTTATTTAAGTTAACCATATATGCCCTGAGTCTCTTCTTGCCAAACTACCTATGGATTTGTATCTCGAATCTCTTCCTTTATCTCAGCTTCTCCAGTCCTAAAATAATGCCAGTGACACATACCTGACTCCCAAGCTGTGACACAAAGCTTAATTCATTCAGTGCTCTCCAGTGCCAGAAGAGACTTAGAGATGAAGAGTGCCACAGCGTGTCTGGGTATCTCTATGTGCAATATGGACTTTTAATATTATTCCAAAATGAACACACATTCAAGGTGTGTTCAGACTTCTGTATTTCTAATAATGTTCTCCCAGGAATGTCAAAGCTTAAAATCTAAGAAATAATTGCTCTCTAAGTGCATGCTAATGGCTCACTCTGCAGATGGAAAATAAAAAACTGATGTTTTCTTGTAAGCATGGGGCTGACACTGGTTTATTTCTTTCAGAAATACTCACAAAAGCCAGGATTTCTCTGTATATATGTGACCTTGATTCCTAGATGGCACATGGACTACTTAGAGATCATGTTACTAAGTTATTTGCAGTTAAAGAGGAAAAAAAGGCTAAAATTAATGGGTCACTGGGTATTTTCTTCTGAGAACTTAACTACTTAACAGTAAGAAAAAAACAGTTTACAGCCAGGTGGCTTGAGGGGATATTTTGTTGAACACTGATTAAAAATAATTTCTTCTAAATGAGACCTGACCACAAAATGGGACCATTAACGAGCAGGGACATTCTCACCAGAAAGGAAACTACGCTTGATCAACTCCTGCACCGCCCACAAACCCCAGGTCTTGTTCTCTCTCTCACACACACTCTCTTTTGCTTTCCCCCCCCCTCCTTTTTCTGCTCTCCCCTTTTCTTGTTCTTAATAGCAGGGTAAATAAGCAGCAAGTGATGCTGAAATGTTTTCGGCCAAAAACAGAGGCCAAACTCCTCTGAGAAAACATTTGGCCTCTGTGGTTTTGTAATATGTTCCAGAACACTGAGTTCACTGAAGAACATTGTGAAAAACTCCCATCGGCTGCAGTGATGCTGGGGAATGTTACTGTATCCCAACTTCCAATTGGTCCATTTCCTGCAGGCCTTGTTAAAAAAAAAAAAAAA